>JAPDHF010000030.1:249600-307792 GCA_027945245.1 Fusarium irregulare
CGCGTATTCCCAAAGAATAACGGGTTTCGTCCATTTGCCGTCTGTAATACCGTCTTGTTCGACATGACGTGACAGACGTTCTTGGTCAGGATACATGTAAGAGTACATATCCGTCAATTGAGCCTTGATGTCACCTTCGTAGTGAATAAGACGATCATCCACACTTCGCGCGTATTCAATCATGGCAACGTGATTGACACCGTAAAAAGACTCATTACCCAACGACCACGAAAAAATACACGCATGGTTCTTATCCCGCTGAACCATCTGGACCATTCGATCAAGGTACGACTCGCGCCACTCCGGGTTATCAGAGGTAAATTGCGCAGCTTTAGGAAAAAACTCTTCTTTACTTCCCTCATAATCCAGATACGGCGCTGGCTCAACATGTTGCGTAACAACATCGTAAAAACCATGACATTCGAGATCAGCTTCGTCCATGACCCAAAAGCCTAGTTCGTCTGCAAGGTCGTACAGCCATGGTTGGCCGGGGTAGTGGCTTGTGCGCAGAGCGTTGATGTTGTGCTGTTTCATGAGCATCAGGTCTTGTTTGACAAAGTCGTAGGGTACGGCGCGACCGTGGATTGGATGGTGGTCGTGTCTGTTTGTGCCGCGGAGGAGAATGGGTGTGCCGTTTACGCTGATGAGATTGTTCTTCAATTCGACTTTGCGGAAGCCGACGTTTTGCGTGGTTTTCTGGAGTTCCTTGTCATTGGGGCCGTTGAGGGTGATTTCGAGCTGGTACAGATAGGGACTTTCGGCAGTCCATTTCTTGGGGTTCTTGACGGCAATCTCGAGTTTTTGCGACCAAGAATTATTGGATAAATCCTTTGATGTCTTGGCTACTTCGGTCTCACCATCGCGAAGAATGAGAACGAGCTCGAGTGGTGGACAGTCGGCAGAGCGATCCACGGTCGCGGTGAAGTCAAGAGTGGCGTCCTGGTATTTCTCATCAAGATTGGTCTTGACGAAGAAATCTTCAATTCTAGCAACAGCTGGAAAAGCCAGTAGCGTGACATCACGAAAAATACCTGTTCCTGTTAGATGCATGTAATCATGGAGGGAATGAACTCACCAGATAACCACCACTGATCCTGATCTTCGATATACGACGCCTCGCACCACTGATAAACTCTCACAACAAGTTCATTCTCACCATCCTTCTTCATCACACCCGTAATATCAAATTCAGCCGCATTCCGACTTCCCTGCGAATACCCCACAAACTGCCCATTCAGCCAGACATGATACGCACTATCAACACCATCAAACCGAAGTCTAAGCTGCGACTCACTATCCCAATCACTAGGAACCGTAAACTTGCGTCGGTAAGTTCCCGTGGGATTTTCAGTAGGGATGAATGGTGGTGCAGAGGGGAATGGGAATTGAACGTTGGTGTAGTGAGGATTTCCGTAGCCTTGAAGTTGCCAGTGGCCTGGGACGGTGATGGAAGACCATTCCTCAGAGGAAGATGAGTCTTGTGGATAGTCGGATGCTTCAAGGGGTGTAGGCGCGAATTGAAAGTCCCATGTTCCGTTGAGCAGGATGTGAGTTGGTGGTAACCAGTAAGCTCTCGCTGGAAGACGATTTCTCTGGATTACCTCCAGGTTTTCGTAGTCAGGCTTCTCAATATGTGCATCCATTTTGAGTTCAACAGATTTGGAGTTTTTGCTCAATTGTCGCGGGGTAAGACATGATCCTGTTAAATGCACTATCCATTAGACGATGAAATGGCGCTTACAGTGCTCCTCACGCTAAGGTAGTGGATTCAGTGGGTGAACTTTCGGGGAAGTGATAAGACAAGGTCCACTTTCACCGGCGTTGACCGTTTGGATGGGGTAATATTCGGACCTCGGCCATGTCTCCGAGTGTCGGAGCCGATCAATTTTGACTCAGTAGCAATTCGATCTTTCTATGGTAGTCACGAGATGGAAACATCATGCGGGTGATATTTGATAGCGGTGAGGGGGTTTGTCAATTGCGCGCTTGTTACACGATGTAAGTGTTGACAATGACACATGCGTAGATATCAAGGCGTAATCAATATGACTTCAATAATTGGCAGACAAAATCGTAGGATGGTGAATTGACAAGAGATTATTGATTAGATCATTTGATCATACTAACATACGGCAAAATTAAACCAAGACCCAACTCTAGGCAAGCGCAGACGGCTTCTCAGTCTCAATAACATGGACACCCTTCTCCGTATTCCTCAGCACCTCACCAACAAGCCTATCGCCCATCTCGGCACCATCCAACACCAAAGCCGTCTCCTCCAAACTCAATCCCCTTGTCTCAACAAACAAAAAGTAAACAACAAGAGCCTCCACAGCAAGCCAAACATCATACGTAATGTAATACTTCCACTTGGCATTCTCAACACCAATGGGATTGGCATATTGGTTGAAGATAAGCGCGCATGCGACGAAGAGATTGTAGAGTACAAGACCTCGGGCGCGCAGGTTGAAGGGTAGAATTTCCACGACGTATGTTACTTGGAGAACACCCCAACCAGCCGTGAAGAAGACGTTGAAGAGAAAAATCATGGCTAGAACACCCTTGGCGATACCGCTGGGACCACCGGTACCGTCTTCGGTTACGTCGGTGGATTGTTCGTATGTTGCTTGTAGAGCAGTCCATGTGATGTACGTCGCCAGCGTACCAAGTGTTGACCCGAGGAAAAGAGTTCGACGGGGGATTTTGTTGACGAGGAGTGAGAAGACGACACCCCAGAACAAACCCCAGATTGTCAACAAGGCGTTGATGAGGGTTTGAGTTTCCTGCGATCGGTAACCAATTGAGTTGAGGATGAGAGTTAGGTAGTAACTGATCAAACCGTTACCACTCCACTGACTGAAAAATCCGACCGAGAGAATAATAAAAAATCGACGACGGTTTCCCTTGGTCTTGAAGAAAGAGAGATAGCTAGTCGTCGCCATAGCCTCATTCTCAAGACGAATCGCAGTGCGGATTTCTTCCATCTCAATAGCAACAGCAGGATTACTGCTATCGCCATTGGCATGGTACTTGACCAGCAACATCTCAGCCTCAGCATCCCTCTCCTTACTAACCAACCATCTCGGCGACTCATCAATGACAAAGCAAAGACAAATCTGCAACACACTCGACAGCGCCTGCAAAATGGACGGAATTCTCCAGGCCCAAGAATTTCCAATTCGGAACGTTCCGTACGTGATCCACGCAGCAGATAGCGCGCCCAAGCCCCAGAGAGTGTTGTAAATGGAAACCATGGGGGCGCGCTGCGTGGGATATGCTAGTTCCATGATGAGAACTGGCGCGGCGGTGATGTTGAGAGCCAGACCGAAACCGAGAATGCCGCGGGCTGCGATGAACATTCCTGTGTTTTGGGCGCCGCCTTGGAGGGCGACTCCGATTAGCATTATGAATGCGCCGACGACGAGGGCTGGGCGACGGCCGAATTTGTCGCAGAAGCCGGCGCAGAAGGGGAGGGCTGCTAGTTGGCCGATGTTTTGAATTGCGTTGAGACTGATATGTTAGATAATTTTCGGAAGAATTTATTTGGAGTGTACTTACATGGCGAGTCCTTGGGCATCTGGATTGTTGAATGACTCTTTCCATGTATCCAAGCTCTGAAGGCCGTTCATCATACCTAGTCTGTGAGTCGTTGAAGATCAATGGGTGTTGGGGTACTTACTTCCATCATAACCAGTCGCATAACTGGAAATAAGAGACAAACACAAAATAGCATTGAGTTTCAAGATGCCCTTATTCCCAAGCCAACCAAACCAGCCCGAAGCCAGCTGGTCATCCAAAGCAAGAGTAGCCTGTGCTTGAACCATCTTGTCAAATGAATTGAATTGAACAACCTTCAAGTTCAAGATGTTTGAGTCAAGAAAAAAAGAGGGGAGACAATGTAGTATTATCTATCATCACCTCTCTGGTGGAACCGATTTATCCCCGCGATAGGGATTGACACTTATCCCCATGGGGGTCTCCGCTGTGCACGCGACCTGTCGCAGGGGATATGGGGGCCGGTGGTTTGGCCGGTGTTTACCGGGTGGTGATACGAGTCGGGGAAGAGAGGGGAGAGATCAAGGGTCTTTTGGGGGCCGAAGAACCGCGGGGATGGGTTGCTAAATTAGTTAGGTTCATGGATCAATTGACTTTGCATTTCATTTCATTTATCGCCATCATGCATTCAATTGATGCTATTAAACATCAATTGAACTGGTGCATATCAATTGCCATGAGGAAGATAGGGTATCTTCTTATCTAGACAAGTACTCAATCAACGGTTCTTATCCCGATATGCAGGGTCAAGTACCTTTGACAGCCAAAACTGGGGACCGGTATCAAATGTGGAGAGCGACAATGGTCTGTTCCTTAGGTCATACAAACGAACCATGCTAGTCTAGTCATGAACCGATTGCGGGGGAATCCCAAGATGGGAAGATTAGTCCGGCGAGTGTTTACCGGTTTTGCCCATCACAATAACGAATGTCCGAGGCATAAGCGAGACCAGTTAAGAGGCATCTCAGTTAAGAGGCGACAAAGTCCCATCTCATTTGTCAATTGGACTTTATCATTTGTTTCGTATCTTTTGCGTGACAGCAATCATGGGTCTTCTTACACTGGCTACTTCTTTATTGGCGCTTGGCTCAACAGCCACCGCAGCCAATCTTTCCCAACGCAGTAACAACCACATGTTGACTGCACCCGCACAGAGTCTCTTTGACTACTCCATGCAAGTCTCTGATTCGCGCTTTGATGCTAGCTATGGCTATGTCTGGTATCAAGATAACGGTCAATGGTCTGTTCGTTTTACAGCTTGGTACATCGCTGGTCTTTTACATCGTGCCAAGGGCGATGATGTCAAGACTGCTGTCAAAGCAATTGAGAACGTGTAAGTCAATCCATGTAAAGTGATGGACAGCTAATTGACTTGGCATAGCTTGGCGAATCAATTGAATGCCGATTTTGATTCTGCTTGGTATGGCACTTTTAAGCTTGCGCCTGATGAGCCTGACCCTACGCCAAATGGTACTTTGTATCCTCCTTCCATCTACGGGACATATGATCCCAATTGGAGAGAATTCGTCGGGTAAGTATTTCGCATCGAGACTGAACCGCGCAAGACTAACAATTTACAGCACCCAATTGATTCAAGTCGTCGAGGAATTTGGCCACCTCCTCCCCAAGGGCCTAGAATCCCGCATCGAAAATGCCCTTGAAGCTGCAGCAATCGGCGGTATGCGCCGCAACGGTTCTTACCCCCAAGACGACAATCTCATCCTCGGCTACTCCAACCCAGCCATCATGCGAGCCCTCACGACCGGCTGGATCGGCAAGCGCAAGAACAACAAGGAACTCATCACCTTTGCCAAAGAGCAAGGCGACGATCTCCTCAAGCTGTTCAAGAAGGACGGTCAGAATGTGCTGGCCGAGTACAACGCGCCGAACTATTACGGTATTGATATCTGGGCTCTTGCTGCGAATATCGCGTATGGACCCAAGGATATGCCCATGACCAAGAATTCCAAGTTTATTCTTGAGAAGCTTTGGGATGATATTGCGGCGCATTATAACCCTTACCTTGGAAATATGGTGGGACCGTATGATCGTGCGTACAGTCGTGATGCGAACACTCATTCTCAGATTCTTTCCATGGTTCTTTGGGGTCTGTACGGTCGGGGTGTTGGTGGTCAGCCACCGCTTGGAGAAGGTGATCTTCTGTACGATGTCGCGCAAGGTGCTGCTATCGCTCTGGTCCTTGATGTTGTTGCGCCTACTGTTTCCAAGAAAGCGCAGTCTATCATCAAGACCAAGGGTAAATGGAAGGGTACGCGATTCATCAACAAGACTGTCTACGAGGAACTTGACTCCGAGACTCCTCGTCATGTCACATCTTGGCTTAGCGCCGAGCTCATGATCGGTGGCCAGACTGTCGCTGAGGAGAAGAACCGAGGAAACCAATACGTCCCCGCTATTGTTCAATGGGCTTCAGACCCAGAGCACAAGCCCTACCCATACATGGGCTTCTTCTCACTGTACCCCAGCGCCTCCACGCTGAGCGCCAAGGCAGGACCCAAGACGTTGACTGTGTCGTATCCCAACACTACGCAGGAGGGCACTGACATTTTTACGTTTGCACTTACTGGTATTCCGCCTTCTTGGACGCTTGGAAACAAGAATGTTGTTACGGGGTTGGAGAAGTTGCCTTGTTTGGAGGTGAATGTTACTGCGCCTGGATTGGAGAAGCAGGATGTTGTTTATGGTGCTACGTTGAGGAATCATTGGATTTATAATGTTTCGTATGTTGTTCCTGAGGGATTCAAGGGTGTTCCTACTGTTACTCTTGATATGGAGTATACTTGTTAGAATGTAGGAGCATAGATTTATCTTAGTTACCCTTCGAATATTTCTGAGTAAATAATTTATAAATTTGTTGATCGACTGGTTCGCACTCGCATTATTGCACGATAGCATCAAGATTCATTCACAGAGTGAAGTCATCCAATTGTCGTCATTCAATGACAGTGGCCTTCCCCGGATTCAATTAGAGGAAGTTAGCTGCATCAAGTCCGCTCTGGCTAACCAACTTAATGTCTCAAGATGACCGTAGTATGCCGGACTCAAAGCTAAGCACATCACAAGATATCCACCGGCAAACTTCGGCCATTCTCAAAACTCTATCAAACAGGATAGCGGTTATGCTAGATAGACTCACTTACACAATATGAGTCAAGTGGTTGATGACGCAAGACGTGCTGAGATAGATAGTATAAGACTTTTGCATTCATAGAACACTTGAACAGTGCTGTTCGAGACCGTTCTCAGTAACCATATCCAGTGAATACTTATCTTATCACACTATCTTATTTCTCTTGCCTTGTATCAATTCAATATGCGTCTAGTCATTCGAGACAGCCCACAAGAGGCATCCTATTACATCGCAGAATACATCATCAGTAAGAGTCCGCTTCCAATACTGTCATTCCATATCTAACCGTCAACAAGGTCGCATTGTCGCCTTCAACCCCTCAGAAGAAAAGCCCTTCGTCCTCGGTCTTCCCACCGGAAGCAGTCCACTCCATATATACAAAGCCCTCATCACCGCATACAAAGCCTCAAGAATATCCTTCCGCCATGTAGTCACCTTCAACATGGACGAATACGTCGGTTTACCTCGCGATCACCCAGAGAGCTATTATTCCTTCATGCACCACAACCTTTTTAAACACATCGACATACAAGACAAGAATATCCACCTTCTCAACGGTAACGCACCAGACCTTTTTAAAGAGTGTCAAGACTACGAGGACAAGATCAAGTCCCTTGGAGGTATTGAGCTGTTTCTTGGTGGTGTTGGAACAGATGGCCACATCGCTTTCAATGAACCAGGATCTAGTCTGTCCAGTCGCACGAGGGTAAAGTCTCTTGCGTATGAGACTAGAATTGCGAATGCGAGATTCTTTGATCATGATATTAATGCTGTTCCGGGTATGGCTTTGACAGTTGGTGTGCAAACTGTCATGGATGCTCGAGAAGTAGTCATCATTGCGATGGGTGCTTCCAAAGCTTTGGCTTTGCAACAGGCTGTTGAGGGTGGTGTCAGTCACCTTTGCACTCTTTCATGTCTTCAACTTCATGCGAAGAGTATGGTTGTGGTGGATGAGGATGCTACCCTTGAGATGAAGGTCAAGACTGTCAACGTAAGTTCTCCCATTTGCATTGCATAGAAGGAGGTGACTAATTGATTCTAGTACTTCAAGGGCGTCGAAAGAACAATCAAGGAAAAAGAAGTCTTGGGACAACTTCCTCCATCGCCAACTCTCTCCGCCGATGATAATGACGATGGTGACTTGAAGCCTGATAACATGGCCTCCCGTATATCACCCACTACAAGAGTCCGATCCGTCACGTTCCCCATCGGCATGTAACCTGGCGATCAACACCCATGGCGATAAACGTCTTAACCGGGAAATTGAATGTGTTGCAAATTGACCTGATCAAAGATCTGCCAAGTATAGTCAAAGCTAGGATCCATGACCGATGGATGCGCTGGCTGAACATATGAGAAATCAGGCGTGCTGACTTCTTGGAGGCTTTCTTCCAGGCGCGCGATGAGTTTATCGCAAAGACTTGGTTTGGGCTCGTTCTTTTGTTTGAGGATGTCGAGATGGAGTTTGATGTTGGTCATGTCTGTAAAGAAATTAGTTTAGAAAACACCAATTAAAAATATATCGCTTACCTTCCATTTCTCCAACTCCACCTTGTATACCTTGCAAGACGATCAAAGCAGCCCAAGTAATAATGATCAAATCCCAATTCGACCAAATTGAATCATCATGTTGATGAAGTTTCAGCGTCGCGCGAGCTGACAAAAGTAATTCCTCCTGCTCATGAGATGTAATGCTCTGCGCCCATAGATTACCACTTCTAGCAGGGTGGTAAATTGACAGCACCAGCAATCGGTGTAGAACATATTGTCGAAGAACAAGTTTACTGCTTTGATCTGGTTCTGGTGTCTTGCCATTGAACTCCACCAACCAATCGTCTAACTGTTTCGCCCAGTCTCGAATGAGTACACCATCAATCGCTGTGAAGCTCGTAGTAAAGTTTTGATTGTCAAATGGTGAATCTTCGAAGCATGACCATATCGTTGGTAATCTTCGTCCTGTGAAATGACTAAGACCTGTGTGCATCATACGCGATAACTTGTATAATTGGTCGAGAGGGGACATCCGTAGTGTAGCTAATGGTGCTTCGATGGGTATGACCGGATAAGCGAGATGAATTGACGAGTGTTCGAGGTCAACAATTTGTATACCGCTGAAAAGCTTTCGCCATTCCCTCGAAGTGTCATCAACGTGAGCAGGACAATAGTCCAGCATCAGTCTGTAACCCACAGATATCCAATTGCCAGTCTCTCTTATGTTTCCTTCTGTAAGAAGACCGGCCAGCACTATTCCAAGTACAGTTTGGAAAGACCATTCTTCGCGAGATACAGAAGCCTCGATGGGTCGTCCGATCTCACTACTGGGAATGCTCAATTGAGCAATGGCGGTGCATAAGACGGTGAAGAAATGAGGCGCGATGTCGACCATATCTGGTGGACCTCGTGTACTTGAACAGTAGAGTATAGAGGCGAGTAAAACTGGTTGCGGTGCTGAGAATGTCTGTTTGTCGGGCATGAAATGCAATCCGGGCATTCTATCATGGAACCTACAGCACCAGAATGTTATTCATAAAGCAATTGACCAATGGGAAAAAAAAAGGACATACGATGACCACAATGATTCCACAGTGTCGCGCTGCCATATTTCAGAAGGCAATCCACTGCAACATCTCTGCAATTGTAAAATCGCATTCCACAAAGGTCCATCGCCAGCCTCGGGCGATTGTTCCTGCACACCAGAAAACATGTCCATACTCATACTACTCTCACCCATAAGACCCAATCGTTCTTCAACAATTTTAAGTCTCGAAAGAACATTATTCTTAAACTCTAGATCCAAAGGTTCAGACGCAGATGGCAATTGCGCCGCATTCGCTCTAGGCACAAACACACAAGGCAGACCTGCGCGACGACATCGTCTGCACGTTTCGTTATTACCCTGAATAACACATTTCATCTTCTGCTTGCGACAATTGACTAGGATCTATAATTAGCGCATGGCATCTACAAGGGTACGCTGTGTACGTACTGCAAGCCTTGCGCGCTTTGAGCGCTCCAGACTCGTCGCTTTGATGCCGGGAATCTTCGCCGAAAGTCATTGTGCGTTATGTTTCTGGTTGTATGTCTGAGATTGTAAAAGTGGATGATGCGGGGGAGAAAACAGCGGCCAAGTGGCCGGATATCACCTTGTATGCTTGGGTTGGTGGTCTAGTACCAAAGTGGCTGGGAGCCGAGGTTGGCCGGACGTCGGACCGGACATTGCCGGATGTGGGGCCATGCTTTTTCGGGAGACGGCGATTGACATGGCCGCGGAAACTTTGGCAATTTTGGTGTTAGTCCTTTGGCACTTGTACTCTGCATTCTCCAAATACCGTTCATGTGATGTTTCTGCGATTTTGTCTCAGTCCTCGGAATTAATTATGTTGGAGAACGACTTCGGAGATGGCCATTCGGCGACAGTGGATTGCATCGTCAAAGAACTCGAAATTGATGGTGACAAAGTACAAAAAATTACGAATCACTTCGTTCAACAAATGCGTATGTATAATGTACCTCTTCAATATCGCCAATTGTCTTGCTAATCAGACCTATCAGAACATGGTTTAAAAGCCAAGCATTCTTATCAGATACCTTCATTTGTCACCGAGATACCAACTGGCCATGAGAAAGGATTGGTCCTCGCCGTTGATCTTGGTGGTACGAATTGTCGCGTCTGTGCTGTGAATTTACATGGCGACTCTACCTTTGATGTGTTTCAAAGAAAACATGTTGTCCCTCCAGAATTGAGAGTTAATGAAAGCTACAAGCCACTTTTTGAGTTCATCGCACTGAAAATTGGAGATTTTCTACATGAGTATGCGCTGGAAATTCGGAAGGGGGACTTAAAGCAGCAGACTTTTAATCTGGGATTCACGTTCAGCTTTACTTGTGAACAGACTTCATTGTCTCAAGGCACACTCGTGCATTGGGATAAAGGATGGGACATTCCAAGCGCTGTAAATCAGGACCCTTGTTCTTTATTGCAAGCAGCAATTGACGAAATCGCGTTGCCAGTACGAGTCTGCGTCTTGGCGAATGATGCTGTTGGCACACTTCTTACAAAAGCATATACTGCGAACAAGTCCGATGCCACGTTGGCAGCTATCATCTTGGGCACAGGCACCAACGCTGCCTATGTCGAACAAATCTCAAAAATCCCAAGATTGGCACTTGACAACAAGACAATGGAGAATGGAGTCATGGTCATCAACACAGAATGGGGGTCTTGGGTCGATGAATTGATGGTTCTTCCCCAGACGCGTTTTGACAAGCTGATAGACCAGAGCTCTTCCGACCCTGGGTGTGGTCTGCTAGAAAAGATGGTCTCTGGCATGTACCTTGGCGAGCTGTTACGATTGATGCTTCTCGCATTGATTGAAGTAGGAGACCTCAGTCTTGTTCTTGATGCAAACAGCCCTGCTCATCGACACATGGGCATCGAAACAGCATTCTTGACAAAAGTTTCCGCATTCGTAGCAGAAGATACACAAGGCGCACTGACATACGTGACGGAAAACCTGGTGACGAAGGATGCGACAATACAAGACGTGCGATTATTGCAGACGCTCGCGAATGCAATTATCACAAGATCTGCTCGATTAGTCGGCGCAGGCCTTGCAGCAATTCTCATTCAATCTGGAAGACTGCAGCCAACAATTTCCACACCAAAAACAACAACAATAACGCGCGCGCAAGAGGTCGTCGCAAAGCCAACCAAGCAAGAAAAGAATAGTACTATTTCCTCGATCGTCGGATTCATCAAAAGCCTCTGCGGCTGCATCGCGCCCGACGCAGAGCCGTCGCTGCCCACGAGCAAATCATCATACGAGTCGGAAGAAATGGTCAACTCGACAGTGGTGATGGATGAGGAAATTAATGTCGCTGTTGATGGCTCATTGTTTGAGTTTCATGCGGAGTTTGAGGAATTGATGCGTGGCGCGCTAAGAGATGTCGCGGAGGTTGGAGGTTCGCATGAGGGAAGGATAAAAATAGAGCTTACGAAGGATGGATCGGGGACGGGTGCTGCTCTGATTGCGGCTGTTGCCAATTGATGATGGAAATCATTCTACTGCACTAGCCTATTGGGATGCAAGCAGTAAGCATTGCTATCTATTAGACACTTCCATCAGAGCTTAAGAAGGTGCTCTTCCATTAGTAAATATAACCACGTGCAGCGCGCTCTTGTCTTTCCCTCTCTTTCCTGTGCTTCAGCATCTCCTCGACTGTTCGCACATGGGAGAGTTCGCGTCCTTGTGACTCTAGATATTGATCCCCTGACTGGATCTCATATACCCGAGACATACGTTCAACATACCTGAAATGATCGGGTAGGTTGACTCGACCCAGGACGTTTTCCTTGAAGAAGTACTTAAACCAGTATTTGAAAGCATCATATCCCTCCTCGAAACACTTGTCCCTGACATTGTCTAATATCTGCTGATGGTCGTGATGGAAACCCGGATTGAAGTTACACCTCAAGACGGGTGAAGACTGGTTAACCAACTGCATAACGGCTTCCTCGAAACCAAGTTCTGAAGCGCAGGCAAACCTGCGCGTCAAGCATCGAATTGCTTCGTTCGATTCATGCGTTATCGTGCCTGTTTCTAGACCATGCTTCCAGGCCCGGGCACGAGCAAAGCAACCATGGATTATCTGCTCAAAGGCCTCTGTACAGATATCGGCGTCAGGACCGGAATCCAGTAGTAAAGAGAAAGAATCGGAAGGGGTTCCAGCATTTGCCACGGAAAGGGTGTCGAGTAGCCAGCACGAAAGACTCGGCGCAAAGCTGCCGTTAATATAGTGATCGGATTGCCCCCGGAGAAGGTAGTGATCAGTATAGTATATGGTAGGATAGAGATTCATGATACAATCGACGACGCTGACACGACGCTGTACCTTCAGCTTGGTGTTCTCCTTCAACAGAGGGACTAGCCCTTGACCGTGAAGGGACGGGAGATTGACCGCTGGGAGGTCTTCGTACAGACTTATGGTGCGGAGTTGCTTGCGTTGATGATCCGGCAGTAGTTTGATAAATCTGATAGCGGCAGCAGCGGCCGAGAATCTACACTTCTCGCGAACACGTATTTCAAAGTCGACTGGAGGATTTTGAAACTGGCCGTAGGAAAACGGCGAGCCTACTGCATTAGTCAGGTCGTTGACGAACTTGAGATGATCATAAGACCACATGTTGGGGCGTCGCCATAGATAGTCCGGGGCGCCAAGACGATCTAAAAAAATAGAGAGCTCTGTCCCAGAAGGCATAGCCCACCATTCAAGGCCAAGCTTCATATCGAGGAATGTTTCAGCGGGATATGTTTCACGCCAATGTGGCAAATGCAGATATACGCGGTTTGCGAATTCCTTTGGGCTGTGATCAGCAATGAGCGCGAGAAGCCGAGGCGAACAGCGATGAACCTCTCCGGATGCGCTGTCGTCCCATTTGTTGTCATAGAAATCCCAGACTTCCAGATGAGGCATCCTTCCGATAGACGCATCTTGGCTTCTCCGATACTTCCAGCGATTTTGGTCGATGTAAGCAAAGCCACGGTAAGCCAACGGTGATTCGCATGGCCTTGAGATATTCTCTTCAAAAAACTCCTTTACAAAGCCACAAGAGGGATATTGCACATCGTCCGAGGCCTTCGTGTCGGGTAAGGCTATCGCGGGATGGGGGTCTTCGCCGTTATGCCAGAAGCGGATGTGTTCCCTCCTTGTCTCTTCGAATTTGGATTGAAAAGTAGGGAACTCCTCTTCGATCTGTTGGTACATCTCCGGGGTGATGAGGCGAGCAAGGTGCAGAAGGATGTTCTCCTGTAGAACACGGTAATAGGTCGCGGCAGCATTGAAGCATGCGGCAAGATTGCGCCAATCCTCTAGATATACAGTTGAGAAATGAACAGTATTGACGGTCAAGGGAAGCTGCTTACAATCATTGGCAATCGAGCGACATGTGTACATGAGCGCAAGGTCGATCAGGGTACTGTCGGCAGCATTCCTGAGCTTGTCCGACTCGACATCGTAGGCGTAGCCGCCCTGAACTTTGAAGTATTCGGCAAAGATCTTTTGCCTTAACTCCGTAGGGAGGTCAGTGATGAGGCGTTTGGCCGACATGCTATTCAATGAAGGACAACAAGTGAAGAGAAGAGGATGTCGTTCTCAGTGGCAACAGTCCGCTTGCGAAGGGGCAGACTGATGGAGATGATTGTGGTGTTGGAACCTGGAAGAAAAGAAAAAATAAATAAAGGGAAACGTGGTGTCGGGGGTGCGGGGCTGTTAAGTAGTTCAAGGAATTTTTGAGTGATGGAGAATGAGTCATTAGAGCACGAACAGCCAATAGTATCAAGGGACATATTACACAAAGTATCTTCAAGAAGGGACAATAGGTTTTGCCAATGCTTTTTATTTATGATTCAAGGATGACCCCTCCAGGGTAGGTCGAAGCGTAGGCTTATCTTAATTGAAGTTGCCCGCAACAACTAAACTCTAACTATCGCTAACGAAGCTTCTAAAATAGTTAGTTTACTAGCAAACTGCATATGCAAGACTAGACCTACTAACTTACACGCACAAAAGGCGGCTGTGCAAGGTACAGTGGCCTAGCCCCCTTCTTTCTTCCTACACCTACACCCACACCTCTCACACCACCACACAAGCCTGTAGCATACAGTTGGTTAGCGAAGTACTTGATAGACTTGGAGTAGTACTCACGTACAGTAAGTCGGTCAACCCCTGATCCCTCCATCAGTCAGCAAACATTCAGCTTGCATGCGATGAATGACATACCTACCCTTTGCCGTGCGTCGCTAACCCGTTTCGTAGCAATGCCTCACATAGTCAGTATGTCTATCCTCCATACATCAGAGACAACCTACCGATCGAACGCTGCAGTATCACGCCCATGAGCAGCTACTACCGCTGTGATGACATGCATCTCGACCACAGGCACATCAGAAGAGCCCTTGTGTCGCTCACACCCACATCCACAGAGGCACAAGAGGCCTACGCCCTGCAGAAGCAAGCGAATACTGTCATTGACAGAGTCCCTGATGAGATATTAGTTAGCAGAATCCACGATCAGACTCCAGAAGTTACTTACGGCTTGCGACATTCGGCTGCAGACTTCTCCTGCATTGGTGTCAGGACCCCGACGTCAGCGATCCCGAAGGTATGACCTTTCTGCCCGGCGAGCTGACTGCGTTGACCGACCTAGCCTCGCGGCTAGAGACACAACAGCCGCTGCGTGCGGCAGAGAGGAAATTCCTCGACGACCTCGAATCACTGGAAAATTCATCAGTCACCAGACTATGGTCAAGATCAGCTAGGGGTACTAACTGCGATCCCTGGCTCGAGGAGCTGAAGTCGCAGGTTGAGATCGTGGTCAAACACTTCGACGACCTGGTCTTGATCCGTGACATGAGGCCGAAAGACCAGAGAACTTGAGTAGTGGAGTCAGTAGAGGACCGTGGGAAATCGCTCCGAAAGCAGTACTGCACTTACCGGGCTGGCCAGCGACCATGGTCGGGCAGTACGGCTACGTCGTCCCAGACGACGAATGCTAGAAAAGAAGAGTTATTAGAGAGTCTAGCGAGACAGCAAGAGAGGTGTTACAGGATAGCGCATACATACAGCGAAAATTCGGAGGCGTAAGGTTTGCTGAGCATGAATTAGTTGATGGATAAAGTTTAGTTAGAGAGCACGGAGCGCGGTGACAGGTGTAGCGAGAGAAGATTGCAGAGAGGATTGAGACTGAGGGTGAATGAATTTAGAGAGAACAATGAAACGATGGAGACTGATGTGAATGATAACAGATAAGGTGAGTGGATTAGATGAGACTGATAGAACATACAAAAAGGGACGTGTTTGTGTGTTATTGGTGCTGTGTCCAAAGTCAAAAGTCAGCAAACTCAAAAAGACAATAGTAAAGCAGGCACTAAACTCACTGTTAGTAAAAGTTAGAGTCGAGGTTGCCTGAAGTCAAAAATGACGACCGGCTTTTCGGTAGTTCAATTAATCCGGGTCACATGACAAGTCACGTGCCCTCCTCAACCTTCACCACCGCCTCGGCTGATGTGTGTGACCAAGTGTTATCAACAGTGTTATCAACGGTGGGCTTCATAACCGACCAAGCTGACTCTTACCAGCCAGCAAGGCCAGTAATGAAGTCCTTAAAGTAAAATTGCAAACGTAGTAGGATACGGCAGCTTGTGTGAGCATACTGAGGAGGAAGACCATGTCGACCGAACATCAGCCGTTCCTGTTTGCATAGATGTGTGGCAGTGCCTAATCATCAAGGCTCCCTTCAAAGAAGGGGGAGTCCTCGCGGGCGTAGTCGTACTGGACGAGGGGAAGATAGACCATGGCCCACTGCGTCAACGTCTTGGCGTGGGTCGTGAAGAGCGTCGTCCATTGCAATGGACCGATGATGTCGACCAGCTTCTGTCGAGGACCGTCCAGATCTGGACATTGAAACAGCACGTGGCGCACCGTCTGGTTTCGGTGTCCGCAATGACAAGTAGCAGGAATGATGCCTGTTGGAGGAAGTGACGGTTCAACGGGTGACCCATCTACACTGTTCGAGACTGCTGAGGTCAATGTTGGTGTGGGAGTAGTTGTCAACGTCGAGTTCGTGGGCGGCGTTTGCGATTCGAACGTGGCAGGCAGATTCGAAGGCGGTGTCGATGTAAACGTGAATGCGCATGTCGGCACATCAGCCGATGGGGTCTCCAATGTTGACGGCATTGATGATAGTGTAGTGGAAGCCGACGTTGTAGTCAAAGCAGTAGTCGAAGTAGAAGCATCAGGAGTCGAAGAACTTGTCGCTTCGTCTGGGATCTGCGCTGGCGATTCTTGAGCAATGGCAGCACAGGAAACAACTGGAAATTTAACCTTGATGTCGTGCAGATGGCCATTGAGACCGATACGCTCCGTGCGCAATTCCAACAATAACGTACTCTCCGCTCGAGTCAGGTTCCTGTAGTACTTCAGGCTCTTCGGACCCCAATCCTCCTCCAAGCAAGCAGGGCGATACCGTGAAGGCTTCCTGTCAGCTCGCTCACACCGGTACTCATCCCATAGATCGGCATTCCAGTCCTCAGCCTCCTCATGAGCTTCATCATTGATAGCCCACTTGCGCTTTTCTCGTACACGCCATTCTGCGAGGAACTTCTCCTTGTCTCCTCCCTTCTCATTCAACAAGTACTCAGCTGCTCGTTGAACCAAATCTCGCGCTTCGTCCTCGAGAATATCCGAACCCAACGTGTTATACTGTTCCCAGGACTTGGGTATCACAGGTCGATAGCGCACATAAGGGTGCTGCTCCAAATGATCTAGGGATAACGCTCGCGCAGCCTGGGCCCTCTTGTAGAGATAGATCTCGATGTTGGGGATGTGGAACTCCTTCTGGACAACCTGTCGTGACGTGTTGCCAAAATAAGCAGTTACCGCCTTAAGAGCTTCGTAGTGAATTGACTTAAGCCTGTCGACTTGTCCCTTGAGAGAAAAGGGAAGCCGTGCCCCGGTCGGAGTGTAAAAGAACCAGGCTTCACAAGCGTAGGCGAAAATGGGCAACACTTTGCCAAGATAGAATTGCCGTGCCTTCTGGACTGACAAACCAGACTTCCGTCTCGACACAAAGTTGAGGTTTCTGATGCACTTGCGGACCTTCCTGTGAATTTCGTTGACATGGGCCTCGAATGTCAATTCCGGATCGAGTATCACACCCAAAACCTTGTTCTTGCCCTTCTTGAAGCAGTCCTTGTTACCCCGAACGCCATTAATGTCAGGAAGCAGCTCGCAAAGCGGTACCTTCTCGTTCGGATTCTTGAAGTGTGTAATACTGTACTTGCTCGGCGAGAAGCTGAGACCGGATTCGGCGGACCATGGGTCAATGACGTTGTCATGAATGTCCTTCAAAGCCTGACAATTGTCTTCGTAAGATTGAGAGCTGACGACAATGTAGGTATCGTCGACGTACGAGAAAGCGAAGAGAAAGACGCCGTGTGAACCGAAGGCATTGAGGTTTCTAAGCAAAGGAGCGGCGAAAAATAGAAAGAGGATTGGTGAAAGCGGTGAGCCTTGAGAAATACCGATGTTGATGCGAAAAGCCTCGGAAATAGCCTGGGGAATCTTGAGGACGGTCCAGCGGTCGGAGAGGAAGGACCTCAGCATGTAGATAAACCACGTATCCACGCCAATGTCAACCAATTGCTTCAAAAGCTCCTCGCGGTTCACACCGTCAAAGGCTCCAGAGATGTCCAAACCCATCATGGTGACTCTCTGTAGCATTCGCTCGTACCGCTTGGCCATCTTCCTGTTCCAGTTCCGATGGATGAAGCGTATCAAAGTCTTGACAGCCTGCGTCGTGGTTTTTCCTGGGGCACCATACTGTTTCTCAGGAAGGAGATTGTGATCGAGAGCAAGCTTAGAGAGACGATTCGACATTATCCTCTCAATTATCTTGCCAATGCATGAGAGTAGCGCGATTGGACGCCAGCTCTTGACAGACATATATGTCTCTTTTCCATCCTTCGGGATCATGGTTGTAATCGCCGTCTTGAAAATGGAGGGAAGATACGATTGCGCGAGACAAGCTCGGAAGATGATGGTTAGAAAAGGAACGAGCACGTCGCGGCCTAGCTTGAGAGCTTCAGCGGTAATGAAATCGAGTCCAGGTTGTTTCCTCCGATGTAAATCATTGATGATATTTTTCACCTCCTTCTCTTCCAAGGTCCTATCCATTGGGAGGACGACGCGATCGGCGCGTAGTTCAGGCAAAGGAACGACTTCTGGCTGGTCGTTCTTGGCCCAAATTGATTCAGCAATAAGGTCCATCTTAGCCTCAGGCGTAGTGTGCAGGTTACCCTTTGAATCAATCAGGTCTGGCATGTTCCTAACAATTCGTGGTTGCGACCGTAGATTTCCGATTCTGGCCGCGTCCCAAGTGCCGTTCACCGGTTGTGAAACTTTCTCGATGAATGCACTCTCCTTGGCCCTCTCGCGTTTCCTTGCTTCGCGATATTGTTGTTGTGCCTTGGAGTTGGGTATAGTCTCGGCCGGAGCTGGAACCATTCCAGTACCGAACAGGCGCTCGCGCTCCTCGCCAGCCATTGGCTTGTCGTGTGGCGGTGGGAATTTCAATGTTGTTGGGACGGTTGCGTCCACGGCATCGAGTACAGTTGTTTGGACAAGGTCCAGCATCTCGTTGATAACTTGTGGGGGGAGCTCCAGCGTCTTCAATTGTTCAATATCGAGCTTGTCTTGAAGAATCGTCTTGTACTTCTCCGTATCTGTATCGTCCCAGTGATATTGTAGCGAATCATCGCGTTCCACCTGCAAATCGAGGATGGTTCGTATCGGATGGTGATCACTGTTCGGCCATGGGTTGTGTGAGAAAACTGAACAGGACTCGACGGAGTCTGTTAAAGAGGAGCTGACGAAGGTAAGGTCGATACACGAGCGAATAATGTTATCGCCCGTCCCTGCGATGAACGTTTCGGTGCCGGGGATAGTGACCAAATCCATTCCAGCAATCTTCATACCGTCCCTGCGCGCTTTCGTAGGACCCGAGACTGAATTAGGATCGCCTCGGAAGAGTGAGCCAGACCACGATGGGTCATGGAAGTTGAAGTCGCTCATAACGATATCACGTCCGGAACGCGTGGTTACTTCGAGTAGTTCCTCGACGTGATCGACAGTCATGGCCATGTCGGGTTGATTGGGGTTGTAAACAGAATGAATGGCGAGATCTCCGCCTTGATCTCCCAGGGCGAGGTGCAGAGTGGCGACCATGCCAGCGTTCTTTCCCTCATGCCATTCGACGCTCCAAAACTCTCTCGCGATGGACTTGTGTACGAGAAAGAAAACACGACCCATCTTAACTGGTGAGCCTTGGGGGAGATGATCGTCTTCGTCAGGAGTAGAGGTGGAAGACTTAGGCTTCCGACCATTTCTTCGCGGGCTCTTGAGGTAGCAATTGGGATCGTCTGGGTTGTCGCTTTCAATCAGTGTTCGTGAGGATTTCATCTCGAGATGTTATTGTCCGGTACTCCTTCAGGGGACCCGTGTGGAGGCGTCGCAGCCGACAATTATGTCCGCATGGTTCAAAAAGTTCTGGGCCTCAAGAAATTTCTTCTCTCATCCGCGAGAGCCTTTGAAGTTGGCTTGATCAATGACGAGTCGCTTCCGGCCAGATGCCTTGATTTCTTCTCGCTGTTGAAGTCGAGCGGCACGGGTGGCCCTGGCGGCTAACTTGGCTGTTCGTTTGTTGCCCATGATGAAGAATGTAATGGGATATTGAGGTCGTGGCACAATTGGCACGTAGGATGACGGTAGGGTCAAGATTCAAGAATAGTCGGGGATGGGAGGTAAGCCTTCCCCAACATTGACCAGGCATGCGCGTACTTGGATGAATGCGGCAGACCACCACCCCATGATTTCATCACTGACGAACAGACATTGAAGGTTGATACTACAAGTAAGCTACCGGATGGTTGGAATGTCCAGTTGTTCGGTCACTACCACTACGACCGTGATCAATTGCAAACATTCGACTCGCACATGCTAACGACCCAAGCCAACGCTCCATCCCACCCCCGCCGTCGGGGAAAATCGCGATACCTGCCAGGGTGTCGATTCACCAAGTCCGATGAAATGATGGCTATTGCAGATTCATACCGTCAGGATGCTTCTTCACCTGCGCTCAAGATCCATGGAGCGTCTGACAACCCTGGATCTGACCTTCATGCCACTGTGCGTGCTCTTCAGCGCGGTCTAACAACGGTGCTGCAGACATTGGCTACGATCGCGCCATCTTTTACCGCCAACCCGGAGCCTGGTCATCATGACTTTCTCTCCTGAGGATTGAGGCCCACTTTCAAGAAGGAATCTCCACTCAACGACCATGCACCCACTGTCAAGCAGGAGCCTCTCGTTAACGAACCGGCGACTCCAATACAAGGCGATGCAGCGTTGTCCCACAAGCTCTTGATTGCAGGCATCCCAACCAAGGCGGAGGACGAGTTTCATCACGAGCCTCCTTCTTACGAAGATTCTGACTCCGGTTCTCACTACGACTCCTTCTCTGACGAGGACGACGAGATTGACGAGGTTGCTGTTGTAGACCATGAGGCCTATCAGGAGGAGACCTCAGACTTTTCATCAGTTCCCTCGTCGCAAGAGACTGCTGAACCAGTCTGCGCGCGTCCATCATCGCCAGTTCGACACTGTCGCTTCAATGCTGACGATGGGGAGCTAGACGACCCGCCCTTCAAAAAGGTTCGATCATCTAGCAGTGTTCTTCAGCCCGAGGTCGTCACGCACATCAAGTCCGAGGACAACACCCAGTCCACCGGTCAACTTGAGTTTGAACATGATTCTGAATCCGAGGCTGAGTCCCAGTCTAACAACCATCCTGTGTCCGAACCCAATCTTCATGTCGAGACTCTTCACTACTCGGTCCATGAAACGATGGACTGTCTCTGTGAGCTTGTCACGCAATTGGGCAAACCGGATGGCATTGGCCTTTCAATCATTGGGACGGAGCTGGCGTTTTCTGCGAACGGAACCGGTGACGGCACGGTGCCACCTTCTTTTCACGGACGATCGTTGAACATGACCGATCAAAACAAGGTACGATTTGCTGTGATTGACCTGTTCAAACATTACTCGACTATCATGGTAAGGACTGAGCGCAAGGTTGACGTTGTGGTTCTGTAGGAGGGGTCGGTGGACTTGTGGGTTTGCGTGGTTTTTTGTTATTACGTCTTTTTGACATGTATCCGATCATTGACTGTTTTTTTCCTTTGTCATTAGTCATTTGAGTACTTGAGGTTTTGTATGTGTTGGAGATGTAGTTAGTATTAGTTTAGTTCACTAATTGAATGTTAAGCAATACGTGCCTGTCGATGCGTGGTACAAGCTTGTGACTGTGGGATGTGGAATTCGTTGAACGAGGTTCTATTATATTTCTTCTACCTTGTGTAGACGGTATGGGTTAGCAGGTAGACTGGCATTGCTGTAAACGTCAAGGCTTACAGTAGTTAGTGACATCTGTAATACGGTGCGTGTATATTTGCGAGCAAGGTGGACTTAGCCATGGAGGAACTTTTGAACGTGATGCTGGATTGACCTATGCTACTAGAAATGTGAACTTCCATCTACTGCTGGACGTATGATATGCTTCTCAAGGTTCGGAGATATTCCTAGAGGTGACAATTCTTGTTCTTGTAGTATACGTACCGCCTAAGCCTCTGCATAGACTTGCTACATTCATTTTATCCTGATTTCAAAATTCTATAAAGGGCAGAAGTGGACTTTATTAGAAGGCTTGATACACTCGATTATAGAATTTACAAACCAGGTGCTAGATTTCTATGATCAACAAGACAATATGTGGGAGGCTGTGGTTGTTATGGCTGACAAATGGGTTTGACTCCAAGCATGCTCTCCTGTATACCCTCAAAGCTTCTTGTTCTTCCGGTAACTCTAACTTAATTGACAGGGACTGGAAGCCTCAGATCCTCACAACAAACTGTGACTCCCATTTTTCCAGTACTCTGAGATTTTTACTCAGAAGACTGCGCAGACCATAAGCGCAATCTCAACATCGCTGTTTGGAGAAGCACTGCTTGCAAGTGAGGTCTAGGTGCAGAAGCTATCGACGGAAGTAGTAGAACTATTGGTTCGACAGATGATCAATTTGCCAGGTGCGATTACTACAAATAGCGCGACAAGAGAATGCGAGATGACTTGAGAAAAGTCTTCTTGAACCTTTTGACGCTTTGCACTTTAGCGCAGTTGGCATGCGCGACGCGCGACGTCGCTATACGTCATGGAGATACTGCCTCAGTAGTTGTAGCCGTTCATCAATGTCGTCGTCCAGATTCAAAGAGTAACTGGACGTGATCGTTCAATTTCTATGTCATTAAGAATTGAAGAAAATAGCCTGCAAGGACATTTGCCCCAAATACGACCTTGGCAGAGACGGATTCCCTCACTGTGAAGCTGCATCTTAAGATAACGAGGCTGTTCGAGTTATAAAGAGCTCGTACCAGAACTTGACGTATGCGCCCGAAACTGTAGTGGTGAGCTGACGAGCAATTAGAATACCTGGAGAAATACCAAATACAGTATTTCGTTCAGCCATACGCTGTACTTAAAAGATCTACTCCATCAACTGTTCGCTCGGTCGGGCTGAAAGCCTGATGTCTCTTACAGAGGTTGATGTTGTTGGATAGAGGAGGACAATTGAGACATAAATAAGGAGCGTATGATCTGCTCAAACTAACCTAAATATCGCAGCAAGGGCAAGCAGAACGTCCTGTGTGAGCGATCAGATAAGGTTTGTGAAGATATTTACACTTTCCAAAGAGCATTATGACTCCTTTGCCCACACATGAGTCCTGTGTGAGCATTGGAGTCAATGTGCTTGACAAGGTGTCATTCAAGATAGAAACTTGATTACGAGCTGTCTCGCCGTTATGACTTGTTGTCGCAAAGTCTGCATGCTGAAAGTTATACTCTTTGACAGCACGAGGGCGTAGAGAGCTGGCAGAAAGACCAGGCTTCTCGGAGTGGTAAATGGCTGAAACAATGATAGTCTTTGAAGTGTTGATGATATTGCTGATAATGGTATGCTTTGATGCTAAATCTCTATAGAACCTTTTCAATGAATGAAGACGGGTGTAAGCTTTCCGAATCCACCACGTTGCAGCCTGCAAAGTTTCGCTGTCTCGTCGATGACCTGACAGTAAGGACAGTACATAGTGCTGAATAATGTGAGAATGTTGAGTTGCATGTTTCGAGTTGGAGTCCAGCAATGAGCGAAGAACTGGTGCTTTTCAAGACATAAAAGTAGGTGCACTTCCTTCTGGTCCCGACGCCTAAGGACAATCCTCAAAGATGAATGTTCAAATAAGAGTTCTTGCACCCAAAATAAATTGTACTCAAGTGAGCCTGTGCGATTCTCCACCGAGGATATTGAGGAGGCCTTGAAAAAGCTCGACGAGACAGAACTATCGTTGGAAAATTCGAAGTTTAATCAGGTAGCTTCCGTCACCAATTGACAGACAGTAAATGCAGTTGGTTTCAGCTGGCAAAATTGACCTGTTGGAGACCGCGATACCTTTAATTAAGGTCACAACATCAGTACCAGAACCATGAACTACTATAGATGACCTCGTTTCAATTAGCGAAAAAGAAAAGAAGAATAAAGGCTTGGTAGCGCGGTACCTTACGGTCGAAGGCCGACCATCACTTTCAATTTATATTAAGCTGTCAATGAACGAACTCTACTTATCGGAAACGGAGATGCTACGCTACTCAATTTTCAATATAGTGAGATGCCAGCGCAAATTCTCAAAACCGATTCGGGCAAGGCTCACTGTAGCTTTCAACATTAGCACAGAGCGGGCCGTGTCGAACGCGGCAGACACTCATCGTGGATAAGGCAAAATTTAATCTAGTCCAGTTCGTAGTCGTGTGCCCAGCTGGTGTTAAGGACTCCCCCGCGACTCTTGCAGAAAAGGAAACGTATATGTCGCCCGCATTCTTGCGGATTGTTGTAACAGAGATCAAAGACTAAAACAAACTTTTCGGTGAACTTGGGCAAAATTACAAACAAGACAATGACGTGAAAAGCTTGGATAGGTTTCGAGATGATACAAGAAGATATTGAAGGGTGTAAAAGGCCGTTGGGTAGAGAGTTTGATGAGCGATCTGAGCTTGTATGGTCAGGTCAACCTGGCGACTCAGCAAGACATTGAGGCACTTAAAGACATTTCTTCTGCATAGCCATCTTTGGACGATATAGTCATCGAGTCATCAAGCTTGATCTATGCAACGCAGAATGTGAACACAAGTGGTATAGGCCAGCAAGACACATCGACTCGGGGCATGAAAACCTTCAACTCTGGGTACAACATCAGCGGACGTACCGTTAGCATTGGTAAGACTCCGTGACGTTTCGATGTATGGCATTGTATGCAGATGACAATGCACTTGGTATACACCAGGGAACAAATGGAGAGTTGTTTGCAAATCGTTCCACCAGTACCGCTGACTAGAGCAAGTCCCGTGTGGAAGTGGACAAAGACCCCTACAAAAATTGCATGCTCCTGGCAACCTTGATCAAGGTGTTCAGTACAACGAATTGAGCAACGGAAAGGTACGCTATTCGGAGAGTCTTATTAGTGGATTCTTTAAAACGATGATTTCTAAGAATGGAGTAATAAAGAGAACAGCCGGTTGCTCTGGATCAAAGGAGATTTAGGAAAGGGTAAAACAATACCTCTTTACAACATCATTCAAACGTTCAAAGAGGACTTCAGTTGAAGGCCTGACCAAGATTGGTTCCCAGTTTCCCTCTGCTGTCGAACCATCGTTTAACGTCGAAGCATCCAGAGGCGTAACAAGTTGTGGGGGCTGCGTCGCATATCGTTCAAGGGCGGCGTCTAGCGAGGTAACCTTTACAGGCCAAAAGGACCACTAAAAGCAGATAACGGTTAACTGCCTAGAAACTCTTTTACACCGCTCGTAGTTTGCTTGTAACCAATATCGTGATCCAGGATGTACGCAATAGGTAAATGACAAGGTTACACCCATCAACAAGATGCCATAAACGACTTACAATTAAACGGTAAATGATGTAGACATCCGAATGCCTGCGTTCCGCAACGGTCCCGTGAAATAGTTTCTCCAAGCATACTTGTAACACAACGCAATGGACCATGATTCAAGTGTTGTGTACGGTTTGCGAGCTTTTCATACGTTCCAAGCGTTCAAAAAGCCCCCCACTGTGAAAAAGACTCCAGTGATGCCGATTGACCGCTTTCGCACCTTCAAACTAGATACTAATAAAGTGACAGTCGTAAGCGAGTTGCGGGCAGTAGAAGCTCACACTATGACTTTTGCGCTCTGTAAGCATGTCTGGGAAATCACTTGTCTGAGCCTATAACTATATCGTCGTTGCTGGTATCAAGGCCGCCGCGTCTTGAGCTAACAACGTAGCCCGGTCATTCCATCAGTCACCAACTTGTCACAGTCCTCATAGCAATCATGAAAAGGCTCTTTTCATCAAGCTTTGCACCGTACTATCTTGTCTTCTGACTTCATCCAGTACTGATCGGAAGCACGGCTCGGTCAACCCAGCCTCTGAAGTTTTCAAAGCCTTTCACTAGCAACCCAACCAGTTTCAGATACCCAAGCTCTGTAAAGACCTACAAGATCAGCCGATAGCTACCCTTTCAAAGAAGTTCAGAGTTTAAAACTAACAGGTGTGGTAAAAGGAAGAAAGATTTATGCAGTGCCAGTGACCAAACGCCTCCTATTCTAGAAAGTTTCTAATCAAACACAATTAGACTGCTTGCTAAACAGAGCGAAGGGAAACCGGACCTTGCCAGCGACATAGCCGAGAAGATTATCCAATGCACTTTCGAATCCATTCCCGCTATGACGTGATATCTTCAACGGTTGAATGAAACTCCCTGTCAAGAAAGCCGACAAGCTCCTGCTGGTTAATGGGGGCCAACGGAGGGAGGACAGAGCGGCTAGTCGCCACTTCCCTGAGCCGCCCGGCACCATGCTCACATTGGGGGTGCTGACAGGTCGGCTTGGTAGATACATAGAAACCGTGGAGAGACCCGGCCGGAGTTCTCATGATGCTTGACCGACTGAACAACATATAAATAACGCAACTTACTGCCACGAGTTCCGAAAGCTCGGGGACTACCATGAACGCGAATGGGATACGGGAGAGATTCTACGAAATGGTAGTGCTAATCAACCTTAGAAATGGCCTGAGCCGTCCCTGTGTTTGTCCGCGGAGGGGCGTAAGTATTCATAAGCAAAGCCTTTTCAAGTAAAACACACCTTGAACAAGGCGGATGCGAAGCTTTCTGGAAACAAACAGACGAAGTCAAGACTGGCTCAATAGATTGATGTACACATGATCCCTGGAAAAGTCAGCATCCCATGAACGAATTAGACACAGACAGCATCGATAGACTGACGGACCTATGGCCCTGATTATACGGTAAAAAGTGTCTGGTCCATCAGATTGTTTCGTTCCCCCTCTCCCAAGCTGCAACGAGTCAGAAAGAAAGACAGCTGATTCTAGAGGTCATCCATATAAATGCATCCCAATTAACTTTACAAGACTCAAGAACAATCCAGTAGGGGACACATTTAGGTCAAGGAGTGTGCGCGTACTTTTGAGCGTTCTGTTTATTTGTTGCTCTATTTCTAAGAGGAAATCGCGTCTCACTAGCCCTGAAGCAGTGCATGCTTTACCTTCGCATGTGCCACAGCCCGTTGATAACTGCCACCTGAAACGCTTGTTTTCACTTCCATATTCGGTTACATGACTGACGTCCACTCTACGGTGGAGCCACCGCGTTGTCGTCACAGCAACATCCTGGACTCTATACCGCAGGCAGCTGTTAGCCACAGGGAGGTACCCAGCCCACTGAGTGGCTAGAATTTCCACCAGCATTGAGCATATCCCACCCAGCATATGGTCTGGTAGTAGTCACAAATTAGTGAAAACGAAGGTTGTGGCCCTTTCATGATCCGACCTGCCTATAGCGTGCTCCAGCTCAACTGTTGCGAAATGGATTTCCTGACTCCTTTTTGCGCTAAAGACCGACAGCTCATATATCTAGTGATCTACAAATATGGAACAGCTGTATAGCGCAAGACAGCACAGTAAATTTCCATCTCTTCTGTGTGTCTGATTGAACATGATAAGATAGATCGGACGTCGTAGGTATCCGCCTAAATCAAACGATTACAACAAGTAGTGTCGTGTCATACTGAGATGGTGAGACAGGAGACAGCCGGCAATGATTATGCGCATCCCAGCCCTTTCCAACCACATTTCTAATCAATAGTCAGATTGCAAGCAAATCGCGGATTCACTAGTTCTGAAAGGCACATGTAGCCATGGCTATGAAGAACAATATCAATCGGCAACGGGTCCCGCAAACTCTTCTCTTGCATGTCAGTCAAGAAATGATGCAGTTGGGACGCGCAGCCAACTTTGACGACAGACCTGACCGACGTGAACCGCTATTTCGCCGACACGTTACAATACCCAACACCTCTCACGGTCCATTTGATGTTTTTGAAAGTCAGTCATCAAGTCGTAGATTTCATATCAACACAATTACCCCTCATTTTCACACAAGACAACCCACTATTGGCCGGGACTCAACAGCCTTCCAACCCACAGACTGTTTCTTCCATTTAGCTTGCAGCCTATCCAGCCTTATCAGTCTTTATAGTCGCCGTCGTCCTTGATGCCTGTATTTGTTGCACGAAAGCTGTCAGTGGGGCTGGACGCCCGTATGTCTATGTGATGTTGCAATTGCAGTGCTGGTTCGTACGTCCCTCGCTGATTCTAGCATGCAACGTCATGTATCAAGAGATTGAGCTAATGTACAGAGTTTCTTCCTAGATAGTCAATATCAGTGAAAAATCAGAAAGAACCTGGTATTAAAGACCTATTATAACGCACTTATCTTTTACTTACGGACTAAAAGGGCTACATAGCCTGCGCTGTCTTTCTACTGCAGTCGATGCTAACTTTAGTGCAGGACCATACACTGAATATTGGAGCGAAGACCGAGACCCTTGAATATTGCTTGTAGTCTGTTCATGTTCGCTAGTGGTTCCAGTCTTTTTGTCTTACTTGATTCTTTTTCCATTGTCTGACCAGTGTCTTTTCGTTTCCCATTTGTATATCCAATAAGAAAATGAGATGGTAAAGGCTGCCGTGCTGGTGTTCCTAGGAAGCGGCCCTACCTTCTCGCCGCTTTCCGTTCCTTGTCATGTATTTTCCAACCTGATGACAAGGTTTCCATCTTCAGTTGGACTTTCCAAACACTACATCTCAGTGCAATGTCTACAGCCTTTACCTTTTTTCAAAGTTGCTCTGATAATATAGGTTCGGCTGGGGTTACAATGTGTCACTTACTTCGCTCCCGCTTTCCCTCTATACCACTCAAGTCATCACAATCATCGGCGATCACAGCAGCCATTTTTATCGAGATGCAGACTAATGACGGGCTCCCATAGGGGCAGGATTCATGACAACTGTATGCATAATCACCACAATCACGAGAAGGTGCAGCAACCGCTGCTACAGTGGGCTGCTGAAGTTCATATAAACTGATTACGTTTACGTTTAAATCGAGCTAAGAGCCAGATGTCAACTTATGGGGATTCTTTGCGATAGCCTGCAAGTCCCAATCGCCATCTTAGCTTTTATTGAGGGGTCATCGACTCGAAAAGGAAGTAAGATTGGCTGATACGGTGTTCATTAGATGACCTCTCCTAAGCCATTTGTCAAAGAGCTCCTGTTAACTAGAAATGCATATAAGAACTTGACAAAGGCTGGAACAACGACGGTGGCCGCGAGATGATTTCGGCGTCAGCCGTAGTTTTATTAGCATCGAGAGACGTGGAGGTAAACGGCAACTGTCGATGGAAGGAAGAAGAGTTCTGGTCAAGCTTTCGCATCAAGATGATATGCGTAGAGATTCAAACTTTGCCTCTATAGACGCTACGGTCGACGCTTGACGGCCTACCGTCGCTTTACTAGGGGCCCCGCCCCGGGCCAATCTCAAAATAACATTTCTCTGTCAAGATGCATCGTGCCGGCTGGCTCGGCGATGGAGATTCCAGAGGGCCAACTTATTCAGGATATCTGGCAGGATATCGACATGTCCTTGAACCAGTTCTTGTCGTCCATTTATAACAGGCGACCGTTCAACTTAACGTTGAAGTAGATCGATGCGAGTCGCTGGGTCTTTCATATTTCCATGACCTCTTTCCATCAGGGTGTTATCGAAGTGGACGGAAAAGTCTGCGGGGAAGGTTGCGACCGAGCGTTAGTGGAAACGATGCTTTGTGTGGTGTCAACCACGCCATCGTTTTACGAATGTAAGCCCTGCATGTTCAAGTTCGCCATCGCTCTCAGACGTAGTATCAAGATAACGGCTAGCTCTAGCGTCAACTCCTCTTCTCTCGTTGCCCCTTTTGCCCTAATTTGTCGAGGACAGGGAGTTGCTCAAGTGTCGAGGACTTGGTCAGATACCCACTGCTTATGGAGCGCAATGGAACACGCTCATCCGGACCGCATATTATGAATCGATCTTTCCATGCGCTGCCCTATATTGGGGTTACCTGATCAAGCCTATGAAGGTAGCACAAACCAAGAAGAAACTGCCGTCTCAAACTGGAATATTTGCATATCTGTATTATGTTACATCTTAAACAAAGGGGCAACAGTCAGTCACTGCTCCAGTCTTGAAGGTTAGTGTCTCTAGGGAATAAATTAACCTCTAATTTCTATTCCGTGAGAGTTCTTTAATGTTCATTTCACTGCGATTACTGCTAAAGCTATACTATAAGGCTATTCCAACTTAATACATGTTTACCTTCTTAGTTATCTATAGAAAGACCTTTTAAAGCTTTACTTATAGTATATACTAGCAGAGAGATATTATCTAGTTAAAAAGCAAGTCCTATTACTATTATATAATAAACTTATATAAGATATATAAGTTACTTAAATATCTTACTTAGTATTACTAATATACTTTTATTATATAATTATAATTTCTATAATTATAATATATATATCTTATAGATTTTATTATATTATATATAATTATAAATTTACTTTTTAATATAATACTATAATTACTTTTTAATATTATAATTTTAAATAGTAATTAATATTATTATTATTAATTATAATTATTTCTATTATAATTATTTAAATATTATATAAACTATTTAATTTATTAATTATTAATAAAACTTTTTTTTAAAATAAATTTAAATTACTTTATTTATAATTAAAAATATAATATTTTATAATATTTAATACTTATATTCTTTATACTTATTTATATAAACTTAGTATAAATTAATTTATCTCTTAAAAATTATAACTATTATTTATATAATAAAAAGTATTTTACTTAAGTTTTAATATTAACTTATATATAAGCTATTAGTAAGTAATCTTTATTATTAAAGTTAAGATTTAAAGTTAATTAATATTTATAATTACTCTTATAAGTTATTTTAGTAGTTATAATAATTAGCTAATTATAAACTTATTAAGTTACTTATATAAAAAAGAAATATATTAATTATAATAAACTTACTATACTTTCTTAAGTATTTAATACTTAGTTTTTACTATAATATTTTATTATTTTTAATTTAATAATAGTATATACTTATTACTATAGTATATATATAATCTATACTATTATAAAAATAGGTAATAAGCTATAAAAGTACTAATAAAAAGTATAATTATTTTATATTTCTATATATAGTTTTATATTATAATAATTATAATTTCTAAGAAATTAACTAGTTTATACTAAGTTTATATTAATAAGTACTATAAAGTATTATATTTCTTAATAATAAATAAAGTAAATTAAGTATACTTAAATAAAAAAAATTATATTATTAGCTAATAAGCTAAGTACTTTACTTAATATTAAAAAATAGTATATTATATATATTAATAAGAAATATAGAAAAATATAATATAAAGTTTATATCTTTTAAAATAATAAGAATATTTATTAGTTTTAAACTAATAAGATTTTTAGTTAATTTAGCTTATATTAGCTATAAGACTTAAAGTAAGTAGAATTATAGTTAGTTTATAAATAATTAGTTATATAGTAGTAAGAAAAGTAAAGTATATATAATATAACTACAGGGATTATAATATATACTTCTTTTTATAGTATTATCCTATAATAGTACTTTCTAAGGTTTCCTTATCTTTATAACTAAAGTATTAAAGCAATTATACTTAGGTAATAGGATGCAAAACCTTTTGCAAGTAAGCTATAGATTTAAGTTTATTAGTAATATAGCTTAGAAGGCTTATTAATTGTTTTATAATTTCTATAAGACTCTCTTTCCCGTTAGAGTTAATAGAGTTAAACAGTTGTTAAATTATAGAGTATTACTATCTGGTTAATATTAGAAAGGTCTTCTTTTTTAACGATCTTCAATCGAGGCCTGCAGTAGAACAGATATTAATATATTAAATTGCCTAGTCGCGTTCCAAGCCTTGAAGGCGATCTTTCACATCGGGATCTGTACGGGTGACGGTAGGACACAAATGAATAAAACATATCCGGTTCCGTTATTGCTCTCTCGAAAGCAATACGAAAACTTGGTCATGTCAAACAGAGACGCCGGGGCGAGGTAGGTGATCGCCGAGAAAGGGAGGTCGGAAAGAATAGGTGGGGCAAGCGAAGAGCGAGACGTACCTTTTGTGGGGCGTGTCACCTCCGAACGCGAGAGTGTTGTTTTGATGCGGTCAAGACATGGACTTTCTATCAGGTTTGGGAGCAGAACGGAGATTAATGTCTCTTGTTACCATTAGATTTCAACCGGAAGTATTCCGAGACGGTAACAAAACAGGACTTCGATGCATCCTCACAACCAGTCAACCACGTAGTCTGCTCATTTGCAAGCTGGGGGCATCGAAGGAATATTTTTAAACGATACCGCTGCAGTCCATTGGCCTTGAGCACCAATCTTTCGACTACGGGATGAGGGGGAAACAAGACGCAGCATGACGTGCCGAAGGCCTTATTCCGCAAGATGGTAGGTCTGAACAGCATGGACACGTTCAGCTACGCACTTTTGACTTGTGGTCTGCATGTAACTTCTTTCCCCCTAGATGGTCGTAAAAGGTGGGTAATGCAGATTTAAGTAGCGGAAGGGCTTTGCCTACCCGATGTAAGTATTTGCATTGCCATCAATCCTGCAGAATGTCATATGAGTGTGGAGCTGGGAGCGTACAGCATTTCGCCCTCTGGTGAAATACGCGCTGGTATCTATGTGTAGTGATCCTCCCGTCGACAGAAGTTGGGAAAGGGTGTGGAAGATGATAGGCGAGTTGCCCGCTTGCGCGTACGGTCAACGGCTTGGATAAACACTCATTTCGCAGACTTGGGTTGAGTCCTGGAACGCCAGGGTCTAAAGAACATGAATGCTAGGTGATTGGGCTTTATACCCACGCTCATGCCTAGCTCGGAATAGTAGGCTTTGGACATCATCACAGACAATGAAACTAGGAAACGCAGTGTTGCTAACGTTTGACACTTTTGGAAGCTGACTCCATTGATATGGCAATCGTTTGTCAATACAAGATGAATCCGAGGTATCTGTGAACTTACAAGTGATCGAAACAGACAGAGCCTCAGAAAGGATTGCATTGGTGAAATTTAGTCAAGATAAAGTCAATCCAAGAAGCGGAAAGAGTTGAAAGATCCATCGTTGTTGTTAATACCTTACGTAGGCGGCGAAAGCGTCTTCAGCGAGATTACGCTGTGTTGGGACATTATAAATTACTCTATCTCAGACCAGGCCGTGTCAGCAGAAAGGGTATTAACGTTTTCTGGGAGTCCACTCGCCCGGGACAAAGAGGCAAACGTCGCAAAATGTGATTGTGGTTCTGTCTTTTCAGCTTCTTTCAAGACCGTCCACTCGAGATGGAGATCTTCGCTCCTATCTACGGCCAGATAAAAGATGGTAAATTTGCCTTCGCGGAGCTAGCATCGGGGACCCTCCCGCTATAAGCATAACTGACAAGAGGGATGGAGTATAATGTATATTAATGTCATTGATGAAGGGAGATGACACCGTAAAGGCACCAGTCGATGTCTGTGATGTTAGACCGATGCAAGACTAGATAAATCACTCTTGAGGTGAATCCTAGGCACATCGCAACGCAACGGAAAGTCGTAGATGTTGCCCCACATTGCCAAGCAGTCAACGGGAGGAATGAGCATGTCGGGAAGAACGGGGTCTTTCCTTCTTGAGGGAGCCTAAAAATAGTGCTCAACTGTTTGGTAGACGCTCTGTCGTCAAACGAACTGGTGTTGTACACGAAGCTCTACTGCCTGCTGTACCGCATCGCTTGGTTCTATTTCACGTCAGGTCCAGCTTCAGTGTACGGATGGAGGATGGTTTGAAAAAAGGGACAACTAGCGCCGAACCTGCGTGGCGAAGAACAACACAATTCAAGGTTGATGCGAAGTATTCTATCCATTCCCTTCAGGCAGGGACCGCAGGGGGTATCATGGGAGATGAACATTTGAACAGCCAATCCCATGCTCAACGGTTGCGAGTCAGGACGAAAAAGTTCTTCCCCGAGCCAAGACCTGCTGAGTGGCTTGTTGGCGAGGCGACAAGTTCACAATGTGCGGGAAGCGGACTCTTAATCGTTTCAAGGAAATTACGGCTCCTCCTTGGCTGGAAGTTACATTCTCCAATTTGAGTCGAAGACCATAAAGTAACGTGTTGCCCAGAAACTGTGACTACATACCATGAGAAGCATTGAAGAGGAACAGATCTCTTGGAATCTTGATTCGAACGCGGCTTCTTGAAAGGTGATCTTGGTGTAGCTTGCAGCTTCAGTTTTACCATCGATGAGACGAAAGGCGTCTTTCAACAAACCTCACATAGCTTGAATTAATGGGACGATCACTACTTGCGAGCTTTTCTTACGACATTCACCAGACGCAATTGAGATATCTTTGTCAGAAAGTGTTGAGGCGTTATTGTGGCTTTCGAGATTGGTTCTCCGGCTCCTCACCACTTGCCATCCTTGCTCAGCGAGGTCGTAAGGACCCCCCTCATGACACAATGACTGCGAACGTTCAGCTTGTAATCCATTCTTACTATGAAATTATTGGATACATGATAGAAAGTTTGGGTGTCCGGAGTCCTCTGCCGGATAGCAATTGCGATGTGATGATCCGCTAAATTCGAGCTAGAGTAGTATTTTGACACAGTCGTGACAAGACGAATCTCAAATCGGAGGAGGTCGCATGGTGCTTTTCAGAACAATCAAGCTGAACGCGGCCGAGGAAAGCGACATGAGGAGTTCAGAAGATCTGATGGAGAATCCAAGCATGATCTCGAGATGACATTCTATTTACCAGTCATATTACTGGTCGGGGGCGACTGTAACAGCGGACGGAAGATATGCCCTGGTGGAACGGAAGTCCTGTGCCTGAGCTGAGAGAAGGCGTACAGGTATGACGAGAGCATTAGAGGTTACCCGTAATCCAAGCTTTGCATCGAGAGGTCGACACTCATGAGTAGATGATGATTGTAAGTCATGACCCCCATGCGTTCAGTTCGAAGAAGCCAGTCCATGGCTAAATGCCAAAAGAATTCATAAGCAGCTTCAAAACCAACCTCTCGCACCCTTGCCCCTAGACCTGCTTGTTAGACCTTGCGAAAATGTTGAAAGATGGTATTTGCAGGTAACAGATAACAAGGCTCAAGTCTGTACGGTTCAGCGACTATCCAGGGTCTTGAGTCATCCCATGAATAGGTTTGCTCTTCCAAGACACGACAGACTTTCAGATCAGGGACTGAACTACACGTCGACGTATCGAACTACTGTCCAGTGGTGTGGAACGTCAACAGGTAACACTATCGCTGAGTACCGACAACAGCGGGTCCATGCCACCTGTACTTTGCAATGAACCGATTCAAGCGACTGGGCATGTCACATAAGTCAAATGAACACATGTCACAATCACAGATCTTTGGAAGCTTTCACCCAATCCAGGGTTCAAAACATATTATATCTGCTTGCAACAGCCGATGACAAATCTTAGCAAGCTGTTGATCCTCATGAACGGCATGTGGATGATTTTGAGATACTGAACCCGCTTCGAAACCCAGTGGTGCAATGTCTGCAGGTATTTAGATCCACAGATGGGTGGCCAGTAGCTTAAGATGGCATAGCTCAACATCCATCACATCCCCCTGATCATCGTAGAGTTCGAAATAAACAGTCCCAGCTATGCATAAGCTCCCCCGGAAAGTCCACCTCGCGGCTGCATCATTGAGCTGGTGCGTGGTTTTTATCCACTAGACACATACGCTCTGGCGTAACTTGTAGCGGCACTTATCACTAGTACAACGAAGAACCGAACCCTAATCCCTGCCATATTCCTGAAGCAGACTTGTGAAGGAAGTAGGAGGACGATGATCTTGAACGTTGTTCAAGAGCTCTAAATTGGCAAGCGTAGAGGAAGCCGGTATGTAACACTCAAAAGGGGGACGAACTTCTGCGAGGAGCTGAGGTGTCCGGAGGCCAATACCTAGAACGGCTCTATTGATAAAAACAGGACGTAAGATTGACCGATTTCCTATCATCGGTTACTGCGAGTATATGAAGCTGTTTTCAATACCAGCGGAAGAGTGAAACAGGACCAGGGCAAGCTGAGAAACGATCATGCCGCTATGCGTGTCGGTAAGGAACAGAGGTTGACGTCAGGAAGAACAATCCTCCGCCTCTTGCACAGCGTCCGGCGCTGGGTATCATCAACGCCAACGTTCATCTTTGTAGCCGTCCAAGCCGGAAAGCTATTGGAACGCTGGTACGTCACGTTCTTTTTTGTTGTACGGGTAGTTTTGCAATTTACTAGCGCGTAGTGAAAAATTATTATGCATGTACATAAAGTCACAAAAAAGCTGAAGACCTGCGGTCCGAAGTGCATTTGCGTGATCCATCAGACACAAATCCCAATCACGTTTCTCCTTTATCAACGTTTCGACTCAGATGAATCTTAGCATTTATCATCTCAACCCACCTTGCAATGCCAAGTCGGTGGAAGGGTGTTGTCAGAGCAAGGTTACCCTTCTCCACTATGCAACAAGACTGGGCAGCCTTTTTGTGACGGCCTGTCGATGGTTCATCCTTGCCATCAGTGGGTGGCTTTGGCGACGTTGCTATCTTGGAGATGAAGAAACTGCCTTCAGTCGTAAGATGTGAATTTCGATAGGGATGAGGTCAAACCGCTTGCAAAGGTCCCGACTATGCCGCCACACATAGGCCTGAAACTATCACCCGATGTATCGCATGTCACTCTCGAGTTTGGCACGTCAGCTGGCGGCACTCTCCGTCCTCATATCGTTTCGAGCATTGAGAATGATCGTAGACGGAGACCGTCAAATCAAACCCTTTACACAACACTGTTTGCAAGACAGTCTCAGAATTGATGACAAGTTTGACGACAGCAATGACCCAGTTGTTGACATCAGGGAGTACACATTTATGCTGACCAATTCTACCCGTTGCAGAACGGCTGCGAACGTGTTTGGCCTTTCAAAAGGTCGTGTTGGGTCAGGTGACCTCTGGCCGTGGTAATTCAATAGTCGCCCAAAATGGTGTTTTCCAATACAATTTATCATTACATTGGCGGTTCAACCGAGGATCCAAACTCACGAAGCATTAGCTACTACGATCCTTCGTTCGATCCTTCACATGATATCTCTCTGCTAGCGAAGGTGAAAATCAATTGAAGATCCTAGAGTTGTTCCGCCACGTCTGTGTCGGAGGAGAACCGGTCTGAATTGTCGGTATAGAAAGCGTCCTCTGGGGGGCTAGATGTGATGCACTTTCACAGGGTACATGCTGCCTGGCTTTGACTCCGTATCCGATCCTGTGCCCGAAGCGGTCCTGAGGAGTGTGGATTGGTGCAAAGTTTGGTATCGACAGAGTCGCATAGATGAATATACTGTACCCTTTTAGCAATCCCACCTTGAGAACAGGTAGCGGCCGGGAGTTGGTAGAATGAATATTACAAGAGGGCAAGGTAAAAAACTGAATCACGACATACCCTATCTGAACGGTCAACCAGTTGCTGTATTCAAAAGATATCTCTGTTCAGCTGGATTTGCTTCCCACGAGTTGTGGAGCAGAGAAGGGCCAAAGCAGTACAAGATCAATTGTAACCAGAGACTTTGTGCTGTAGCGAGTATGACGGAATACCCCAGAATTCCTTGACGCCCTTCACACCTGTACAGCTCCATCATAAAACATGATGCTTGGACCTCAGCCACAGCAGTTGCAATAACTTCAGAGGGTTTATCAGCATGATGGCACTGGAGTCAAGACAATCGACATACTTCGGTCGCTGAAAGGCAGAGTTTAGAGCCATAGGTTAGGAAATAAAGCACAAACACTATAGCAGGTTCTATTTACAAACATAATGTGTATTGTTGATTTCTACTAACCACCTCTTCTTGTAGAATCAAAGGGTGGAGTCCGGCACACTTAATTCAAACCTCATCTTTGCACAATGTTTCACTTTAATCAAATGAAATAAGACCTTCAGAGCCACACTAGTCGAAAGAAAGCTCGCTCTTGGTCGAACGACAGGCAAAAGGAAAATTGGCGTATGCAGTGGAACGAATTTAGTCTTTGACAAATAAGCTTGCACCAATATTGTCCGATCTGATGAGGCTAAACGACATATTCTTGCACCAGAGCGCAGAGATCGAAGGGAAGGGAAGGTGCAGTAGTCTTCATGCTGGTGCAAGAAGGATAGGAAAGATCAAATGCACGCATTGCAGTTCATGCCCCGCCGGAAACTAGTTTCAGGGGAATGCAAGGCAGGAGAAGGTCACATCTGAGTACTGGAGTTATGGTGCTTAAAAACCACATTTCAAGATAGAAACAACATTGTGATTGAGAGTCCAGTAGTTACCACGGCTAAAGACTTACATCAGATCAGTGGGTCTGGTGGATATAGCTGCGTGTCTCACCGCCATGAGTCATCCTCGTAACCATACGAACCATATGTCCCTGAGAAAGCTGTGTGGCTCGCTATTCCTTGCCAAGGATACTTGGAGAGTAGAGACATTCTATCATTTAACCTTGTGGCAATGGATAGATACAATATCACAGGCAACATTAAAGAAGATGCCGTGACGGGGTTTGTATATGGTGAAGGTATTTGCAGGAAATTATTACTATTACCAGGAGCCACTTCGTCAGGTGTCGCGCGTTGCTCTACTCAACATGTGAAACCTTTTCGGCATTGTCAAAGCCCCAAACGCATAGAAGCTAAGGGCTCGTGCGGCCAAACTGATAACACTAGTCACGTGAAAGTGTCTACCCCAGCAGATTGGCTTTTATGCCTCGTAACCCGCTTAGAGACGGAGGTGATGGTGCCGTATGAGCGAAAGGGCAGCAGACTTGGCGGGCTTTACCATTTCATACGACGTCATTTTATCGTGAGCGGACGAGCGCGCTGTCACCCTGATGTGGCACACCAACCCAACAAGAGAATACGATCTCCAAATTCGACAGGTGGTCTGCAAGGAAGCACAAGGCTCATATACAAATCGAGAACTTCATCGTCGCTCTGGAGAGACAAAGGTCAATCTATATATTGGGCGGTATCAAGTTTACCCACTTCGGAAGAAAGTAAGCAAAGAAGCTATGCATCCATACACCCGTTTCCTGTCTTGTCTTTCCATGCTACAATGAATGACACGGCGTGATTGTCGAAAGACACGTATTCGGAAACAGGTGCTTTTGTCCCACTGGGAAAGGTGACGAGGGCGGGATTGATCCGGCAATGATAATGAGACGAATTTGAAGTACGAATAAATTCAATCCACCCGGCGTTAACCTTGTCAACTTTCGCAACACTGGTAATAGGGTCTCTACACGTCTTACTTTACAAGACAACTTTAAAAAGTATCGATTCAATGGCTTAAACTCACCTTTGAATTTCGATGCACCTGATCAGATGGGGGATGTAGACCAGGTGCAGACTACACTTTCAAGTCACAACGAATCCCGGGCTAACGATACTTCGATTTACGTTCATCCCCCTCGACCACTACCCACGACCCTTTGCTTTAATTGGATAGTGGCGAGGAACCCAGTGAAGAAAAGGGCTGAAGATGAAGTGGTCGTGTCCGAATCAAAGCCATGTGTCGCTGCAAGAGGCAATATGCTGTATGAAAACTGGCGCCATGAGATGGAACTTTCATGGAAAGTTCTCCCAAACGCCAAACCCCAGTTGACGATTGTTCCCCTAACCGGCTTTCTTCAGTGGCCAGTAGTCATGAACCCCATTGCTCAAGTTGAACTGTCCTGTTGAGCACGTAGCCGACTGTGGCGGCAGTGACATTTTTAAAGACTCACACCTCGAGGAGCTAAACGGAAACATGATCTGTACTGATAACCCAACTCTCCGTTATGCTAGATACCGACTTGTTGATTGTTGGCCTCCTAACCTACCCGGGCTCCGTTTTCATGTGGCGAAAATGATATGGGGAGACATGAACATCGTGTTGGGGCAAGCGAAAGCGTTGATTCGCTCCGGTTATTGATGGAGGTGCCATCTCCGGTACGTCTTGGGGATGGAAGCATTTCCAGTGTCAGAAGCCAGATGCGAAGAACTCTTCAGTATAAGATGAAAGTTCGCTTTACGAGGAAAGGATTCAGTATCATGTAAGAGTTAAGTAACGTGGGGGTTCATCAACATGGCCTCTGGATGATCAGATCAGGTGGGTACGGGCTGCCATGTCGTCGCTGAGGAGCGAAAGAAACGGGCGCCCGCTTAATCATTGTAACCTCTCGGCAGCAACAGTACTGGTTTGGATCTGTTTCTTCCACCTGATTGTAAGATGGGCCGAGTGAGCTCGAATCAATTTACCATAACGTAGCATCATCCACTTAACTCAAACCTTTCTTGAATCGTTGCCCGGATAACGAGCTTGTCCCCGAGGCTTGGAGATGGGGATATTATTAGATTGGAATAAAAGGTCTACTGTACTGGGCGAAGATGAAAACGCGGAGGTACTTTGATAGTTGAACGAAAAGCAACGACGGAGCTGTCAGCTTAGCCAATGAAGCTGCGAAACTAAACCCACGACACCATGACAACCTAAGAAAGACCATGACCAGAATAATCTGAAACCCGAGGTCGAATTGTCGTTGCCCTTCATGCATCTTTAGACATAGAGTACTAGACGCGTTACAAAACTGTCAACTTTGGTAGTGCCAGCCGGGAGTTCTCGGGTAAAGGTTTCGAGATGTTTAGAAAAGAGTAACTTAAAATAAAAGAATTGTATCACAACTATCCAGTGCTGTTAACAGATAAGCATTGAAGCTAGAGGCTGTTGCAAGCATAATTAGCTAAAGGAGTCGATGTAGCATATGCAATTTAACAAAGGTTAAGTACTATTTCCAATCAATTACAGCTTAAAGAGAAGTCTATAAGCCAGGGGCTACTAACATAGCTATTGTAATTAGCTAATATTATCCTATAATAAAAACATATCCTATTAATAAAAAATAAAAAGAAAGAATATAGAATTATAATTAGAAAAAGTTTATAAAGATATTTATACTTTTTAAAAAGTATTATAACTTCTTTACTTATATATAGCCTTTTTTTTTTTTTTTTATTTTATAAATAAAATTTAAATATAAAATAAATACTTTTTTTTTACTTTAATTTAACTTTTTTTTTATATAATTATAAGTTATAACTATAATTAAACTTTTTTAATAAAATTAATTAATATTTTTTAATAATTAAAAGTAAAAGTTAAATAAATATTTCTTAAAAAAAGTTAATTATAAAGTTATTAATTTTAATTATAAGTAATTAATAGATATTATATTATATATTTATTAAGCTTTTACTTTTAATTATTTTAATATAATTATTAACTTTATTAAAAAAGTTTAACTATAGTTTTATTAATATTAAGTAAGAAAAAAGTAAAGAAATTTAAATAATGATAAGAAAGTATTTATATTATATTTAAATCTTATTTATAAAGTAAAGTAAAGAAGTTATAATATTCTATATAATATATAAATATTAGAAAAAACCTTATTTAATTATTTTAAAATATATATAAAGACTTCTAAGGTCCCTTTAACTTTAAAATATAAGTTTATTATAAGTAGCTAAGCTAGAAATACACTGGATTAAAGGAGATTCTAATTAAGTATTATAGTAGATAAGGTATATATGTAAGGTATGTAGAGGTCAGCGTAATAACACGTGGTACAAATGTCTTGGTGCAAGCTGTTCTATATACAACAGATGCTTACAAGCACAGGATAAAGATAGCTGACAAGTTGAGAGACTTGTGTTGACAATAAACACAGCGCTAGTCATCATTGCAGGTCAGAACAAACTGGAAGTGAGCATCAAGGCTAAGATATCCCGGGTTTTCTTTAAAGATCGTACGATAGAGGAACCGGAGTCCAGATTCCAACATCGAGAGTCCTGGTGCTTGAGAAGTGCAATTAACGCTGGAAAACTTATTATCTGGCGTCAGCGAGGGTAAGTGAGTGCGGGAAAAGGTGGGTCAATCCGAGCGTCGAGAGCGGCAGTGGCTTGCTCGTGGATCGCCCGCTCTTAGATCTACGAGCAGTGGGGCAGGTCACTGTCGGACAGCTGTCGGTTGCTATGGGCAACCATCGACGTCGTCCATTCGAAAGGTAAACAGAGCCAACTTACCTCGGACCGTGAGTTCGAATTACATTGCAAACGTCGCTGTACGAGGCATTGCCATCGAGATATGGTCTTCTACAAAGCCATCCTCTCAACGCCGCTCTTCACGTTGAGCGCCTTAAACAACTTGTTTTGAATCAGGAAAAGAAGTTTAAAGTAACTCTCTTTTGAAATCTTTGGGAACTCAGTGCCTCGCTAACGAAACCATGCACGTACGGCTTTATCACACACTTGCCCAGCGCCTCCGTAATGAACAACAACTCTTGCCTACTGCAAAGATGGATAGCATGAGCGTGACTGGAAATAAAGCATGACTACATCCCCTATTAACCTTGTTTCTCAAGAGGTTCAATCCCTTTTTTTTCTTTATGTATCAGCGCGAGAAGGAGGGAACGCCAGAGGCCGTGTCGTGTCTAAATCGAGAGAACGTAGTGGATCACTCGGCATCGCGTCAAGATCCTGTTTCAATGGAACACCGTACAAGTGAGCATCGGGGCCAACAGCTCACCCTGAAAACGAATAACCCTAAAACACACTTAACTTGCCAGGGCATAAGTGTAATAGTTATAATTCCTAAGAGATAAACTAGTCTATACTAGGTTTATATTAGTAAATAAATAAAGTATAAATACTAAGTATTATAAAGTATTATATTTCTTAATAATAAATAAAGTAAATTAAGTATATTTAAGTAAAGAAATCTTATTAATAGTTAATAAGCTAAGTATTTTATTTAATACTAAATAAATATATATATATATAATAAGCTTACTAAAGTAATTATAAACTTATTAAAAAACTTTATAATATTTAAAGTAAGTTTAAGGTATAAGTTTTTTATAAAGTATATAAACTTAGGGAAAAGCTTATATAAGTATAAATAAGCTTACTATTAATTAGTAAAAATTATAAAGTATATATAATATAATTATAAAGATTATAATATAATTTCTCTTTTTTATAAGATCTTATTTTTAAAACCTATATAATTTAGTTTTTTAATAGTTTTATTTTAAATAAGTTTAACTTAGATTTATATTCTTTATTATATTAAAGTATTTTAATAAATAAAAAGTAAATTCTTTTAAAAGTATTTCTTTATTTTTTACTAAGAAATATTATAAAGCTACTAAAGGTATTATATAAGTTAATTTTAAAGTTATATTATATTCTTATTATAATAAGTATAATATAGCTTATAAGATAATTATAAGTAAAAAAAAGTATAGTTTATATATTTCTCTTAGTTATTTTTATAATATAACTAATATACTATTAAATTTTTATAAGTATTTAAGTAAAAAGTAATTATTTTTTTATATTAATAAGAATAGTTACTTAAATTATTAATAAGGCTAAGTACTTAAAAGAGTATAAAGTAATTATTAAAAAGTTATTATCTTTTTATTAAAAAGCTCTTTATATTATATAGTATAAGCTAAATAAGTTTTTTTCTTAGTTAAAGTTTTATTATAAATAGGAAAAGAAATTAGTATTATATAAAGTTAAGATAATTTAATATAGCTTAGATTTATTAAATAAACTTAAGAAAGCTAAGAAAGTTAAGTTTTCTAGAAAATAGTTAATAATTAAAGATATTAATTTATTAGTATATTTTAATATACTTAATTTTAATTTCTTTAATTTTTTTTAATATTAATAAAAGTTCTTTAAAAGTTATTAAATACTTATAGTGTTCTTTAGTAATTTCTAAGTATTTTTATTTTCTAAGTAGTTTTTTTATTTTACTAAATATATTATTTACTTATTTTCTTTTTTTATATTTTTAATTACTTTTACTTTATAAAATTCTAGTTTTTTAATTTCTTTAAGTTTATTTTTAATCTTAACTTATATTATATTAGTTACTAATTTAAGTAAGAAAATATAGTAAATTAAGTAAAGCTTAATTTTTACTAATAAGTTTAATTTATAGTTATTTTCTAAGATTTTCTTAGTAATTTTTTAAGATTTAATATATTTATAGTTTAATTTATATAAAAGTTATTTTATTTATATATCTTTTATAAATACGTAAATTATTCTTTTTTAAAAAATTAGTTTTTTAATTCTTTTTATACTAATATATTTAATAAGTGAGTGTAATAGTTAAGTAAGTGTAATATAAATCCCTTACCTTATAATAATACTATTAGATTAATTAAATCTTAACTACTACAAATATTACAATCTTTAGAAGAAGCTAGAGTTCTTCTTACCCTTTAAGCTCTTAAAAATAATCTAGAACTAAGTACTTAATATACTATAAAGATCTATTAAGTTAGGCAAATAAAGCTATATTACTATTAGTATAATATTTAATTAAAATGTAATTTAATACTAAATTCTTAGAAGCTATTTAATTAGGAAGAGGATATAATAATCTAATTTATTCTTAACCTAGATTTGCAAGGATTTCCCTTATAACTACGTTTTATTAAGGAAATAGCTAATTTTCTACTTACTAACTATAATATGCTACCTATTAGTATGTGCTAGGCTTATAACTTCGTTAAGTAATAACTAAAGCTAAAGATATATTTATTTTAGAGATATAACTATTAGAGAGCTAAATATAAAGATCCTATAATTATTTATAGCTAGTTTTAGCTTATAGAGAATATAATTACAAAATACAGTATCTAATTAGATAATATCTAGAACTTTAATAAGACTAGCTTTATAATAGGTATTATATAGTCTAGAATAATTATTATAGGTATAGAGAGGTAAGAAAGGCTAAAATTAGTATAGCTAGGAAACTATAAATAGATTACTATAATCTAAGTAATTAATACTAAAGGTTAATTAATCCTACTATTTATTATTAGTATAGGCTAGTATTACTTTGCAAATTAGTACTAAGAATATAATCTTTCTAGTAATTAGGTTATTATATTAAGCTAAAATAAATAGATAAATAACTAGCTAGGTCTTAACTAGCTAAAGTACTTTAATAAGTCTATAGCTAAGTAATTAGTTAATTTCTATTACCTCTTAATCTTTAATAGTTATAAAAGTTATTACTCTATTAAATTTAAGAGATATTATAAAGATAATAAGATTATTACCCTTTGTATACCTACTTATATATCTTATCTACTTTAACCTCTTAATATTAAGTACTTTACAGTACTTAAGAAGGTATATAGGTAAGAAATAGAGTAACTAATTAGATACTCTATAACCTATATCTCTAAGACTAAGTTCTTTAATACCTTCTAAGCTATATTTAAAGCTACTTTTACTAAAAGTAATATATAAGGAGGTTTTAGAGGAGCTAGGCTTACTCCCTTTAATCTAGAATATATTATCTTAAAGCTTAATATATAGCTATAGACCCTATTGCCTCCTAGAGAGGTAGTTAAACCTTTCTCTCCTTAGACTTTAAAGACCCTAATAATAGCAAATAAGGCTTAATCTTAGACTAAATACTTTAAGAGTTAAATTAGAAGGTATTATAGTAGCTCTCTAGATTTAATTATTAAGGCTATTTAGTCTCTTACTAAGGTAGTAAAGTAAACTATGTATAAGACTACCCTAATAAGAAATAAGATCTATAACCTTTAGGAGGGAAATAAGAAGCTAAGCTAGTGCTAAAGGTTAAAAAGAACTAGGGTATAGAAAGGAGACCCTATAACTATAGAGAAAGTATTATAAGTAATTAATTAGATAGATATTAATATGTAGGTAGTAGGTAAGTTATTAAGAAGTAGTAGTTAAGGAAGGTTAGTTAGACTAAGTATTTAGTAATGTAGTATATATAGTAAGACTAGGTATAATATAAGGATATATAAGGTAGTTCTAGAAGTATTAGGGGAAGAGTATAGTAAGTGATTTTAATTAATTAGATAAATTATAGGAATCTTATTATATAGATAATAAAGGGTATATAGAAAAGTGTTATGCTTACTTGATTATTACGCTTACTTATTAAATACGTTATAAGTAGTTTTTTAATTTAATTATTTTACTTATAGTTAATATAATATTATAAGTATTATTTTAATACTTAGTTTATTTATTTAATTTATCTATCTATTTAAAGTTTAAAAGCTATTAAAAGTTAATAGTTAAGTTCTAGATATAATATAAAAGCTTATTAAAATTTAGCTATAAATATAAGTTCTTTATTTAATAGGATCTTTTTTAGTAATCTATATATATTAATAATATATTAGTAAAATATATAAGAAAGTTCTTTTATATTTATAGATTCTTTATAAAGTAAGTAATATAAAAATTTTATAAGTTAGTTAATTATAACTATAATACTATTATAAAAGATTTTAATTAAAGGTTCTTTTAATAAAGGTAACTTAGTTATAAAGTCTATTATAATTAAGTCCTAAGGTTATTATATTACTAGTAAAGATTATAATATACTATAGAGCTTATAATATTATATCTTTATTCTTATATATATATTATATTATTTAATAACTTATTTTATATCTTATTATATATACTTATATTCTTTTTCTTATAACTATTTAAGTATTTTAGTAATATCTTAATATTTATATAGTAAGTATAAATAAAATTTATAAAAAAAGTTACTATTTTTTTAAGTATAGTAAAAACTTATTTCCTTTATAAGTAATTCTTAAGTTTTATAATAAGTAAAAATAAAGTTTTATTTTTAATAGTAAGGTTATTTAATTACCTACAACCTATAATAAGTTATAGCTTTCTATTCTTCTTAGGTTTAAATATAATAAGAAATCCTACTAAGAATATTAATTCTTATATATTACTCTTTTATAATTTCTTTTTTAAGTAATCTTATAGTTCTAGTAATTATACTATAATACCTTAGTATTAAGTTCTTTCTTAAATAGTTTATTATAAACTTAGTACTCTTAAGATATATTCTTAAGTTTATCTTTTTCTAATAGTTTCTTTAGTTTTAACTTTAATTTTTTATTTAAGTTATATAGCTATATAATAACTATTACAAGGGTTTACTAAATATATTACTTTTTACTTTTTTTATATTTATATTATACTTCTTTTAAAGGTAAGTAAATATTCTTTTTATACTAGACTTTACTAGCTATTTTAATTAAAGTTTAAGATCTCTTTTTATTATTACTTTTTTAATTAGTATTTATATTAAAGGGATTATTTATACTAATAATCTAGCTAATTCTTTAATAAAAATATAAGTTATAGTAATATAACTATAAGTATCCTAATATTAAGTTATATTCTATATTCTTTTTATATTAGACTTTACTAGCTATTTTAGTTAAAGTTTAAGATCTCTATTTATTATTACTTTTTAAATTAATATTTATATTAAAGGGATTATTTATACTAATAATCTAGCTTATTCTTTAATAAAAATATAAGTTATAGTAATATAATTATAAGTATTTTAATATTAGGTTATATCTTTATATAGAAATAATATTAAGTTTAATATTATATCTTTAAGTTTTAATAAATACCTTTAAGTAATTAATCTCTTAAGTAATTAATTCTTTATTATAAGTAAGTATTTCTCTTTTAAGATTTATTAGTAAGTAAAGCTATATCTTATTTTACTATAATAATTATAATATATTAACTATTTAAAAGTTAATTATATTAATATTTACTTTACTATATATTAATATAATTAACTATTTCCCTTTAACTTATACTTATATATTTAGATAAGTTTATTAACTATATATAATTAATTTTAAAGCTTTTATAAGTATTATAAACTCTAGTTCTTTATTTATCTATAGCTTTAGTAATATAGTAAACTATTATCTTTTCTTAGTTATCCTAGGTATTATTTATTATATTTACTATTATAATATAATATATTATCTAGGTATTTATTATCTTAAATTAAATTATTTTATATAGCTATATCTATATATTATCTCTATTAATTAATAGTTTATTAGTTTTAAATATAAATAAAAGCTCTTTTTCTTATTTTTATATAAATAGTAAATTTTATTACTTTATTTTCTAAGAACTACTTAGATATTTAATATCCTATAGTATTAATAATAAAGTATAGTTTCTATTATATATACTCTTAAATACTTATAAGAAAGTAATTATTACTTATTTTCTTTTATTAGTATAGTATATAGTAATAAATAGTATATAATATTTATAAGATTTATTTATACTTATTATTACTAAAGTACTTTTATAAATTATAGTATACTATTAATCTCTAGATAAATATTTCTATTTTTTATTTTTATTTTATAGTAATAATATAAATATAAATATTATTATTTTAAACTATCTCTATATATTTTCTAGCTTATTATACTACTTTACTTATTTAGTTATTTTATTAGTTTTTATATTTTAATTATTTTAATTTATAGTTTTTCTTTACTTTTATTATTTTAATTTAGTATATATAGTACTTAAGAAGTTTAAATTCTAGTAATACTAATTAAGTTAAGTAATCTTAATAGGTATTTTATTAACTTGTTTAATAACTTTTAATCTTTTTATTACTTTTTATAATAATTTTAGTATTTTATCTACTTATAAGATAAGTATATTAAAGAATATTTTATCTATAAATTTACTTAATTTTTTTTAAACTTCTTTAAATATAAAAGTACTATTTTATTTAAAGGTAATTTCCTTTTCTTTTTATATAACTATAGCTATATATTTAATAGTTACTTTTAAAGTACCTTTTAATATAAGTTCCTATACTTTTATTAGAAATTATTATTTTTCTTATTATCTTCTTTTTTACTATTAGTTATTAGCTTTAATTTAATTTTCTAGTTTACTATTATATTTCTTCTTAGCTTTCTTTCTTTTTAAAGCTTATTATTATTAATATTCTTCTTTTACTTATAACTAAGCTTATTTTTATTTTCTATATTTAATAGCTTTATTAATAATTTTCTTATATACTATTTTTCTAGTATAGCTATTATCTTATATATTAATATTATAACTAGATCTAGTTATTATAGCTTACTTTAAGATATATATTACTATCTAAGATTCTTTTTTCTTTTATATATTAGTTTATTAAGTAATCTTACCTTTAAGTACTAGTTAATATTTTTAGTTAATTTTTATCAAGTTTTAATAATTCTATTTTTAGTATTTTTTCTTACTATAGTTTTAGTAAATTAAAGTTAATTTATTTAATTAAGTAGTATTAATATTTATAGATTTCACTTATATTTTATAGAAAGTATTAGCTTATTTTTATTTTCCTTAGTTTATATAATTATAATTTAGATTTTACTAGTTTTTATTTTAATTAAATATATAAGTATATTTTTATTTATTAGCTTACTATTTCTTTTATTATTTAAATAGCTAGTTATTAATATTTACTATAAAAGATACTAATTTATCTAGTATCTTAAGTTTCTTTTTTATATATACTATAATATCTTTTATATTAGGTTTTAATCCTTAGTATACTTAGAATATATAAGCTACTTTATTTTAATTTAGTTTAACTACTTAGAATTAATATTTTATAAAGTAAGTAAAAGTTAATCTTTTTTAAAATAATTAATAAATTTTTACTTTAGCTTTATATTTCTTATTTATAATTCTAAATATATATATAAGTTTTTTTTTAAAGTATTTATACTTTTTATATATATAAGTAATTATTTACTTTTTAATATATAACAAATTATAAATATAATTCTTAAGAATAAGTTTTATAATCTTTTAAGCTTTATTTTTAAAAAAGCTTATAATATATTATACTTTAAGTTTATTAGTATTAAATTAAGTAAAGTAATATATTTAATAATTATAAAAATTAGTAAGGAATTTTTATAGCTTATTTAATTCTTTTTTATAAAAATCTAGCTAATAAAGTTAAAGAATTTTACTTAAGTTTTTTTTATTAATAGTAAAGGTAATAGTATATTTAATATACTCTTTATATAAATTCTAGCTTTATTTAACCTTTTTACTTAATCTCTTAGTAAAATTAATTATATTAACTATCTTACTTTTTAAGTCTTTAATTTAAGTTTTAGTTATTTTTATATTAAATTTAACTATATTAAGAAAATTTCTATATTACTTACTAAGCTTATAAATCTTTTATTTAAGTTTTATAACTTTATTCTTATAATTACTTAAGTAAGTAAAAATAATATTTTTTTTATTCTTATCTTTAATATTTATAGAAAAATTAAATTTCTTTTCTAAAGTAAAGTTAATATTAAGTAAAGTTACCTAAGGTAATTATTAGCTATACTAAGTAATAAAAGGTTAATTTAAAATAATTAAAGCTATTATATAAGTATTACTTAGTATTATATAATATAGTTTAAATAAAAGCTATTAATATATAATAATTATAATTTTTAATAAATAAACTAATCTATATTAAGTTTATATTAATAAATATATAAAGTATAAATATTAAGTATTATAAAGTATTATATTTTTTAATAGTAAATAAAGTAAGTTAAATATATTTAAATAAAGAAGTTTTATTAATAGCTAATAAGTTAAGTATTCTATTTAATATTAAATAAATATATATATATATATAATAAGCTTATTAAAGTAATTATAAGCTTATTAAAAAAGCTTATAATACTTAGAGTAAGCTTAGAGTATAAGTTTACTATAAGGTATTTAAACTTAGGGGAAAGTTTATATAAGTATAAGTAAGCTTACTATTAATTAGTAAAAATTGTAGGGTATATATAACGTGACCGCGGGGATCGTAACAGTAAGCACGAGAAGGCAATCTACTTTGACTCTCAATGCTTCTATACTTAAAAGCTTTGTGCAACACCTATTTAGATGTGGTTGAGCGGAGCGAGCGCAGAGAGACGCAAGCTAGATAGAGATCGCTAACTATGACTTTGCACCGACGTATCCAAGATCAAAACTCAGAGCATATGGTCCAACGGCGAGGCTGAGTTGGCCTTCCGGTCCTCGCTGGATCCGTCTGATGCCTGGCTGGGTAGTCGTCCAGTTTCGCTGGTAAGCGCATAACGTGCTCATCGACCACTACTACGAGAACGCTGGAACTGCTCTCCTCCGTAACAACCTTCTTCCTCACGACTAAGGCTGCCCTGTTGCTTACTAGATGACATCTAAACCCTACAGGGCGTAGCAATGCCAAACCAAAACTAAAGACGGCACATCCCGCTCATCCCCGGTCTTCCAGTCCGCGTCTGCAGCCATTATCATCAGTCCCTTCACTGGCTCTCGACGGTATTTTTCGCCGGGTTGAGCTCCTTACGTTCAACAACCTCCACGTCCTCCGCGTCCAAACTTGTTCGTCCCCACTAATTCCATGTGAAAGGTGGAATCTCTACCTCAGCTGTTTCTCCGTCCTTTTTGGAGTGACCTTGGCCATAGGTAGTAGCATAGACAAGCTGATGACGATTGCAAGGCGCTCCCAGCCCCGAACTTCTTGTGACCTTTCTCGCCACAAATCACCCACGCATGTCCCATTGTTTCCTATTCTCCTCGAATGTTCAAACTTCATTTGCTCCCACAGTTCTGAAACGGAGAGATGGAGGAAGGCAACCTTACTGATATCGAGCCTATGATGCTATGAACGCTGTCGCTGAGTGGAGACCAGCGTAGAGTGTGACATTGGAGCGACGACGTAGACCGTTGGGAAAGCCGCATTCTCCCAGAATTGATCGGCCTATATGTAGGAGCTTCGTACGGTCGTTGGCTTCTGAAGACCTCATCGGCATTCGCTGAAGCCTACGAGTTTCGACGCGGCGAAAGTCGCGTGCAAAAGAATAAGTGATGCGTGCGCTGGTTGTCATGATTGTGGTAGCAGTGAAAACCATGCATAAGATGGAAAAGACGAGCAGAGAGCAGAGTTAAGGGTCTATGCGAGACTGCGACTTCGAATCACTGAGCGACTCTCGAGACCTGTGAACATCATGTCCAGTTTCGTTTGTAGCATGAGCATTGCCGGCTGTTCCATAGCTAGACAAGACGAGGAGAGGAAGACACAGAGTCTTGAACGTTTGCTCAATGCCATCAATCCACCAATAGACGTTCCAGAAAGTGTGCAAAGGATCCTCGTCTTGCTCGTTCTACAATCGCACAATAGGAGATTTGTTGTAGCTCCCAGCAGAAGAAGAAGTGGCTGTGATGAGTTGTTGACACATGTACAAATACGTTTTGAAGCATCAGCATTTCCAACAACAGATTTGGAACATTGGGTAACAAGCAAGTGGGAATCGCTGAGGCCAGCCGTGGTAAGGAAACAAACACTGTTGATTTCGACGCCAATCCCAAACTATCAGCTGTTTCCGGACTTCGGCGAGAGGCGGGCTTGATCGAACGATAGGAAGGGCTTAGAGGACTTGACAGATAGACTCGACAAAGGGCCACATGTGACGATCTCTGTGGGAGCAGCTCATGAGTAGTCTTTTCCCCCAAATCATAGTCGTATGGCCTGCCGTCTGCGTTGGAATGGCTTGATTAACAGCAGAACTACTAGAACTTATATGGATCTTGGCAATGCAATCCAACAACGAAAGAAAGTCTGAACGAGCAATTCTTTTATCAACTTCTCCTCTAATTTGAACATGCTTTTCCTGAGCGACCCTGTCCACCAGGACTCTGATAACATACTCATTGTCTTCCCCTCCAACAATCTCCCCAGTTTTGGTATTTTACTTGCTTTCGATTCTTTGCTTCATTCAAACACCCGACACCTTGAATTCATCATCATATCGCGTCTGGTTAAGTGTGGCTTTTCTTCCGGGTGGCAGGTGAAGGGTCAGATGGGACAGAAAACGGACGCCAGGGAGAGGTTATCCCCAATAGTTCGGTTGGTGAATGCCGGGCGGGAATGGAAAGCAAAGTGGCTGGTTAAGGGCCTAGATAGTGGGCTGAACGAAGGGAGACGGAAGCAAGCACAGTATCCTGGCTGTTGATATTGTCTTTACAGCATCATTCGCCAAATTTGTGAGCTACAGGTATGGCCGTGTGGCAAGCGGTCTCAGCGATTGGTGGCGAGGTGGGACATCCAGAGGAAGCTCAGATCGCATCATGGGCAGTTCGAGCATCTTTGCCGGTAACAATTCACTAGTAGTACCAAGTGGTCACTGGGCATAGCTCAATCCCTCGCTTGCTTGACCTAAGTGCTCGTAATACCCTATTTTTCTGTCATTCCTGGTTGTGGGACTTCATAAAATGGGCCTTTGACGGCTGATGAACCGTTTGCATGCAGGAAAGCCCAGGAACTAGTGATGAGTTCAATAACGGCCAGGCCGAGCTATTGCAGTTGAGAAGGGTAGCTGTACAGATAACGGCCGTGGTTGGGGAGGACTCCAAAGCTGTTCAAGTAGCTCCCGGTCCTTCTTCGCCAGCTCCAAGCTGGAGGAGGGTCCATCACTTATTGTTACACCAAGAACAATAGCTGGGTACCGGGATCTTACAGTTATGTGTACAAGTTGCCAGAGCGTTCTATTGGCCCGAAAGGTTCTTCGTGCCACGTCGTCGCCGCGTTCCATTTAAGACAACTCATCTGTTGGGCTTCTGTTGGACCTCGCGTTCTGAGAAAGGCGCCTCTGCGGGATATCTGATTCACGTTCCTCCTCCCAAAGAACCTGTCCTGTATTTGGCCATCTCCATTTTTAATGTAGCCCGCATTCGCTAAAGTCTCTCCGTCTTGCCCAAGAACCCTCCTTGCAGTCTCGGCTTTTCTGTGATTAACTGAACGGAGAGACTTTTCAATCTCATCATTAGGCGACCTTCATTTCTCACTTGAAATCACACAAAGGCACGATGGCTGAAAGGTGGAAGCAGACCATCATCGGGCGCAAGAGCTTGCGGACATTCTATCACCAAACGTGTGCCAGGAAAACCCGAGTAAGAGCGCAAGAGAACGTATCAAAACGAGACGGACAAGCTGTCGTTCAGAGACCTCGCCGACCCATCGCTGTTACTGCTGATTGAGATGTTTGTATGGTAGTTCTCATCCAGAAGTGTGATATAATGAGGCACGGATGCAACCAATCCCAACACGACATGTTCTTGTCTTCGAGTGCCGCGATGCTTTCTCTTTGTGCGAAGGGGTATATCCAGTGGCTACTCGGGGTTTGCCTATGACACATCTGGTGATAAAGATGCCCGCAATGCGTACTTAATAAAACAACACTTTTGCATATCCAGTGGAAAACCGATGAAGTTCAATGCTTCAACCACGCTTGTCTCTGAACACTGTAATTTCTTATCGTGAGCCCGATGTGAGAGGATTTCCTGACAGAGAACTGACAGCAGAGCAGAGGACGAGATAGCAAGCGCGGCGTTATGATGGACTAGTCCACGCAGACCACCGGGAAAAACGAAGATATTTTATGTTAGTTGGTATGCCTAGAAGGTTTCGAGGTAGTGAGCCCGGAGATCTTCCAGATAGATTCGCTCTCCAGAGTCTGAACTTAATGTCTGGCACGGGAATGTGGCTTGAATCGGGTGAGTGAGTATCTGAGACCTACACCCCAGAGGTCAGCAGACTTAGGTCGGATTTAATTAAGAAGAAGCTCATCAGTAGCGATGTTACTGCCGGATCGAGTCCGTTCGGCATGAACGAACTAGCGCACAAAACTGGTCCACAAAGAGCAGGGTAGCAGTAGTCCTGAGATAAGCCTAAGGGATAATAAATTGATTGCTAGTTGCAGTCACACCAGCAATTGGTATGATTGTATGCGTACTAGGAATGTCTTTTAGAAAAGCAGGATTCCGTACCATAGCAAGCACAACAAATAGTATTATGTCATTTGTTGCAGACGTCTTTTGCTTGTTTGAAGGCAAGCGCTCCACTGGCATAAGGTTCCTAGCATTTTCAGATACAGAGCGCCATATAGCTCATCACTTGTGTATCGTGCTGGATATCAGGTCACGCGTGGCACAAGACCGTGGCAAACAGTACTGGCACGACTTTGTCCAATTTGTCGAACTTGGAGCCCTCGATGGTCAACAGGTTCACCTGCACTTATTTCCAGTATATAGCATACTAACCTTTGCGAAGAATCTCCTCGAAAGATAATCGGCTCGCAATAATAACCTCTTTGATGACATTCGTCCCGCTCGACTGGAGAACACTCATCCTTCCTAGTCTGGATATGGGCCCGAATACTCATCGGAAAACAGACAAGCCGGGATAAGGCCTTGTGTACTACACAAGCACCGATTCACATTATATAGTTCGAGGCTGTTACTCGCTTTAAGAATAAATACTGAAATTAGCACAGAAGTCGGTCTTCCTACGAATGCATTCACAGAACGTCGACTCGAGGACTAAGTCGACTCTTGAGGCTGCTGACCATCCACTTCCCGCTTTCCACTTCCGGACAAACGTAACACAAGTTCGCCCTTCATAAACCGATCGGAAGTAACTCTGGTATGAAGTATCTGATGCTGTGGAGCTACCAAGTCCACAATGGGAAGATTGTTATAGAATCAAGTATAGACAGCTGATAGCCCCAACAAAAACAGGAATCACAACCTGGTATCTGGTGATGAAGATGCCCGCAACGCGTGCTTAATGAAACAACGCTTTTGAATTGACCGCATCGAGGGGCCTACATGATCGTACTGCCCAGTGCGCATTGAATACAGATCTTCCCAAGCCGGCAGAAGATATATGTCAACCGCGTCCAGTAAAGCTTAGGAGCATCCCCCGCACAATCTCTAGGATTGGTCAAACACCGGCAAGGAATCTGAGGCCACGACAGAGAACAAACTATTTTTGAAAGATCGTGATACCCCATGTCCCGTATCTGGTCCCAGTGCCCACGGTGCACGGCCGGCTCCCCCACCCAACGAACAAAGGAAGATTTAAGGATAAGAAGAAGTCCTAGAGCGGAACGGGAAACATTTACTTCAAAATAGCCATAGCTAGAACCTCCTGAATGGCGGAACTGAAGAAGACTCAGTCTGTCAATAATTCTAACCAAGGACTAGTCAAAACTGCATTTCCCTCCCTGCCCTTTGTCGTATTTGATATTTCTTTCTCCTTGTTTGCTTCCGGCCGCCCTGTTAGGAAGTTCCCCATCTTCAGCTTCACTCTTCCAGACAACAAACACCAGTGTATCTTCAAGAAACCACCTTCCGTCGCTCATTAAACACCAAATCTAGGATGGGCGACTGAGGCCTGGTTGAATCGACTACTTCGCCAATTCAGAAAGCGTTGCGGTCAAGAGGAACATTCACAACATTATTGGGATGACCCGTGACCGGGAGGTGGCATGCGCAAAGCTGGAACTCTACTACCCGGGAAGGTGCTCAACGCGAAGTCATTGATGAAATGGGCGAGTTGTTCCGGAAGTAAAGGATGAAGTCCTTCGCTGAGAGGATCTGGGTTGTTGTCTGGATGTCCATCCGATATACAGGTACTTACTCTTTGTCAATTGTTTTGAAATAGGGTAGCGAGATTTGACCGTGGCTATTACAACGGCTACCTATCTCCCTCGGCCTTCTACCATGTCCATGTAGTTTTGTAGCACATGAAATGCCAGTAGGTGCCTGGTACAAGCCGTCGTTCAGTAGAGGAATCACTGTAATTTTGGAGAACTATAGGAGCAGCAACATTCGGGGTCTCCACAGCCACGAAATCCTGCTTTTCTATCATTAGCAGGTCGAGTGAAACTACCAAAGCAAGGCTTTTACTTGCCTCCAACGAGCATGAGAGTTTCATGAGTGTTTGAAGCGACGCACCGCTGACTCTCTCTTTGCAAAGAAGAAGTCAGTGACCGGACATGTAAGAAAGGTTATCCCTATCTCCGGGACTCAGCGCCAGACCGCAGTTTGCCCAACATGAGGATTTCTTTTCATGTGGCATTTATCACATCGAGTGAGCATAGGCAAGGTATATGGCTTCGCGAATCAGCAGGAAAGAAACCTTGGTTGAGTTCAACTCCAGCCGACAATGTGTCCTGTTGTATGAAAAAAGGTCGGAGTACTGGTGCTCAGCAAAGAAGTCGCTAAATAGACGAGGAGATCAGAAATGATAGAGAGGGGGACTGGGGCTGTGCAACTCGGAATTCTTTCCGAAGCTCCAGGATCTTCCCGAGCGGCGCAAGGCACAGTTGCTTGATGTGAAGGGTCTTACCTCATTTTGCCATGGTGTGAAGAATTGAACAACTTATAGGTTTAACCTTATCGCTAGTGTCTGACCGTCTGGCACTCGTTCTCTTCTGAAATTTGGGCATTATCTGTGACGGTTGTGATTCCCAAGGGATAAACTAGTCTGCACTAGGTTTATGTTAGCAGATATATAGAGCATAGATACTAAGTATTGCAAAGTATTACATCTCTTAATAGTAAATAGGTAAGTAAGGTATATTTAGGTAAAGATATCTTATTAATAGCTAGTAAACTAAGTATTCTATCTAATGCTAAAGGAATATATATATACCTAAGGGATCCTTAAGGGATTACTTAGTCTAGGGATTATAGTAATCCTAGATTATAATTACTCTTAGGGTATAGTAATCCTATATAAAAGTAATCTATATATAATTAGTAAACTTGCTTAGTTTATATAATAAGTAGGTTAATTTATATAAGTTTTTATAGAGTATATATAATATAACTGCTAAGGTTATAATATAATTTCTCCCCTCTGTTAGGTCTTATCCTTAAAACCTATATTTAATTGTTAATCTTATCCCTAAACTAGTAAGTCTTAACTTAAACTTATAAATATTCTTTTTTATTATATATTCCTAATAAAATATCTAGTTATATTTCTAAGAAAAGTAATTATAAGATAGAAGAGTATAAATTTCTTACTAAGGCTATTAAACTATTATGTAAATTTACTAATATGCCTTATTCTTATTATTTTAAACATTAGAAAGAGTATTTAATAATAGTAGATTCTTCCTAGTATAGCAAGTATATTTATTAAGGTCATTCTTGCAACAGAACTTATGTAGCTTCTTTATATAGGTTTTTCTTATTTCTTATTTTCTTTTTTTTTTTATTAATATTCTTCTAGTAAGGAAACTTATTTCCTAAGAAAAGAAGCTAGAAGATAATAAGGAGAAGGTAGATAAGGATTTATTAAAACTTTATAAGGAGCTTACTTTACTATAGGCTTATATAGCAATTACTGCTAGTTATTTATCTTATATTTAAAAGACTAAGAATAAGGTAAAAGAGTATTATATATCTAAGCTTTATTAGGGTA
>JAPDHF010000031.1:0-159796 GCA_027945245.1 Fusarium irregulare
TATGATCTAGGCGGCCAATTCTTGTGACACCCTGCGGCCCGGATGGAGACATACTCTTGGGATTGGGTGTTTTGTAATTGGTATTGGGAGGGATCTCTCCCTTCTCCAATGCCAGCACCACTTTCATCAGACTGCTTAGACCACTCGCCGCTTCTGAGTGTCCTACATTCGGTTTTGTCTGTTATGGCGTTAGTCTTGTGTGTGTGAGGATTCGAAGTGACAGCATGCGACTTACCGAACCGACCCAAAGAGGATCTTGAGACTTGTGACTCTCACTGAACACAGCACCCACGGCTCCCAGCTCAATGCAATCACCAACAGGTGTACCGGTGCCATGGCACTCAAAGTACCCTGTTTCGCTGAAGCTCTTAATTCCAGCTTGAGCATATGCTTGCAGGATTGTGTTCCTCTGGGCACTGCCGGAAGGCTCAGTGATAGCCGGTGTAGCACCAGAGCTATGTTCGTTAGCATTGGGTCGTCAATTGAGAAAGACGAGACTGACCTGTTGGAGGAAGTTCCTCGAATGACGGCTCTGATACTGTCGCCATCTCGGATGGCATCACTGAGTCTCTTGATGTACACAGCATTGGTACCCTCACCACGGCCATAACCGTTGGCGGCTGCGTCAAATGTCTTACACTGACCATCTGCAGCGATAGCACCCAACCGCGTGAGAGACAGCGCATAATCGGGACTCAGGAACAGGTTGGAGGCACCAATTACGGCACCGTCACACTCGCCCGCTTGCAGCGCTTGGCAGGCAAGATGTAGGGCGACTAATGAGCCCGAACATGCTGTGTCAATGGTAACGCTGCGTATCTCACATTAGCATTTGCGCCAGTCTTAAGCGTAGTCAAAGCATACCTAGGACCTCCAAGGTCAAGTGCATGACTGATACGATTGGCAAGCATAGTTCGGGTCGTGCCAATGGCGATAAATGTCGGAAGATATTCCGGATCCTGCATCAACATGTCGTGATAGTCACTCACAAACATGGCGCAGTAACAGCCGATCTTGGACTTGGAGATCGTCTCCATAGAGATATTGGCTGACTCAAGACACTCGTAAACAACCTCAAGCAGTTGCTTCTGCTGGGGATCCATCGCTGTTGCCGTGTCTTTGCTTATACCGAAGAACTTGTGGTCAAACTGTTTGATGTCACCCTTCACGAAGTGAGCACCTCTGAAGGCTTGTTCTCCCTTCTTGTTAGGGTCCATGGATAAAAAGTTCTCAGTGTTGAACCGGTCCTTTGGTATAGGCGTGGCCGATGAACGGCCTGCTCGAACATGGTCCCAAAGGTCCAACGGCTTGTCAATACCGCCTGGTAGGCGACATGCCATGCTCACGATGGCAATGGGCTCTCTCCATGGTGGAATTTCAGAAGGCATTGTGTGTATGAATCAGGGTGAACTGATCGTAGAGAGATGTTGAATGATTGATACAAGAGCCGTGAACTTTGACGAAATTCACATGAGAGACGCGTGGATAATTGTCTAGGCTATTGGAGAGATAGAGACACGGGCATATATGGATCACATAGGACCACGTCGAGGAAATGGCAAGACATACTGTACCAGAGACATGAACCGTATCAGTAGACAGCAAGCTCATCCCGGTTCCCGGGTTCATTGCCTGCAGCTCCTAGCGTACCCCACCAACTATTCCAAACCAGGTTATCCCTGTGACAGTCGGCCTCGATTGAGGTCCTGGTTGGGTCATCCTAGCACGAGTGATGATGAATCCGAGTCCACCACGATGGATGCGCTAGGTCTGCCCATTGCCTCAATTCGCCCTGGTAAGAGGCCTCGGGTACTGCGGCGTTTGTAATTTGCGATGGGTACGCGGGAAGACGGGCTCTCCACTTTGTTTCTGCAACGTTGAAGGAGCCGATCTGTGGATATTGTAGAAGTTGCATGCAGCTCTAGGCTCGGAGGAGGATGCATGTTAAAGAACATGATGTGACACTAAGGCTGTCAGGTGAAGCTTATCATTTTGGGTAATCAGTTATATGCCTCAATGGTTGACACGCTTCCAGCTGTAGGATAAAAGCGTGGAGAGTAAGACAGTTCAGCTGCCGAGATGGTGGAGGTATTCTCAGACATGATCACAAGCTTTTCACAAGAACAAAAAAGAGTTGATAGTCAAACGATGATCTTGTCGGTCTAAGGTCTAGCGACGGGTGGAAATAATGTCAACGGACTCAAGCACAGCCGGCGATGGCCCATGGGTGAGGTAAATAGTAATCATCGTAAGATCCAGCGTAGACCCAAGCTAATGCAAAATTGACTTTCTTCTATGGCAATCATTCCTCAAAGGAGCTAGATCCCGCCGAGGAAGCAACCGTTGTGTGTTTCTCGCGTCATTTGCTCGCTTAGCAATCGACCTTGCACAGAAAGCCTTCATCTACCCATGTCGCCACACTCAAACCTCGTCAATTCCTCACAACATCATAGCTTAGCAACAATATCTATATCTTCGGCAATTCTATAATAGACGGTGTGCTGTGCCTCTTTCTGCAGAGTCGGCAGGTATATGCAGGTAGGGTTGTAGCCCAAATCCTTGAAGCTTGTTATATGCACAGCCTACCAATCATTCAAGAAGGTCCTGGGATAAATTTCGGGTCAGACGGTTGGTTCCAAATCCTCAGCTAACCAACAAGACTCTGCAGGAATGTTCCTTGTAGAACAGGGGCTGTCATGTCGCTCTTAATCGTTGTTGGATTGTATACGACGCTGCGACCCCACCTGTTGGTTCGAACTCCTACAGGGGTTCAGAATTAGGTCCGGTTAAAGCAGCGATTACTTTGGTATGATAGGAATTGTGAATTGCCATCCCTTCCCTTGGTTAGTTCGACGAGCTATTACTCCTAGAGCCTGTCAGTACCTCGGCTTGTCAAGACGTAGCAAGCATCTTCCTCCGCGTTATCACATAATCCACTACCATGGGTTTCAGGACGCGCCACTTCTACCGAACCCACGATGGGCCGTGCCGCTCCTAGTTCTGTTGGTTCTGCTCTTTACGCATGAAAACAATTTTCAAGTCCAAGCGTACACGGATATCATCGTTTCGCGATTCAATATGCTTCTTGCTGGCATGAGCTTTGACCTTTGCGAATTCCCATGACTGCTGATCATGATATTGTTCGTGGGAGTCGGCCTTCATAGATAAAACTTAGAACTCATTGTAAATCCAGGGTGACTTCGTGTACGGCATCGATTGGACATTGCGTACACTAAGATTCGGTGTCCGCTGGCCTACTGATAGGCCCATGCTACGTATATGCAATGGCAGTCCTCGCTACCGTCTCAATGGCTCCCCAACCCACTTGGTGGTCATGTGCTCTTTTAAATGCTACCTTATGGTATCAAGGGCTTCTGTCGAGAAAAAGACCAGGTCCTCTACAGTATGTTCTATCACTTGCCGACAGGTACGGCCAATAGGGTAGCAGAAGGATTGACATCTGAAAGCCTAACAAAGACAGCATTTTATTCACTTTGTGCTAGCTTACATGAAATATTGAGAGTCTCTCCACATGCAGTTTCTGAACACGTACATAACAGGTATGTTACTCTCGCCTGACACCGAACTTGGTTCAAGTCTTGGATACCAGTTTCTAGAACTTTCAATCACTTAATTTGTATACTGTTTTTAGAAGACTTTTATAAAACTATCGAGGCGAAAAGCTACCCCAAGCCACAGTCACCACGAGAACCTATTGTTCAAAAATGCAAACAGACAACCCTTTTTGTGGCCTACGTATTTCATCTTGCCTAATCCTCGGCTCGTATCTCAACAGTCTGGCACTCCTCTGCATAGATGATTAGATACTGTCATGCTTCAAATGGGGTAGACTTACCTTGATGGTGAGGCGCAACAAGTTTGCCGTCCTGGATAGCCATACCAGGAGAATCTGTAGCAACTGTCAGCAAATGTTACACTAGTAGTGAAAATGATAACTAACCTCCAAAGGTGATCTCAGGGCCAGTGGCACCGACCCTGACCTCGACAGGCTGCAATTCCTGCGAGGCCTCCTCATTCTTGCGCCACATGACAGGCTTGGCGAGGTAGATCTTGTTCTCTACGACCCAGCGACCAAGAGTCCACTCGCCACAGACGAGACGGTCATCCTTGACCTCAAAGACGGCGGGCTCATCACCGGATTGAGCTTGGAACATTTCCTCGTTCTTCTGCTCGGGCTTTGCAATGTGCTTGCCGTCGACGGTAATGGTAAAACGGTTAGGAAGGCTAGACATGTTGAAGTGTTTGGTAAGAATGATAAATCTTAGAAAGTTTGGTATGATTGTAGTGTTCAAGTATGTGTCAGATATTTTGTTGTGTAAGTTTGGGAAAGGGAGGAAGATTCTCGATTCTCGGCGGCCTTTTATACTTCTTTGGACTATGTGATTCACGCGGCTTAAAAACATAGTCAGACAATCATTTTCTTCGGTATCACTTGTCATCCGACAATGTTCGAAGATGTTCACACAAGATTCTCCAAACGGGTACAGGATAGTGTCACCTTATGGCTTGAAAGGGATGTGATGCAGACTCGGTGAAGATGATTGAAGTAATCGGCCCGAAGTGAAACAGTGAGACTGTACCAATGAATCTGAAGATGGTAGTACTGTAGAACGCCTGGAATGTGTGTGATATGGAATTGTTGGCGCGGCTTGAAAGCCGAGTGTTCTCACCGATATTCTGTCGTCGTGGTGAGATGACGAAGAAGCCTACGTTGCCTACCACAAGGGACAGCGCACCCTGAATAAGGGAATATGGAGAAACTTGTGATCAATTCTATGTTTCACTAACGCCAAGAACACATGAGCAGTCTTAAAGGATAAAGCAAAAACTCCGCCAAACCGTTGTCTCAGGTACAAATCCAATGGGAAATCACACATCCTACTGACACCAGAGATATATAGTCAACGCTACCAATCAGGAAAGAGTTTTGAAGTGTCCAGAAGATCGATTTCCTCCTCATCATACTCATGCCAATCCCCCCAAAACGCGTGTACATTGTGCTTATTCTTGTCGCCCAACGCTCTGCCCTTCTGGGCGATTAGGTGAACCCTGATTTTGTCAAACCAGACCTCAATTTCGCCATTACCGCGAAACTTGACCCATCCATGGTTCTCGTCACCTCTGTACTTCCTGTTGCTGCCGTACCCCTTCCTGCCTCGCCATTTGAACCAGACCTTTACTGAGGATACCTCAGTTGGACGCTTCTCGAAGAACATGAGAATCTTGTAGTCGTTGAAGTTGCCCATCTGTAGTTGGCCTCGCATAGTCTCACCGTCGCCGGGTACAGTGTTATATGGCACAGAGCGTCGTGTGCACGGTCTGAGTGTCCCTCGCAGCAGCGAAAGTCGGTCTCGATCGCATACTTTCCTTTGAGGTTCCCAAGAAGCTTTGGGGGAGGAGGGGGCATTTGCGCTTCCCTTTCCGACTTGATTGGCGTGGTTCCTTTTGCCTTCTTCGCAGGTGCGCCTCCAGAGGCATCTGACTTTCGTTTTCTCCCAGCAGCCCGCTTGTTCTGACTATCCCACACCCGCCTGAGTTGGACCTTGATTCCATCCAAGTGCTGGGGAAGGTCAAGCCTGTTAGCTTGAATGTGATCAAGGCCTTCCAGCATCCAAGTACGAGCTCGTATTGGCGTTGGCTCAACTTGCCAGAAGCGCATGTGCTTGCGAAGCCACTCAGGTACATCTGCTTCCGTCCAGTGTGGCCCGTGGGGGCCTGTTGGTGCCGGAGTAGACGCTGCTGATTGAGGCGTCGAAGTCACGCTGGAATGCGGCTCAATTGTCGGCACGGGTTGCAAATGCGCGAGAGTTGCCATGACGCAGAGGAATCGTCCTCTATTGTGATAACTAAGATAAAACGGATCTAATCTGACACAAACTTAACAGATGATTGCTTCTCTTGTTTGTTGAGAATCCAAGTTCTGCTGGATGTGGTCGCAGAGTAAGTGCGTACCCAGTCAATCGTAATGGTCATCGCGACTTTGAGTTTGAGGTTTTCTGTTATCTGACTAGCCTGATCGCTGTACGCGGTGTTACTTGTTTTTTCGCAATTGCGCGCGGGGTACGGTAATTGCACAGTAAAAATTGCTCTGAGAACTTTTTCCCGTTCATACGCATCCAAAAGACGAGTAGTTATGGCGATTGAAAAGACAGTAAAATTGAAAAATGAAAGAAAACGCGACCGTGATAGCTAGCACTGCAGAAATTGCAAAAAGACATACAACAGCGGGGATTCGCTGGTCGTCACCGACCCAACTACTAATCCGCCCCTTACCAGCTTGACTATGGGAGAGCGGACGGGATCCCGTATTTTCTGGTAGGTATGGTCGTATGTGGAAGATATTTCAGTAAGATTGACTTATGTATGCCCGTAGGTTTATTTGGATCTACAGAATATTGACTGCGAGGCTTTACCGCCACTAGCTATGACACCTCCTCACACAAGACTTCAAGAACATGGTTGTGCATAAATTTGTACTTCAAGTTGCAGTGGCTTTATTTAACTGGCTATGAACGTTCTGGAAGACGACACCAAGACGCTGAGAGCCTATCTCCATATCATTTCATTCTGTGCCTAGAGTACCCCAGTGACTTTAGAAAGGCTCGGGTCGGAGAATAACTTTCTGGTTGTCCATATCTGTGAAAAGTTAGATGCCAGACTGCGATGGAGGTACACTGAGCTTGACTCACCAGGAAGGATGGGACTGAAAAGCCGACCGTCCAGGTACGCAAGTTTTCCATCTGTGAAAAACAAGTAAGAATATTTCCAGCGATAGATGCGGGTATCATACCTTGAAGTCTGAGCTCAGGACCATCTTCGCCCTGCTCAACTCGAATAGGCTGGATCTGATTCATTTCTTGAATAGGACTCCAGATGACACGCTTGGGCATCAAGCTGCGATCTTCCATAAAGGAGCGACCCATGACCAACTCGCCGCAGACAAGATGATTTTCAACAATCTCAAAGACTGCTGGCCGCTCGCCGTTTCTGGCAGGCTCAGCCTGGGGACGTTCCCGAGGGTCAGATTTGGGCATGGCGACGGGCATGCCGTCAATGGTAATGGAGAAGCGGCGGGGAAGAGACATATTTAGTGATGGTCTTGTGGTTCGAAGTGATGTTGCTAAATGTGTTGTTGTGGTTGTGTGAAGTGGTCAAGTCGAAATAGCTGTTCTTTTGCCATTCTTATACTTTGGCAGCACCATGATCGTCATGAATGTAGCCCATCTCTTCTGTGTCAATTCAGCCTTCCTGACTGCCGATATATTTCGGAAGATCAGCATCATTCCATCCTGATTTTGACCGTATTGAAGGTTCAAGATCTGCATAGCAAACACGGTGACATACAGATAAATTCCCTAGCCTTGGTGTTTCAATAGGCAAATAATTGGACTAGTTATTTCTAGAGAAACTCAAATACCTGATACAGTTCACTGCTAAGTTGAGACATCATGACGATTAGACATTATTGGCGATTTACTCCCTTCTGTTCCCGATACGAACATGCATTCATAATGGAATCTATTCCGAACTCGGCCAATACTGAGTGGCCGTCCTCGTAGAGGCGTATCAAACTCCAGAAATCTTCTCAGCGAAGAGCATAGATATTGAGGGAAGTTGAGGTAGTTGCCGTTAACTTTCAGATCTCGGGCCGCCGCGGCGTTAGTGCGCGGCATCTAACGCTAGCAAATCTGCAAATTCTCCGGCAATCTCACTGCCAAAACTCAATCAATGCAAAGTGGAGAGCTCAGCTGAGCTTGTTACTATGTGCAGGCATGATCAACATGGCTGACCAACACATGATGACGGCTTCTTATTCAGCTGTGAACTCAAAAAGCAATCTCATTCAGCCAACATATACAGTATCAGGAGAAAGATCGTCGGCACGGCACAGAGGCCGGTCATCTTTACACAGTATCACTGAACCAACACAATACTTCATGCGGATCCCTTTGATTTACGTTAGACTCCTAGAGAACGAAGACGGTTCAGGCTTAGGAAGTTGAGAAGCCATATTTGCAAGACTTTTCGAGACGCCATGTCCGGCAGTCGGAATCGATATGTTGGTCCAATGCGTGGAATTTGTGGTCCCGATAAGAGTCACAGTGGTTCCCTGGATTTCCTGTTCCTTCGACAACATCCGCTTTTGAAGTTTGTTCAGGCATGCTAGGTAAGACATGATGTCTTGGAAATCCACGAACGGAACTTGATTCGTATATCATGATTAGTGAACTTCGTGACTTCTCCAATGGAACACGATAAAGCTAAAGTCTATATCACAACGATCTCCTTGTATATGTCCCAATTCTTCTTCTCTTCTGTTCTTGCACCCCAACCTCCCAAAAGCTTTAATTTCAGGCTAGTCATATGCCACTCGGAATCTGAGACATACGCCTCTACAGCATTCCACGACTTTGCTTCCTGTCTCCATCCTTCAGCAAAGTTCAAATCCGGAAAATACAGCTGACCATTGTCTAGCATGGCTTGAAACTTCTCATAGTCTAAATCAGGCAGCTCTTGGTCCACACAGGCTTCGCTAAACAGAAAAGAAAACACCTTCTCTGGAAGTCTTCGTCGCTGAATCTCAGAGTGCACGATCTCAGACAGCCGTTCTTCGGCAAATCCTACTCCTAAGTGTGAGGTAGGTCCAGACTCGGTTCCCCTAAACTGGTCGTCCTTAAGTTGTTTCGGGTATGTCCCTGGTAAAGGTGTTGGAATAAACCATTCGTCGTAGTTCAGCTTGGAGGAAAAGTCATGACCTCGGCAGCTGGATGGGAAATCGACATCATGTGCTGGTCGAGGCCGAAATTTAGGCTCGTCCAAGAGGGAATCTGCCACAGGTCCAGCGTTTTGTCGTGCGAGCCATGTGAGACAATGATGCCACTGTTGTTCAATCTGATTGTCAGTGGGCAAGTCTTCTCCAAGACATTGGTATGCTTTGTGAATACTCCGATAGAACCGCCACCAGAACAAGCGCGCAAATTGGTCGCCTATGTTTAACAAAGGGGATTTTTCAACAAATGCTTGGTTGGTCACTGTATTGTAGAATGCATAAATCCATAAGAGCTCGAATTGCTCTTGATAAATGAGCTTGAAGAAGCCCACCAGAGTGATTTCGTCTCCATGATACTTAGACCACAAGTCCAAATGTTTGTAAAAGTTGACGTCTAGCTGTCGATGAAAAGTATCCATGTTTTGACCGATTTTGAATATTTCCTTCCAGATGAGCAGATCGTTCAAGTTCGAGCTAGATTTAAGATGCGAAATGCTAGGTGAGCATGGCTTCGACGACCAGCGTAGAAAGGCGTCCAAATAATCGGTTCTGAAGCTGTGCTTGAAAGAGGTCTCCAGTGGGTAAGAGCGGCTCTTTCGGACTGATCTTGGGGCCGTCAAGTGGTTATATCGTGCTACAAGCTGTAGTTGCCTGAGTCCTGTCTCAATATTGCAGTCAAGTATGAGTGTTATCCGGCTTTCTGGCGTATCGACTAGGTTCAAGGGCGGTAAAGGTATTTCTTTTGATATGCATGCAGCCAAGGGCAAGTAATGGGTATATAAGTGGTCTCGATGATGATGTTCTGTCCAATCGAACCAATGGGATGTGAGAGGGAGCCACATAGAAGAATCAAGTACTGTTGCTTCGAGAGATTCTTTCGTTGGTTCCAAGCTCTTCCAGCCCTTCAAAAGAACACGGAGCTGAGATCTGCGCTGTTTCTGAAGTGAAACTTGTAGACTGTCTGCCTCACACCATCTATGGTAGATTATCGTCCACCGTCTTTTGAAGAACTCTGGTACTTGGTTGACTTTACCGTCGCCACCTTTCAAATAACAGCGTAGAGCATCAGCTAAGCTACGCATCTTTCCTAGGAAATATACTTTGTATATCAACCTTCGAAAGGAAGATCGGCGTTCCACCTTTCGCTGCTCTCTGAGCGCCAGCCAGCATTCATGTATATGCTCCCAGCCTTTTAATCTAGACCGCCATGCTCCCTGTCCATCCAGTAGCCACGCCCAATCATGGAGGTATTTGATCGAGTCAACCAAGGTCGTCTCTGGAGTGGCGAGCACCTTGTAGTCGCAAAGCCCAATGAACGTATAAATATGTGTATCTGCCTTTTCTCGAAGGATCATGAAAAAGTTGTATTCATGGATTGAGAAAATGCGATCGTTTGGTTCGCATCGAGATGTGACATACAGAGGCATAGACACCTGAATCTGACCGACTGTTGCAGCGCTCATCCCATCACTTGTCACGCGGAAGCCACTAGACAGGTATGGAGCCAAGACATCGACAGCAGCAGCTACAGCGCACAGACAACCGGTTTCGCCATGGACGCGAAACATTTGCCTTTTCGCTCGACCGCCCGATGGCTCATACCAAGCGCTCTTAGATGCTTTGGACCAAGTCCTTTGGTATAGCTGTTGACTCTTGACACTCCAATCAGGGACCCAGGATGGTAAGCCGGGCATAGAATGGCCATGGCTGGCCATGTCAAGAACTCTTGCAGCCAAATTTGTGTCCTCATCTGTCAAAAAGCTGGCAGCCAACCCTGTATAAACTGCTTGGGGTGGTAGTGTATAATCTGGCTCTAAGGGTGCTTTCCAGAGTCCAAGTAGTGCGAATACTTTATCCCTCGGGTCTGACGCATGGCAGTCCCAGGTGTCCTCAAGTAGTGCTAGGAACGAACCCGTATCATCGATCTGCCTGGGACGCCCAAAGTGCCGGATCCATCTTTTGGTCATCAGTCTCTGTAGGTTCGCATGGAAGAACTCCCAACTCATTGACTGGCGATCATACAACACGAGTGCCTTCTTCGCTGAGCCAATCTCTTGGACAACCCATATACGCGAAAAATAAGGATTACGACACAGGACTTCTGGATCATCGGCTGCTCTACCTAAATGGTCGACGCTAAGGTAGATCAATACGCAGCTGGCTGCAGAGTAAATCTCTCTCATCATACCGACTTGGTGTGTTCTTTCAGAAATGTCAGACTGGTTGATGCATATGGAGTCGATCCATAGATAACGATCTCACTCTTCAAGGCGGCAATTTCTCAATGCATCAAAACAGTTTTCTGTAATAGGCAGCATGTCCCATGATCTGCCAATGAAGATGACATGATCCTTCTGTCTATTGCCGGAGCTCGTTGCCCAAGTATATGAAACCGCTTCATATTCGATACGATTGCTCTTCTTATCCACTAACAGTGTACCTGACTCTTCAATATTGTGCTCCTGGTTTTCGAGATCGAGAACTTCGAGGAATCCATGTAAAGGGTCTTTGAAACGCCCTTTGGATAATCGCAAAACACGGACTTTGCGGCCATGTAGTTGTGTATAAGTAGGCTTGTTCTGCATGGACCCTTGAATTTGGCTGGTGGTTTGGGGAAGGGAACAAGGTATTTCGTGGACAGCTCCCTTCTGAGAAGGAAGGTTGTCCAGATAAGTGTTCAAAGCACTATGCAATGATCCGTCACGGTCATGAGGATAAGCTCTCTTCGTGTATGCCATATCTGGTGGCCAATTCAAGTGCATGGCAGTCCTTCGCGGCCCGAGCGGTATCTTGAGCTCATCCTGATGATCATTGTCGACCTCATGAGGAGGGGCCATTTCACCACAATCCATGCATGTCGGTAGGCCGAGCCCTTCATATACGACCACGTCAGGCCTTCTACAATGTGAAGAGTGCCAGTTGTGCATTTTGAGGTCGTGTATATGGGCGCTTGAAGTTGATTTCGCTTTTTGAAACCCTCAGCTGAGGTGTTGGGAATCGGGCTGTGGCAGTGAGCATCATCGTCTCGAATCGGTTAGACTGAGCCAAATGGCGATGACTAATAAATAGTTCTCGGTATATGAATTCTCGACAAGGATGTATGTAAGATGTCCGTGACTGCGTGTGATGCGGGGCAATCCAAGCCTCTGGTGACCAACTTAAGGTGAATAAGAATGGAATACAAAACTGCTGCAAATCTACATCCTCGCTTGGCGTAGGAAGGGTCTCGATCACAAGTGGTGCCGCGAACAAGACGGCCTATGATCTGTGCTTACCACTTGATCTATGCGCTTTAACGCAGAAGAAAAGCCGTGGAGTAAGACGTTATCCACGCTTCGGGCCCTTCCCTATTGTAGCCTCGGACGATACCATTCCGAACGCTCACACGATCACTCTTGGCTTTTATGTCAGCAAACATTCTCCCAACAAATTCATATCCAGCTTAGCGTAATATGGGGTACATATGTCGCAATCCTGCAGAAGAATTTACCGTGGTCAAGGAACGATCGTAGGGTATTTTGAAGATGGGGCACGTGGACCAAGCATTCAATCTCCGAGAGATACTCCGCTCGACTACCGTTTCAAGATAGACATCCGATGACGAACAAATAGCCGGGTCAAACGATGTAACTATAATTTTGTATAAGAGAGATGAAAAAGTGAATCAGTGACTATCATGAAAGAATACAGTCTTATCATCATCTTCTCAGACTACATATCACTCATCATGCTTGGTTCTCTTGTCGTTCTGGTCCTTGCCAGCCTCTCTGTCGCCTCTCCAGTTCTTGAGAAGCGAGCTATTACATGTCTGCGTGTAGGCCAGACCGCCACAGCCTCTTGGACTAACGCTGCTGGCAAGAAATGTACCTTCACTGGTGTCGTTGGTAGCAACTTTGGAGCCAACCCTTCCGGATCAGGAGAGTAAGTTTCGACCTCATCATACCCTTTGAACCTGCTTCTGACTTGACAGTTACTCATGTAACGGACGATGTGGTGCCGGCTGTAGTGGAGCGGCTCTAGGCAATGCCTACACTCAGGACTGCTTCTCTCATGATATTTGCTCTTATTTTAACAGTGCCAGTGGAGGCTCTGGGTATGTTTTGTTCTCTTCAACTTGTGAAAAGGCATCTTTTAACATTTATAGCGACCCGAACTGTGGAGCAGCCTTCAACGCGGCTGTTGATGATACTGCGTTTGGCCTTGCGAACGGCTGCTCTCAATCTAATTCCAGCAATGGAGTTGCGAAGCCCAACAGTGCACCTGTCTGTCGATAGAATGCACATGGATGGAGTCTAGTGTCAGCGTTGAATTTACAAAGAAATACATGTTGAACTAAAATACTTGAGGCTGATACTTAACGTCTTATTGTCAAGGTGTGCCTATGGTTTTGTGAATGTTCCTGTTTCGAAGACATCGATGCACTCAACGCCTTCCCTCTCCGAAATCCATGTGATATCCCTAGAATGCGACTATACTATATCCAAATCCGAAACGAATAGCCATCATAGGAATTTCATAATGCCTAGGGAACACGGCATCAGAAGAATTCGCTGATGGGGAAAATACGAGACGAAATAGATTAGCCATCTTATGCAAGCTTAGAACAACACTTAGGCCACTTTATTCAACGCCCTAATAGAGGACAATCTTTCTGTTCCCTAGGTACCTAGGTCCTATGGCCTGTGATAAGTCAAAATCTTGGTATGAAACAATAGATTGTACGCTCATGGCAAAGTTGACATTGTCATTATCTAGCTTTTGATGATATACCAATCTAGAGGGTTTTCGCTTTTGAGGATTTTTGAGTAGCCGAGCCTTCAAGGCGTACAGTTGAAACCAGCACATTGAAAACCACAGACATTAAACCTCAGACTAGGTAGAGTTTGAGGCCCGAGGTTACCATATAATCTTAGGCCTCAACCCTTCATTGAAATAAGATTGAAGATCTCTATTCATCAATGTGCTGATTTGAACTGTACGCCCTTGGGAACTCGCCTCTCAAAATCCCCGAAATAGCATCTCAAAAGCTTATCATAGAACCTCATTTGTCACGAAGATCCGTAGGCTTCACAAATACCCAGTTCTTGTTGGCCGTAACCGGTAGTTTCTCCTCCTTCTGAGCGATGGTAAAGTTCTTGATCATGCCCTCAATCTCCTCCCTGTAAGAGTCCTTTCTATCAATCCAAAGATGAATACCGCCACGCTCAACATTAACACCGTGGAAGATCATGGGACCATCACTGTCGGGAGTATCACCAGCAGCAAGAATAGGTCTCTTCCACTCATCGATGTAGGTCAGGATGGCTGCCCACTTGCCTGCTTTCCAAGTAGCTGGGGCCCAGAGCCATGGAGTCATCTCAGCGTCGAGGTTCTGCTTTTGCACTTTTTGAGTGTATGCCTTGTCCTCAATTTGCTTGCGAGCTGTGGTGATCTCGCCCTTCTTAGTCTTGAGGAAGAGAGAAACACCAATGACGTCCTTAGGAGGAACGTTGTAGCCGTACTTGGGGTCTGAAGCTACCATTCTGACAAGCTCCTCAGAGGCAGCGCTGACAACGTAGACCCTGATACCGTTGGCCATGAGGCGGTTGTAAAGCTCGACTTGGCCCTCGAAGATCTTGGGAGGGGAAACCTCAGTCTCCGTAAGGACACCATCCTCGAAGTATGTGGTGGGAATGGTCTTGTTGTATGCCATCAATTCATCAACATAGCACTTGAGCTCCTTTAGTGGAAAGCCGCTGAAGATCTGTGCGGCCCAAGGATAGCACACTGCATCTTCGATCTCACAAAGTCGCAAGTAGTAACTATATAGCGATTCCTTGTGGGTCTTGGTATCATTAAAAGGGACAAGCTTCAAGGCAGGATCCATAGTTTCTCGTGTAAGAATGCCCTTGTTCTCGAGGTAGGGAAGAAGGGACTCTTCGAGATCGAATTGGTAGCTCGTGTTGTCCATATCGAAGACTGCATATTGTCCCTTGTTGGCATTGGCCGCAATCATCTTATTGAGAGCTTTAGCGGCGCCTTCAGGCCAATGCTTCAATTCAGGGCCCTTGAGACCCTTTGCTGGAGCAGCGATGGAAGGGGTGGTCAGGCTTGTCAGCCAAATGGCGTTGACAACAACATTGGTGCTGAACCTCATAATGAAAGGCTTGAATGCTAAAACAAACAAAGGTGAGAAGTTGGGAAAATGCACAAAGAATGTGAGAAACCTGATTCTCAGCCCGCAGCCATCAGCCCGGGCTTCACAGACGTATTAAAGGGCGGCCTCAAAGGGTGCATTTCCAGGTTTTGGCGGCCCGACATTTATTCCTTGGTCAAATCACTGACTGATAAGAAGGTCAAGAGGTAATATCCGGTGGTTGGCCTAGCCTCGACGATCTTGAACTCTTTTGATGCGCTACCCCGCTTGCACGTTGCTTGCGGGGTTTATTGTTGACAGTTCCGAAGGTGAAGCCATCCAGTAAAATACCGGCTGAAACAACCTTTATTTCGGTCGATGGTGGTCTCGATTGAGTAGCGCAATGAGTTTACGATTCTTTTAAGTCTAATCATGACTCTAGTTAATACTCAATTGCTCAAAAGCTGCTCAGCTCGAATCCCAGTGTCAGCCACTTGCCTGTCTAGGCCAAGCTATCGAGTGCAGGGGAGGGTTGCACATGTCACTAAATGGCCAAGATCTACGTCACTGAAATTGAACAGGCTTTTACCTTGATGAGGAAGTACAGGCACAGCAGCCACGGCATTCGGCAATTGCCAAGCTAGAATACGATTGAAAAAACGGTTACCAGATCCTTTTACTCCAATGATGCATTATCCAAGGTTACACCGCTACCAGAGGCTAAGACTTGACGCGTAAAGTACACCACAACTCCTTATCGCGAGAAAGTTACTTCCAGGGAAATTGGCTCAAGGGTGCTAGCTTCTCACGCTCCCTGCAGGGGCCTTGTCCTGTTCTTTGCCGAAATAATTCAGGAGGTTATTCTTTTGCTTCGGCTTTGTTTGTTTTGCTGGTTCAGCGGGCTTTTGGCCAACTTCGAGTATCTCAATAAATTCTTCAAACTCAGCCGTCGGAACTATACCGCCACTGGCCTCTTTATGACCTCGTGCAAAAGACTCTCCTAGTCGCTCTCGTAACGTTGGATCTTTCGCCAATGATGCTTTTTCACGAAGGATTTCGATAATGTTGACAGGCGGATCTCTGCCCCTGGCGCATTTCGGGATGCGACACGAAAAGTTAACCATGCCTGGCTGATAGCCCTGGTTGGCTACCAATACGACCTCGAGTTTAGCTGAACTTAAATGGCCAGCCCAGCGTGTCGCAATCACTGGGTGAACTTGGGCCGGTGAATTGATGCGAAATACTGCGATTCGCCCGTCGGATGAGAACTTAGGAGGTGTACGAGCATGAGCCAAAACGTCCGCGTTGACTTCATCTCTCGCTGCTTGTAATTTCTTATTCTCGAGGATATCTGTGGGTGCTTCAGCAGCTTCCATCGCTTCCCACGCAAGAGGCACATTGTAGGCCGCCGTTCGGCGAGGAGCGTTGATGAGAGAGACAGCGCCATTGATAGCCTTTTTGGTATATTTCTTGAACATGGCTTTCATATCTGGAAAAGGCGGCTCCCACTTGATAGTATTGCCAAGATCGCCGTGGACGCCCATGGCACATAGCCATCCGCAAGCCTCTTCAACGCCTGGGTGCAAGTCACGACATATCTCATATGTGAGCAACGCGCTGGTAGCCACAGGCGGACTATCGCATGCAGTAACGAATACGGCGTCCTTGGGGTGGTCCTTCTCTTCGGCGTGATGATGATCGATCACCAAGGCTCGGTGAGGTTCATCGATAAGAGGCGGTGATTCTCGTGAGCCCTGATCAAGAACAAAAATGAATGATGGCTTATATGAGGCCATATCCTTGCGCGATTCCTCGTCATGAACATTGCGGCCCTTTTTCAGTACGTAAGCTGAAATCAACTCCGGATCGAGACCGAGTAATATCAGTGTTTTTCTGAGAATGGCACCGGAACTGAGACCGTCGGCGTCCTTGTCAGGGATAATCAGAGTTGGCTTAGAAGCCGCGACACTACAAGACACGAATGTAAGCAAGAATTCTTCAAGGTTCGCGCCTTTCCATCACTGAGAGCATGACTTACCATTCACGAATAAAATCTCGTGCAGCTTGCATTTGCTCATTCGGCGCCGGCCATATTATCTCGCCATCCTCATTCCTCCGCGATGGGGTCTTATGATACTCAGGCAATTTTTCTCCAGGTTCTGGTGAGGCCTTCGATGACCGTGACTTTTTGGGACTTGTTGTCTTGGTTTTTAGTTCTGCTGTAGCTGCACTTCGTTTCATTGCGAATTGTCGTGTGGTAATGAACAACGTTCTGTTTCTTGCGGCACACTGAAAGAGAATACTTTGCCTCGAAAAAGGCGATCTGATTGTCAATTTTGATGTAAGGAGACGCATTTTGGCCGTTTTGGGAATGTTCGCCCAAAGTCTTTCATCATAGGTGCTCGTGTCTGAGTGAGGGAAAACACTGTCGTCATAGAAAAATCGTGGCCGTGCACTTTCGCACTCTAGGGTGAGCAACGGCAAACCACAAGCAATCATTTATTGTTCAAGAAGCATGCGCCAATAGATGGAAATTTTTATTTATGAAGTTCGTTTCATGTTTTGATTCTACTTTAGAGTTACTCTGACTTTCTGCCGATCGTAAAAGTGCAAAAGCTGGTCCCAACGCAGGCAAGAATAGCATGAAGCGCGAGATCAAATTGTGACGAAACTCAAACACGACGAGGAAATGTACATCAATGATCATAGACAGCACGAGAAATGATCTACATCACGCGCCATCTCACTCTGTCCAAATACTTAGAAAAAGTTGGCTCTGCTTAAACAGTAGAGTGACGGTAAAGGAATGATGCGGCTTGATGATTGTAGTTGGTAAAAATGCAAAAAAGAAGACCTGCGTTTCGCAGGTGGCTGGATCTCTCCCGCCGGGAATTGAACCCGGGTCTCAAGCGTGACAAGCTTGCATACTGACCACTATACTACGGAAGATGAACAATCTGAAGACTGCTGTAGTGGGGGGTTGTTGGAAATAAGTCAGAGATCAGGCTCCATATACCCCTATTTCATTCACCACCTACTCGCTGCCCTGCACTCGGAAAACCGACGATGACTAACTCAATCTGCCAATCACAGCCAGCGTTCTGGTAAACATTCTTCCACCGCAAGCTATGACGTCTCGCTACTAACAATTATTCCCACTATCAGCTCCTTAGCTGTGATGGATTTTTAGCGTCCAGGAATCTTGGCTCGGAGCCTCGGATATAGAAAAGTATATATGCTGATTTCGATGCTGGACAGAACAAAATGTGGATTTTCTAATCAATTGTCTCTCGGAACTGCAAGAAGTTCACTTTCTCTGGTTTTTTGCAGTACCCAATATGTCCAATCCCGACAATGAGAGCTCACAGTCCCGTGCTGCTGGCAGGGTCTTGGAAGAGCTCGGTCTTGTATCGCTGTACAATTCCACACGCGACATCAAAATCCTCTGCATCCAACGATTCATTCGTCTCTTCGCCTATGGCGCATCTACACTTGTTCTCGTCGCATTCTTGCGAGAACTCGATGTTTCCACGACTCGTGTCGGATTGTTCATGACCCTGACGCTGGCTGGCGACATCGTCATCAGTTTCATCCTTGCCTTATTTGCAGATGGTATTGGTAGACGTGCTGTTCTAGCTTTGGGCGCCATCTTGATGAGTGCTAGTGGAATTGTCTTTGCGACTTTAAGCAACTACTGGATATTGTTGGCGGCGGCAATTCTGGGAGTTATCAGTCCTGGGTAAGAATATAGACCGACGAGAAAGAGATTGATGCTAACGTTCCTTGAATAGTGGTAACGAGATTGGTCCCTTCCGTGGTGTCGAAGAGAGTATCGTCGCCCATCTTACCGACCCAACCAAGCGAGGCGATGTCTATGCTTGGTACAGCCTATGTGGTACTGCCGGTGGCGCATTTGGACTGTTGTCCTCTGGTTGGGCTATTCATTACATGCGTGTTAACCTCGGTATGGACGTCGTTGATGTCTATCGCAACGTTTTCTATGGCTACGCCGCGGTCGGTGTGCTGAAGCTCATCTCTGCTATCATCTTGAGTTCTGCAGTAGAGGCTCAGGATGAAGCCAAGCAACCAACATCAGCGTCAGAGACAAACGAGCAAGCTCCTCTGCTGGCGCAGCCCGTTCAAGGCCAAGCTACTAACCAGGAACCTCCTAAGAAACAGCTAAGGGCCAAGATATCTCGCGAAAGCATTCCCGTTGTTGTGACCCTGTGCTCCCTCTTCGCTCTCGATAGCTTCGCATCTGGCCTTGCTCCTCTGTAAGCTCCCTGGTATACACTTCATATCGTCATGAAACTAATCAGTACCAGGTCATGGATCACGTTCTACTTTAAATCACAATATCACATCGAAGAAGGAAAGTTGGGTTCAATCTTCTTCACCACCAGCATCATTGCAGCATGCTCAGTTCTGGTGGCGTCATCTCTCGCCAAGCGCTTCGGCAACGTTCGAGTAAGGTTCTTACCCAGTTCGCCCATGGAGACGTGACTGACATAACATCGCAGACAATGGTTTTCACCCACATTCCTTCAGCCATTTGTCTCGCCTTAATCCCCATCCCCAATGAAGTTCATATCTCAGTCCTTTTCCTGATCCTTCGCTCCTGCACTCAATCAATGGATGTCGCACCACGCTCAGCATTCCTCGCTGCGATCATCCTTCCAAATGAAAGGACTGTCGTGATCGGCCTCATGAATGTGGCCAAAACTACTGCACAGAGCTTGGGTCCACTGATTACAGGCCTTTTGGCGGATTCCGATTACTTCTGGGTGGCGTTCATCATGGCGGGATCGTTGAAGGTGTGCTACGATCTAGGGTTCCTTGCTCTGTTCAAGCACCGTGAGCACGCGGCGGCGCGAGCCACCGACCAACAAGAGTAGACAGTCAGACTGGCCATGTACATATTTCGAAGCGCCGCTCAAGTACATATACGAGTCGTATATAGTCTCGTACGGGGTTCTTATTGGTCATAAGGGTAAATCAGGATTCGGAAGATGGGTGTAATCTAGACCAGGTATTTTAAAAGGGGACATATCGTCTAAATTGAGTGACAAAAACAAATGAACAAATTGCTGGTCCCGAGTGGCATAATTCGACTAGGAACTTCCGTCTCTTTCCCAGTGGTCAAGCTTCCCAAGATTTACTTCTGGTTCCATGGAGGTTCCATGGACAATGATGTGCAGTAAGTGACGCAATCGTTTAGATAGGCTCATAGCGCTTAGATACAGACTGAAATTAGGTGCTGACCATTTCGTATTAGTGCAGGCTATACGAGACGAAAGTCTAATCTGACTAAGACAAGCGCCATTCCCGCCTCATATTGGCATGGCGATCCTCATTCACGAACGCTAAAAAAATAAACGTCATCAAAACATAAAGCATCAACAACTGCCGGCTGAGCCGGAAAGGAGAGAGTACGACTTGAAGATGGCGCTCAAACGGTCGACATCCAAGAGCGACAGCTCAATGGGCGACGATGAGGCGTCGTTTCACGCTTTCAACAATCCCAGGAAACTACCGGCGTGGCTGGATCACTTCAACGCGAAAGATCTGAAGATTTTGTTCAAATGTTCGTTGGCTGTCTGGATATTTACCTTGTTCATCTTTATCAGCGATACTTTGCGCGTGCTTGGACAAGCGACATTCTTTGGATGGTGAGTTTGCGACGCGTTTATCCATCAATTCAATTGACTGACCGTGTTTTAGTATCGTTCTATTCATCATGCCGCCTTCGGGCGTTGTCTTCATCCATGTCCTGGCAGGGCTAATGATCTGCGTCGGTCTGGCATTTGGTTGGGCTTGGGGAACCATCACCATGAAAGCAGCCTTGGCGACAAGACCCCAGGCTGATCTACAACAGCGATATATCGAGCTACTGCAATCAGCGCCGCAAAACACGACTAATGTTGGCCAAGCTTCTGGCCAGACAACCTATCAGCAGATCGCCATCTACCAGGGCTTTATGCTTGATACTCGTGTATCGGTCACATATTTTTGCATGATAGGATTGTTTGTTTATTTAGTGGTAAGTCGGTCTTTATTTAAGCAACGCAGTCTGCTAACCGCCGGATTTCCTAGGCTCGTCTGCGCGTATCTGCGCCAAACCTGACGCTTGTGTCGCTCTTTGCGATGATCGTGTCAGACATCTACCTGACTATTGCTCCGCTCATCCCAACTTTTCAAGGCACAATTCCCAAAGTTCTCATCCTGCCAAGTGCCATCGGAGTCGGTATTGGCGCAGTCTGCAATCTCTTGATCTTTCCACAGTCAACATCGCAAATCACTCTCGCGAGCATGACCGACCTGCTTCGTCCAATGAATGGCTATATCAAGGCTTTGACCTGGCACTTCAAGTCTCGATCAAGGTTCGAGCGACAGCGTCTTCAGGAACTCAAGAGCGGCTTGGCCGTGACCCACAAGAGCATCGAGTCTGCCATCAAGTGGATTCCGATGGACTTTACACGTCGTAAATGGAGTCCTGATGATATCAAGTCTTTCCAAGAGCCTCTCCGTCAAGTGCTGGTGTCGTTTGGGGAATTATTACAGTTGTCTATCTCTCGCGAAGAGCTCTATGCAAAGGATGAAGCTCTGACCAAAGCAGCCGAGGAGCTCGAGAAATCCGATAAGAAGAAGCATCCTCTCGCGTACCATATCGCCAAGGCAGCTGATTTCCGCGAACTCACGAGACATCCTGATACAGAAGACATGCTTATTAAGGCCATTGACTCGCTCTCTTCTTGTGCCACACCCCTACTGCAGGCTCTAGAGCAGAGCATCGATGCTATCGTTCAGGCACTATCCGCAAAGTCTAAGGATGATTTTGTGGCTCAGCATGAACAGGTTCTCACATCTCTCCAGGAAGCTCTCGATGACTTTGAGGATTCAGCCGCGGAACACCTCTTCGCACCTCATGCCCATCTCTTCGACGCAGATGGCAAGATCATATACGAAGACGATCGGGCACCGCCACTATTTGGTCTGATGTCTGGTCTGTTGTACCATGAACGACTGATCAACCTAACCAAGAGCGTCGGCGTTGTGCTTGAGAGGGCTGTGGAAATGGAAAAGACCCGAACGACAAAACGCATGTGGTTCCCTAAAGGACTTCAGAAGCTCTTCTCGCTCGGACTCTCGAACGATGCACCGCCTTCCACCATCCCCGGTACTACAGATCTCACCCGTACGATGTCCACCGTCTCCAGGCCTGAGAAGAAGAAGGGAGGACTGTTCAAGAAAAAGGCACAAGTCAAGGCCGAGTCGGAAGAGGAAACAGAGAAGACGGCAGCTTCCATCCTGGAGAATATGCACCAAGTAACGAGTCGACAGCGCAAGAAGCCGAGTCTCATTTTCTTGGGATTGGTCAACTTCTTCACTGGCATCGAGGGTCTACACGCTTTGCGAACGCTTGTATTGACTATTGCTCTAGCTGTCCCTGCCGTGATACCCTCATCAGCGGGTTTCTACTACCGAGAGAAGGGCCTATGGGCATTGATCATGGCGCAGATGGCACTTGAACCGTACATGTCCGATTTCAATTCCGGCATCATCATTCGCACATTGGGTACTGTTGCTGGAGGTGTGCTTGGGTTAGTCTGCTGGTACATCGGAGCTGGCAACGGCCCGGGTAACCCATACGGTCTTGCTGCTATCATGGCTGTTGCCATTGTCGGTATGATGTGGTGGAGGCTGTTCGCCCCTCCGCAACATCTGGCAGCTGGTATCATGCTTACATCCACCATGTACATGGTTGTATCTTATAGTTGGGTCGACACACATATTCCCAGTTACGGCAATCCCGGCGTGGGATACTCCGTGTTCTGGCGACGACTACTTCTCGTGCTGATCGGATTCGGAGCAGCTGTTCTTGTCGCCCTTCTCCCCCGACCTCTTTCCGGGAACCGTCACTACCGACAGATCATGTCCAGCCAACTCTCAAGCGTTAAAGACCGATATGCTCTTCTTGTAACTGTCTGGCGCGCACCTCCAGCAGATTTCGTCGAAGTCATGGAGAAAGAAGCCACCACTTCCGAAGAAGTTTTTAACTCAATCGCCCTTCCTATTCAGAAAACAAAGTTCGAGTTCTCGACATCAAACCTTGACACCGAAACGCTCAGCATAGCGAACCATCTGTGTACCAACCTCAACGTCTTCCTCACACAATTCAGCTTGACCCTGATGAAACTGCCTCTTCCAGTTCGAGAGAAGTTCATGCAGCGGATCACCCCAGGTGACGAAAACATTGTCGCAGATCTCATGTCGACCTTGACTCTGCTCCAGCACTCTTTGACCTCTGGAGAGCCGCTTCCAGCAATCCTGCCAACGCCGTTGGTGGGTAGGGCGATGCAATTCCGAAAGCTCAAGGGCGAGATGCAAGATGACGACAATCCCAGAGCGTACTTAGCTAGCCCACAGGGGAGACATTGGTCGGCGGCTGTCTATGCGTTTGTGCGGTTCTTGGGTACGCTTGATGATCTTGTAGTTGTTGTGAAGAAGGCGGTTGGAGAGAGTTCACATATCAATGCGGAGGCTTTGGGCGGAAGTATGTACTAGATTTTCAAGAACTTTGTTTGCTTGGATAGAGGGTTAAGAGCTGTATATACACTATTTTGAAGAGATAGGAAGAAAATAGAGTTAAAAATCAGTATAGATACAGGAGGCCGGTTCAATATTCCAGAACCAGTGGCTAAATATTGGATGTCGTGGTTACTTGATATATGTCTTCATGATGAATAGGGATAGCAAATCTTTCGAAGAAGTTATTTTGAGTCATTACATAAACATCAGGGTGTCAGAAGGAATAGCCTCTGAGGGCCATTTGGGTGGGAATGCCTTCCCTGAGACAAACATTTAGCCCAAGCGTCAGGGTGTCAGGAGAATTGTCCTCCAAGGCTTATGGTTTAGAGATAAAGCAGCCCAAATAGCCTAAGCTGGCATAAGATGACCAAGCTATCTCGTCTCTATGCTCTCAACGGCCAATCCTTCTGACACCCATCTGCCAAGTCAGTATTCCCTGTTTAGTACGGGAGGAACTGGCTGATCTTCGGCCATGACCTGTCGGCTACCGCATCGTCAACACCCGGATCTACGTCCCAGTACTGTTCTAGTATTTCCAATGCTCTTTGGGCATTTAGAAGTCCGAGAGCAGTGGAAACACCTTGCAGCGATGTTTTTATTCTCGGCCTGTCCTCTCCGAGGGCGTCGCAACCTGCAAAGAATAGAGGCGGCGTAAGTAGAGTCACGGGTGTCAAGCCATCGCGCAACGTCATTCGTTCTGCGCAATCTAGAATGCGTTGTACGAGATCTTGAACAAGGTTTGACGATCGGGGCTCGTGGCGAAGGCGCCGGTGAATCAGGAGTAGCCCCGTCATCTGCCATATTTGATTCGACATTCGGTACTCGTGGACTTCAGCTACGGACAAGTCTCGATCGCGTATTGACATAACGGGAGGTGGGTTGGCCTGGTCTCGGTCGATGATACTTTGAAGATGGCTCAGTAGCCACCAAACCTCAGCATCAACTTGCTCGCCAGACGATTCCCCTCCATTCCTGATGTGGGATAGTCGTGCGATCTCTTTGAAGACACAAAGTAGGTCCTTTGTACGCGCGAGATACATGTCGATATACACAGGCTCGTCATCTGGATCGAAAGACGGAAGAGTTGTCGGTGAGGGGATAGCGGACTGTGTGGGAGCAAGATCGCTGATCGATAAGCACACCAATGACTCCGTCATATCAAACCATCGCAGTAAGAAGCGCAACTCGTCAGTCGGGTTTTGCGAGAGGCCTTTGTCATGAATTCGTGAAATTAATCCCCTGGCTCCTCTGAAATGCACGCTCCATCGGTCCGCGCTGGGCTCGCTAGCAAACACCTCACAGACGAACAACGCTCTGGCAGTAGCGAGAAGTGGAACAAGTTCTTGACTCTCGGCGCAATCTGACAATTGTTGACAGAGCGATCTTGAACTGAGAGCTTGAAAGCCGGCAACAATGAGCGCTTGGGCGCTCTGTTCTTCGCTTGTTTTGCAGCTGGCAAGTCGATGGGTTGCTGCGAGTGCAACGATTCCTTGGAGCAGAGGCTCGTGGAATATCGCCATAGGCAGAATTAAGTCGCATAGTTCGTTGAATATCTGAGGGTGGGGCGCAAGGGCCCTGACTGTTCTTTCGGTGAAGTACTGAAGACCTGATCTGTGCAACGGAGACAGGTGACCGAAGAGCTCGACAGATGGGGTCAAAGGAATTGGCATTTGTCCTTGGCTGAGGATCATTTGCAAGGACTCGGATGAATCGAGAACTTCGGACGGTGATGTTGGTATCCATTGTGGCTCATTCTCCTGCTGTTTTGGCGGTGATGTAACCTTTGATGGACCAGATTTGGGAGTAGAAGGCGAAACATAAATGAAGTTTTTCTTGTTCAGATCTGACAGTATTAGTATATCTACGGACGGCAGTACCATTGAAGTGACATACCTAATCTTTGAACGTTACCCTCATTCTGTGTCAAACACTCCCCAAAAGGCGAGCGATCGAATGGTCTCCCTCCCCAACGTAACTTGACGGCATACTCGCACTTGGCGCCAGCAAGGGTACATCGCTGACAAGCGGGTCTCTCCTCACTGCACTTCTTCTTGAAGCTCTTGCATCTCGAACATCCGACCCATGATCGACGCTGGGGTGGCATCACAATATGGGCTTGGAATCAAATGGAAAGATAGGAGCAACAGAACATGCTGCTTGCGCATTCATGTTCACGTTTGGTTTGCCGAGAGACGCGGGGAAGGTCAGTGAGTTTAGTTGATGGCGGCTCCAAGAGGCGAACCGGAGATAAGGCTAGAGATTGCGCTAAGCCATCCTGGGAAGGATGGAGCGACAACTTCTTATCTTGGCTGATAAGAGTCTTGATTTGCATCAGATAATGGTTTGTTGCTGCTCGATGCCTGCAATACCTCACGAAACAGAGAGAATTAGACAATGGCCTAACCTCAGTCCAAGTCCTCGGAATTCCAAAGCACGGTACTGTAGTGAGTCTCCCAAGTGCGATTGTGGTGAGCAAAGACCAAGACAATAACGAATTCCAAGATGGCTATCTATCACTGCCACAAGCCTTCCTCAGCATTGAAACAATAACAGTTGTATCGTGCATACCATAGAATACGCTCTGACCGCTTTGCACCAATTCATGCCCAACTCCATAACTCCCAACCCAAGATACAAAGAAAAGCGCTCCGTAGGGAATATCTCTATACTGTACACATACATCGCTCATTGCGGACTCCAAACTCCAAGTCAATCCCATAGAATTACTCCATCAATGCTGTTTCTTCATGGCAAATATGCTCAAGAAGATACTCCAGCCAAATCCGACACAGACCGCCACAAGAACTCTTGATCGCAAGGGTACCCAGAGAAAGTTGCATATGGCTACCAACGGCCAAATATGCCAGCCAGCTTTGATGAGAGGCCATAATCTATTGCCGATAACGTCGAGAACCATCAAGGGACTTTCCACACGGGCGATGTTTGTGCAGATGAGAAAGACGCTGCCGCTGATAGCCAGACCGATAGTTTGATCAAGAATGAGTTTCGCCAAAACGTTGCGCCAGATAAGGTCAGGACTGATGCTGAAATATGACTTCTTCGTTCCTCTCTTGTCATCATCCTTCTTCTCTTCCACCTGCTTGGCGTCGCCCTGAACCTGAGGCAAGGTCTCATTGGCCCTCATAGCGCGGCCAGTCGGGAAGCAGTCCTCGAGGATAAACTGGATGACATTGCCGACCTGCGAACCGACAAATCCATAAATGGCGAATTCTATGACCTGCTGCTCATCGAAGGGAGAGTGGCCGCCGGGCGCTCTCAGGTGGATGATGAGCTGTGTGACCAGGTTTGCCGAGACTTTAATAGCGGTTGCCTGAAGGGCGAGGCGGAGATTAAAGGCGCGGACCATCCTGACCTGACCCTGGGGGAAAACGAGCGGTAATTCACGTGAAAAACATGTGAATAGTGAGTGAGCGAGCGTGGGTATCTGGTAAGGCTGCAGACGGTGAGATGCAATACGAGATGAGATACGATGAGATGATGGTGTGGTGGATGTTGGTTTGACGTGGGAAAACGTCAACATGATTAGTGACAGGCTGGCTTGTGCAGGGAATCCCCCCTGGCGTTTGGCGAATGAGAACAGCTGTCCCTTAATGTGGGGGCCAATTCCCGATGGTGGAACCCTTGAATTCTGACTGGTATTGGATTCGTGCCTGGTCAATCTCGGTGTTTGACGTTACACAACAGCTCAAAATTGATAGTTACTCATCATATTCTCTGCCAAATTGAGTACTCTGCAGGCCATTATGCTGATGCTGAAGGACTCTGCGCCCTCTTGTTTCTAACACAGTCCGATAAGCTGTGAAAGGTTGAGCTGAAGAGGGACAGTTGTAATACAAAGTTTCGAAAGAATGTCGCTGGGATGAGCGGAAAAATTTCACAGACGGTAAAATCCATCTGGTAAATGGGACACCATAGTCTCCTTCTTCCGTTGGGTAGTAGAATATGTTTTTGTCTTAATCCTGTCCTGGTACAACGTTCAGAGTGTGTTTGAAGCTTTCACGCACCGGGCCGACACCACACGATTCAAAGTGAATGAGAAAAGAGATATGAAGATTAGAAAGCCGGTGGATTGTTATCAAGTAACTTAAGAGAAAAGATGCCTTCAAAAGGATTTTAGTAGTCATTATGAAGACAGGGATTGAATTTGTTCCTTCTATTAGCATCGTGAGTCCCGGGTAGGTCCGCTGCCAGCCTGCCAGTAATGGAGACAAAAGTTTAAGTGCATCAACATTCCACAGCGGCCGAACCGTTGCGACCAACGGCAAAAAATGTGGATAACAGTGGAATCTAACCACCTAAGTTGGACGAACAGGGAATCGAACCCTGGACCACTCCCAATGATGGGCTCGGAGGAGCGAACATGCTAAGGGAGTATTATACCACTAAACCATTCGCCCGATTTGGATGCCGAGGATTGCGCAATTGATGCACAAACACTGCCGTGGCGCCCTGCTAGCAGGGCGCGCGAAGTCGTCTACGAGAGCGTCATCAATGAACGGAGTGAAGATATGTACCTTCCGGCTGAGCCTCTCTTAAACGATGCCAGCACAAATGAAACTCTCGAATTGGCTCGGGAGCATCCTTCAGCGCATGAGTGGTTCAACGTCACGTGTGCTTCAGTGACAGTCCCCTATAGCCACTGAAGAAATGAACTGCAAGTCACAGTCGCGGTACCCTTCACCCCGGTTTTGCTTTAGGCGTTGTTTCATTTTGGCTGTGTTTTGGCGCGGTTTATTTGGGGAAAAAGGTATCGGAGAAAAAGATGAAAGAGTAAGAGAAAATTCGCTTTTGGTGTTGAGGTGGACGAAGAAGCGGTAATTGAGGTGCGTGATGCAAGCAAAGCACAGGAACAGAGGCTGCCAGCTTATCTGTCAAAAAAGGCAAAAAACATACAACAGCGGGGATTCGCTGGTCGTCACCGACCCAACTACTAATCCGCCGGTTAGTGGCTTGACTATGGGAGAGCGGACGGGATCCCGTATTTTCCACTACCTTTGGTCGTATGTATTATAGGGTGCTTGCATTTGAAACCATAGCCACTACCTGCGCTCACTGATGTACATGGAACGGCGTCGATTTTTCAACGCCCTGCCATGAAATTGTCTGTTACTCGGACAATCTTGGTTAGACTCTCGATACGAATCGATTGTCTCCTATCTCTGATAATCAAAATGATACACTGTATTATCTGGATGTGCTGGAAGAGGGCGAAGAGTTGTGCGAGCTTTGGTAAACCATCAAGTTTGATCATTGTTAACACCACACAATCCATAAAGCAAACTCTCCAGTGAACAGATGCACAATTTTCACGAATCGGCAAACAGTCCAGGATGGATTTGCGGTAGATACCAACAACCGGTCGTCATAGATGCCTAATTTGAAGCCTGGCCAAACAATAATTCATTCTGTCTTTGACAATGGGTAGAGTGCCAGTAGGTAGTACGAAATACAGAAGCGTTCGCCAGTGCCAGGATACTTGACTGCTGAAATCAAAGAAGACGAAACAAGTGGATCACTTTATACCGTAAGCGTTAGAGGATATTTTCTTAAATGTCAAACCTCTGATTTTCCGCCCTCCTTCTCCTTCAATATCCTCCTCTACCTCATCCTCTTCTCTTCACATTCTTGTTCATTTTGGCCTCCAACATTATTCTTCGCCGTTTGTGTTCACAACGCTCACAGGTAGCGATCCTGCCGCCGTCCCGACGTCTCACGCGACATCATGACTAAAGCAAAGCATGGTTCAAGGTTGGTCCTTCCAGGGCAGATTGAAGCGTAGGCTCATCTTAGATGAAATCACCCGCATCAACTGAAATCTAACTAACGCCAACATAGGCGTATGAAGCGGCTGCTATGGCTTGCACAGTAGCCCTCCCTTCCATTCCCGCTACGGCCACCCCGTCCCCACTCCAGTAGGTCAATGAACCCATAGTCCTTACCCATCGCAAGTCGCTAACCCGTTTCGTAGCAATGTTGGTCGAATGCTGCAGCACCACTCTGATGAGTGAATGTTACCGCGAGCTTGACGATGAAGAATTCGATAACAAAGAGATTGAAAGGGCCCCCCGGCCGGTAGCACTGGGGTCCGCCGAGGCATCGGACGGCTAAAAGGAACAACAAGGCCGTTGACTAGATGAGATCTTTCGTCTCACCCTGCGTGACCTCGAAGATTGGCTTCCATACCTGAATCAGACCCAAAGTCAGACACGACTGTACAAGCACCTCAGCTGCAATGGTCGCACTCGACCAGTCCCTCACTTTGCCGGATGGCTGATTGCCATCACATCTTCACCAGCATTCTCAACAAGATCACGGCTCGTATGTCCTTCTAGTGGGGGGAAGAGCTCCCTCAGGAAGCCCGGGAATAAGAATATCTTCTTTCTCGTGAACTGAACGAGAGGAAACAAGCCAAGAAGATACAAGGGCTAGTCGGCGCCGATTTCGAAGACAAAATCACGAAGTGAGAAGAAAGCTGCCGCAGCGCAAGAATGGCTTGCACTTGATGTACAGCGCCGAACATCCCACCGCCAGGCTACGTCTCCCAAAGCTCCCATTCCCACGTCTTCTCGTACCCCTCTGGCGTCCTTTTCTCGTGCCCCTCTGGCATCCTCCCGTGCGCGAATTACCTCATTTTCCCGACTGAGAAACGGTCATCTTTCTCGTGAGAGAAAGAAGAGAGGTTTGAACATGCTATCTGAAAAGGCACAACGCCTTAACGACTCCATTCGCAAATCTCAGAAGACACGGTCCCGACTTCCTGAGAATATCTAAGAAACCTCATCTGTCTATGAAGACAATACCTTTGAGCCCACCACGGAGGAGCTCGACCAGCTGACTGGTCCAAGTCATCGCACCGGTGGACATAGCGGTCTCTCGGATTCAGACATTGAGACAGTTGATCTGTCCATCATCGACGCGAGCAGCGATGATACTAGCAACTCGGACACAGACACGGATCGCGAAGGCTCTGTTACCCACGACATTGCCGACCCTGACACCAAAGCTTGATGCCAGTCCCGATGCCGACCTTGACGCCGATACTGGTGTCCACTCCGATGCCAGTGGCGTCCAAGAACAAGATGATGTCTTCAATTGATAGCAAGCCTTTCAGACAATGGCCTGCGGTTGCCAACAGACGAACAAGATGATATCTGGAGCAATGGCGATGGCTAATCGATGCAAGGATGAAAGATTCCAGGCTGATATGACTACTTTTTCGTCGAATGCTCAGGCTCGAATCAACGACCTAAAGAAGAATGGCAAGTCTAAGGATAGTCGCATGGACAAGTTCCAAGCGCAACCTACCAAGATCGACGTTCGCACTCTGAGCAATGAAAAACGAACCCAGAAAATCCCGAAGCAACTTGGGCCACAGCCCAGTCACAAGACCATGGGAACAGACACAGACGATGGCGCCTTGAGGCGTAACATTTTGAGGACAAGCCAGTCGGGAATATGTCTATGGGATATAATGGCGCAAAGTCTCGAATTGACGCAGTGGGATTGCCATAGCGATGTAATAGCCTCGCTACGCTCGCCGTGTAAGAAATCTAGGTTGTCAGGTGTGTCAAAGAAAAGCTAAGACTTAGTTAAGATACTACTCTAAGCTTTAGTGCCTAAGAAGATATGATTTTATCAATAGATTTTTGTATCCTGGTTACTCTTCGGACCGACCGGTTGTCAATCTGTCGTTGGAAGCATCTTCACAAACCAATCCACAAAGCCATCAAACCACCCACTATCCCACCTGCCATACCCGGCTTGATGGCATTGGATCCACTATCTGAAGCCGTGGATTCAACCGCCGTACTGGCCGCTGAAACTACAGAAGCCTGACCTCCATCCGAAGTTGCCGAAGAGACAGAGTCGCTCGTAACCGTAGGCTCATCATCCTCGAGGTACTTGGATCTCGCGCTCTTGATCTGTGCACCGTAATCTGTAGCCGTGACAGGGACTGTTGCGGCACAGCTCAGAGGTTTAGCGCTCCAGGAGCTGCCTGTGCAGATTGGCCAGCCTTCGCAGGTACTGAGGTCGAGTTTGCCGCCGACGCAACAATACGCTTTGCCGTCATTGCCGTTGTTATTACGGAGGACTCCAGGACAGTTGAAACTGCCCCCATCGTCCATGATGAACATAGTAGTCTGGGCCAGGGTTCCCCGTAGCAGACACATACCCATGCCGAGAATAAGCAACAAGTGCGCAGCCGTTGAATGCATGGTGGAGGATCTGCGGATCGCCTTGAGCAGGGTTCGGAAATTTGGTCGTGATTGTGGAGATTCGGCCGAATACTCGATGAAGTATAGGTAATGTATGTGTCGATGCTTTTGCTCCGAAACTTGACGGGGAATCACCCTCTAAATAAATTAAAGATACCAGGTTCAGCTGAATAGCCAATGCAGGTGCTGGTCTAGAATGCGCCAACCGTATTGATGGCTGGAAAGCCTGACGCCTGTCAGACTTCACCACCATCCATAACCCCGCGCCGTTAACTGTAAGAAAGCCTGAATACACAAAATCTGACGTTTTTAAGCCTTTCTACCCTTGCAAAGAATGTCACTGTCAATCTGTCAAGTTGTCAACGTCTGAAGTGTCCTTGTACAGCAGCCCAGCGACGCGTTAGTTAAGGGAACTCCCGCGGACTGCCGCCAGGTAAGCTTTGGAATAGTTTGGCGACACTAACCTGGCAGTGGCAATTCATAATGCAAACCTGGCCTGATTTTAAGTTTCAAGCCAGACACCGTCTCGGTAGCGCAGGGCCGAACAAGTAAGAATTGAACAATTGGGTCTCGGGATGTGGGAGGACATGGGGACGCGGTAACGGTCTCTGCCATTCTTTGGTCACAAAGGTTCTGGAAAGAAGCTAAGATTCAGATAAAACGGTATCACTTCTCAAATTCTGGATCTACCAGTCATGATCGACAGTGCGTCTCCGATCCCATTCGGTCTGTTGAGGCCCTGTCTGTAGGGCTTTACGAGTACACTTTTGAAGGTGGCGACTCTCACCCCATTGGCTGTTGAAGTTGCTGACTCAGACATTTAGGAGTTTCTAATTGGACTGGAGCTGCTCCGATAAAGAAGAGTCGAAACAGAGCATTCAGATGAAGACCGGACACCAATTCTCTTCTAGATAGCCATTCATTCCGCCTTCTTTCCTGCCTCGAATTTTGACAATATATCGCACCGACATGAAGAAATAAAGATGCACGTTGTTCTAGAGCCCCCCTCCTTAACTCGTGTCTGAGGCAAAAGCCAAGCCCTGCCCACAACCCAAAAACCACTCTAACTAGATCCGTACTGATCGTGTGTCAGCTTGGTCCTTGGATTCCCATCCTTTTCCCGCTTACGGGCTATTTCACCAATCTGTCCCCGTGCAACTGACTGGAACGCTTCTCTGCAGCCCAGACCCTTTGCCTTTCTATCGGTAACTGATCCAGCAAGTTCCTCTTTTTTTTCTTTTTCTTCTTCTTTCTTACACATGCTTTGCGATATCTCGTATCCACATGGCTCGGCACGGTAGACGGATCAAACGGTGCGGGACCTGCGTAGAACGAAAGGTCAAGTGCGGTACGTCCGGATTCATTGATAACCGAGGGGACATTTGACAGCTGATGCTGACTCTTGGCAATAGATGAACAACAACCTCATTGTCAACGCTGCACAAATGCCGGGCTTACCTGTTCGGGATATCATAGTCAACTCAAGTTTGTTGATGAAGGGACGCGCTTTGCCTCAGAGGTTGTCGTCTCACGACCTAAGCCAGCACAATGCACTCGTATAGTGTCCACAAATTGCACAAAGATGATTAAGCAGGAAACGAATAAACCACAAATTCGCACTCTCATGCCGCCAAAGGAAACCCTCTTCCTTCCATATACCTTATCAAAGCTATCACCGACATCCTTTCGATATGATCCAGCACTCGCAAGCAGTGTTCTTCCGGCGCTGCTAACAGAACACAAATCGCCACTACACCAGTCATGCATACAAGCTTTATCAGCCACGTATTTTGGGAGGATACATCAGGATAAACAAGCCTGCAATCTGGGCTTGCGGCTGTATTCTTACGCGCTGACACAGCTACGGTCCGAGATCAACAGTGCAAGTACGAATATCGGCACGATAATGGGCGTCATGTGTCTCTGTGTATATGAGAACGTAGTATTCTCGCAGCCCAACGCCTGGCTCCTTCATTACGACGGCTTAGGGAGAATAGTGAGTATCAGAATCTGTACAGTAGACTTTACTAACCGACGCTCCAGTTACATTCTCGAGGCCCAAAGCCTTTGAAAACTCAAGAAGAGAAGCAGATATGGCGTGTCGCAAGATACTACATTGTAAGTAGTCCGACTATTAGCTCTCTTTGGGCCTAGGCTGAACTGTGCAGCTTCTTTCGGCCGGACATCAACGGAAACGCTGCTTCCTCGAACAACCACAATGGGCTAGTACCCACCTTATGCCAACGGGCGATACACCTGATAGATTTGATCTTCTTCTGGACCTATTCTCCCAGTTTCCTGGAATTATCGACGAGTATGATCAACTTCGACAGTCGTCATGTATAGATGTTGAAAGGTCGGGCGCTTTCCGACTAAGAGTGCAGTCACTCGTGAACGGTTTACACGCCTGGTGTAAAGACGGATCGTGGATACTTAGCGTTGATCCAATTCTCATAAAGAGCAGTCAAAAGCATCTTCCGGATGATCCAATGGACTGTGTCTCCCTCGCAGTTTGTTACGCCATACTTCTCTGCCTCATCCAACCATGCGATTGTTTAAATATCAACATCATCACTGGACAGCAAAATAATGAATCAGATAGCGAGGACGCGGCATCGCGAGTAATAGGTCTAGCAGCAGAGATCTGTCGCTTCGCAAACCAGGCACTTCGGGCAGGAGACGCCGCGAGTCTTGCACTACTGCTTATATATCCCTTGCAAATAGCTTGGTATTGCTTGCAAGCTACGGCAGAAGACCTTAGACCAGTTAAACAGGTTCTGGACTCCGGTATCGCCGACTCGCATGGTTTTGAGCTGGGAAGAATGCGTCAGTGGAATGAAGAGGTTACCAATTATGGAAGATATGGATTCTTGTATAGCTAGATAACAATCCATCTTGTGAAAGAGATCAACACGTATATATCAGAGGATGTATTCAGAAGCCATGTGATGTGACCGCGGATAATCAAAACCTCGCTTTCGGTTTCGGAATTTTGTGAATCAGATTGGCTAACACTAACCCCGCGTTGGTATCACCACAAGAGGTTGCACCTGCACTTTGCGTACAGTCAGCAATCGCCTCCTCAAAAACATGCCATTTCTAATCAAGAGGCATCATTTTTCTACTGGAAACAAATAACAAACGTATGTGGCGCCCCCAATGTGCGAAACGCGAACCAGAAATAATCCTTGTCACAACACCAACCAAAAAATGCTCACTGCAAAATGTCATCATCGAGAAAGCGCAGCATTTGCTCAGCCCTGCTCCGCGGAAGTGATCGACCCCCGGACACACCAGTAGAGGCTTAGACCGCTAAATCCGTCGGACTTCAAGCTCCCTGACCCAATTACCTCACTTTTTGGTGAATCCTACAAGGCTGATATGGAGCCTTGCTTACGCCCTAGACGATAATCTTGTGTCTTTTGGGTGCTTCGCGCTTACGCTGAAACAGTCCGATGGAGCGCCATTATCATGTCAGCTCTCTGCCCCGCCCAGCCCAATTTCTGAGTGCTGACGCTTCACGTTTCTTAAGAACTTGATCACCCCGGCTTTGAGATTAAGCTTTTTGGCTTTTTGACCCCGTATACGCGTTTGGTCAACTGTTCGCTCATCATGTCAGAGAAAAGACCTATTAAGCGACTTGTTGTTTTGGTGGACGGGTGTGAGGCACGCGACACGAAGAGTAAGTACTCGACGGGAAAACAGCGAGTGACGGCTAACTTGCTGCAGAGGAGACGAATCCTTCGACCATCGCCAGGATCAAGCAACTGACTCGCGATGGGCTGATTGAGTCAAACGGATACACCATCGCTCAGATTCCCAAGTACTATGTCGCTACGAGCAGTGTCACAAAGTTGAGCGACCGACTGAGGTCAAAATCCACAAACGATGAGTCAGCTACTTTGATCAAAAGTATTGTTGAGGATATCTGCCTCGTGCTGGAGCGACCCGAAGATGAACTCTGGCTTTACGGTTCAGGCCACGGAGCCTTCATTGCTCGCTCTGTCGCCGGTATCGTGCACCGACTAGGATTGCCCAACTCCGACAACTTCGATGAGCTTTATGACGCGTCTGTCGGACTTATCAAGGCACAAATCGACGACGATTTCAAGCGAGGACCCCAACTACTCCAGATGATCAAGAACGGAGCCGGCGACCCTCCGAGGATACCATTTGTTGGTCTTTTCGATACCACGATACACAGCTCGAAAACAAGCTATGACATCTCATTCAACACATCCATCGAGACTCTTCGTCATGCTCTAGCTATGAACGAAAACCAATCCAACAGGGTGCCCGAGCTCTTCAGTATCCCGGACGATGCAGACATGACCCATCGGTCGCTCGTCCAGGCCTGGTTCATAGGCACACACCAGGATATGATCGGTGGCACAACTCACGACGGCCTCTCTCTCTATCCGTTACAGTGGATGGTCTTGGAGAGTCTCTACTCAGGCCTCGGCCTCAATAATATGGGCGATTCAAAGGCCAATGACAATCCCATGACTTTGGTCTTTCCTCAATTTGCCGGCAACTTGCCGGCTTTGGATGGATCGGAAGAGATTGAGTGGCGTCTTCAGTATACCAACGGGCTTCGCACCAGCATGTTTGACCTCCAGAGTGCCCATGGAAAGAAGTCGACAACAGGGGTAGAGATACACTCTATCAAACCGGACACAGATTGCTTCAAGCGACCTGCAAGTCGCAAGATATTTGAAGGGCTTGACAAGACACTGAAAGGATGGTGCGACGCAGGACCCTACGGAAACATGATACACCCTTCGGTGTTCTGCATTCTTGACAGGTACCCCCGACACGGTGATCTCAACAGCTTCAAACTTCTCAAGAAGCCGATTTCCAATTTCCAAGATGCGCACCTTATTGCCGAAGAGGACCAAATGGCGCCTTGGCTCAGAGACATGCAGCTAGAAGCAAGCGGAGTCAAAGCCTTTCGAATCCTTGTCTGTGGCAAGACAGGTGTCGGAAAGTCAACTTTGATCAACAAGGTCTTTGGTGTCGAGATGACTGATGAGTCGCTTTCTTATGATCAGGGTGTTCACGATATCAACGTGGCTTTCGAGTCTCCAAAACACCCAGGGCTTTTGATTCATGATTCAAGAGGTTGGCAGGCTGGTAGTGATGCAGAATTAGACTTGATCGCCAAGTTCCTTAGACATAGAGCGTTCCAGGAAGATCCCGCCGAGGCTCTCCACGTTATTTGGTAGGTCAACCGCGTCAGCGTGTTCTGATGGCATTCAAGCTGACCAAACCTAGGTTTTGTGTTGATTCCGACGTCGCGCGCATAGAGGAAGCAGAAAAGCGGACTTTTGCCACAATCGCTCAATACTCACATCAAGTTCCTGTTTTTGTTGTCGGCACAAAGAAAGATAAGCTCACAGCTCAACACAAAGAACTATACTTAGATACGCTGATGGAGAAAATGGACGACTACAAAGAAGCCAAAAAGCTGGCCGAAGCAAGTGCTAATGCCAAAGCTGAGGAGCAATTCGCCGAGCTGAGAAGTCAGCTCTCGCAGATCGAGCATTACAAAGCTGACGGTTTCTGTTGCCTGTCAAAGAGTGAGTGCACTTTATTTGTCAACTGCACTTGGCTAACGACAACTAGATGACGATGCCGGAATCAAAGAGCTTCTCACCCAAACCCTCGACCTCATTGTCGACGAACGCGTACGTCTCTTCTGTGTTGCAGCTCAAGTCGTTGATGTTGAACAGAAGATCAACTCAGCGATAACAGAGTGTATGAGACTAGGAACACACGCGATCCGCACCGCCGCCGTCCCTCTTCCGTGCTCGGGCATGATTGGAACACCAACCGTATCACGTCTTATTTGCGAACACGTCCTCCAGTGTTTCGGTTTTCCCAAAGCTGCACCGGCTGAAATCGAGGCAATCATGACAGATATTGTTTTGAGCAATTTCAAAGAATACATCAAGGTTTCTATGTCGCAATTCGCTGCTGTAAGCGCCGTTGCAGTGGGTGTTGCAGTACCGACGATGGGTATTGGTGTCATTCTTGGCGCGGCTGGATGTTTATTCGCCCTCCCACCGACGGCAAGAATGCTTCTCAAGTGCTCTTGCGATATGATCCTCATTCTCGAACGATCATTTCGATACGATGGAAAGTACGTTTCAATCAAGCAAATCGAAGACGCCGCCAAGTATTACGCAAAGGAGACGATCACAACATTTAACGGCAAGGAGAAGCGCTTGCAACAACAAGTCCACGACGAAATCGACCACCTCATCCCTCTCAAGAAACTCAACGTTGGGTTCAAGTTCAACAAGTTGCGATCGTCGATCGATGACATTGTATACAGGAACAGATTTGGCAATCCTCCTGATTACGCATCTTTGAGGAGCCCTTCCAGTGCAGGGTTTGCGGAGCCTAGTGGACCTGTCGAATTGGACGCAGGGCCAGTCATTTCTGAACTCCCTGGGGATCAAGTCAACTTGTCAACGGTATCGAAATCAAACGAGAAGGCTGCGCCGGTCACGGAACTTGACTCGACAGAGATCCAATCACTAGAGAATCCTCGACCGGTTGCCTCGAACTCAGTTGTACCCGTCGTTCCTGGACCCTCGTTAGCCAACAAGCTTGTCGAGTTGAACGTACAACCGCCTGAGCTGCCAGGAAATGTACCAGGTGAGACCGGCAAAGGCCAACTGGAGGTCCCGCAGATGGCAGCGAGAAGTAAATCTGACTCATCTGGTTCCCGGTGGAAACTGTCTTCGTGGAAGTTGAGTCGCAAGTCAAAGACGACGAAGCAATAGAGATGGTCGAGATGTAAAAGTAGTTTGTTTGGGGGTTCGAGGAACAGATACCAAGTTCTTGCTTTTTATACAATTTATCACGAGAGATGGGATCATTTAGCTAGTATAGTACACTCAGAGTAATATTCAAGTTCATTGACTCGTGCAAAATAAATTTGGACAGTCAAAATAGTGTGGCGCACCAATGTTTGTTTATTGGGTAAATCGCTAACATACGAAAGATTCTAAGGTTGAGACGAAGATGCCAATAGCTCGGGCGATCTCAGAAGGACAAAAGAAAGACATGCAAGTAAACTGAACACTAAAAGAGACAGTGGACACAAGGCCCAAATGAACGGAATAAGTGAAAGTGAATGATGGTAGGTTGAAAAGGTGTGTGAATGTTGCAATCATTGATCCAAAGCTTGGCTCTGGCACTAGAAAAGAGTCAGCATAGTGTTCTTCAGAGTTCGTAACATGTCAAGTTTAACTTACCATCTCCCAGTAAATGCCGTGGTTCTTAATTAGCTCAGTATGCGTTCCCTTCTCGATCACCTTGCCCTCATCAAAGACAAAGATGACATCAGCATTCTGGATAGTCGACAGCCGATGGGCGACTGAGATGACAGTTCTTCCACTTCGAGCTTGATCAATCGCTGCAGCAACTGTCTTTTCAGATTCCGAATCAAGCGCTGACGTCGCCTCATCCAAAAGCAACAGCTTCGGGTCACGAATCAGCGCGCGAGCGATGGCGATTCGTTGCTTCTGACCTCCCGACATCGATACACCTTTGACGATGGTGTTGTAGCCTTCCGGCAGAGAAACAATAAACTCGTGGATAAATGCATCACGGCAAACCTGATGTATCCTTTCATCGGTAACAGAATCGGGGCTAGAAATTCCGAAGAGGATGTTGTCTCGGATGGAGCCTTCAAACATGGCGGACTCTTGGGACACGAGCGACAGGTTCTCGCGGTACTTGAAAACATCGGTGTCCTTGATGTCTTGACCATTGCACAGGATCACTCCATCGCCGCGCTGAACATCGTAGAAACGCTCAAGGAGTGATATAATAGTAGTCTTGCCACATCCGGATGCTCCGACGAAGGCAGCATATTGGCCCTTCTCGATTGTAAGATTCAAATGATCAAAGACAGGGACGTCTCTGGTAGGATACTTGAACGAGACGTCTCTCAACTGGATCTTGACCCCTCCATCAGAATCAGCGATGACGTTGCCCTTCTTGATGACTTCTAGGTGATCTGGATCAACAGATCTTTGCACATCCAAAATTCGGTTCGCAGAGGTGGTCACTTGCACAGCGCTAGGCGCCATTGCAAGTCCCATACTACCAGCTTCGGAGCCTTGGATAACAGCCATGAAACAAACGAAGAATGCTTCCATCGAATACTCACCACTAACCAATAGGGTACCACCATACCAGAAGAGTAGCGCTTGAACACCGAGACCAACACTGTCTGCGAAACCGAAGACGGCCGAAGTCCACTGAGCCTTGCGATTCGCAGCCTTGACGTGACCATTCAGAAGCTCGCGATATCGGCTATTAATTGAATCTTCCATTGTAAGGGACGAAACCGTTCGAATCGCCTGAATAGCCTCAGTCGCAAACTGCGAGCTCTCCATAAACACAGCCGAATTCATCTTGTCGAAGTGGACTTCGTGTTTGAACTTCCAACAGCCTGCCGCCAACATAACCGGCAAGGCAACAGACATACAAATCAATCCGAGCTTCCATCCAAAGACGAGCGATATGGTCGCACAACCGATGACGTTGAACATTGCCGAGATCATGAGTGCGAGATTGACACCGAGGAGCTCCTCCAATGACTTCGCATCTCCAGAGACACGAGAACTCAGTGTACCATGAGAATTCTCCTCCTGATCAAAGAAGAGCATCTTCTGATACAGCATGTCGCCCAAGTACTGCGATTTGTAAACAGCACTAATGTAATACTGAGTGCGCAGACCGATCCAACCTTCGCAAAAATACGAAAGCGCAACGCCGCCGGCAAGGGCGAGCCACATGAGGCCCCAGAATTCGCTCTCGCTCTTCAGCTCGTCGCCTTGGAAAAGGAACACGCCGATAGCCTTTGCAAAAAGCCAGGCTTGGATAGGCGTTGCAGCTGCGACCGCGATGGAAGACATGAGGATGCCCAAATAGCTTGGCCATCTGGCCCGTTGTTCGTAGAGTAGTCGGCCGAAACTTCGGAAGAGACCCCGAGGCTTCTCGGAATGCTCTGTTCCTTCCAGACCAGACACAGAAGTAGCCACCTTGGTAATCTCGCGGTCAGAGGTCTGCGCAGAATCCTCGGCATCAGGCATGAAGGTGCTACCCTCTGGCTGATCAGCGACCTGAAGGGACTGAGCCTTGACCAAAGCCGAGTATACTCCAGACTTGGCAATGAGGTCTGCGTGTACGCCCTGCTCAACAGCCCTTCCATTCTGGAGAACAATAATATTGTCTGCCTTCTTGATCGTGGACAGGCGATGAGCAATGGTGATGGTTGTGCGACCCTGGGTTACTCTGTCGAGAGCAGACTGGACAATCTTCTCACTCTTAGCATCGATGGCGCTCGTGGCTTCGTCAAGAATGATAATGCGAGGCTTCTTGATGATACTCCTAGCGATGGCTAAACGTTGCTTCTGACCACCAGACAGCTTTGCACCGCCATCGCCGACGCGAGTGTCGTACGCCTAAGTAAATTTGTCAGTGATAGTTAGAAAAGCATCAGTCAATACCTTGAACTTACATCGGGGAGCCGATCGATGAACTCATCTGCGTATGCTTCCCTGCAAGCCTCAATCACAAGGGCGCGTTTCGTTGCCTCAGGTTCATCTTGCCATTCCGATCCAATGAGACCGTGAGCGACGTTGTTAAAGATGGTGTCATTGAACAAGAAGGGCTCTTGCTGGACAAGACCGATCTGGGATCGCCACCACTTGAGATCAAGATCTTCGATGTTGTGGCCAGCGATCTTGACCGCACCAGATAACACAGGGGCGTCGGCGGCTTCTTCAGCCTCATCAGTCTTCTGCTGTGGTGTTGCTTGAACAACCTTGGGAAGGATGTGATGCTCCTTCAAGGAGTACCATCGCTCGAGTAGTCCTACAATAGTGCTCTTGCCAGAGCCGGACGGTCCAACAAGTGCTGTGTTCTGGCCAGAGCGGATACAGAAGCTGAGATTATCTAACACCCTGACGCCAGGCCGACTTGGGTACTCGAAGATAACGCCGTCGAAGAAGATGTCGCATGAGGTAATGTCTGGTTTGAGGGAGCCGGAGGAAGGTAATGGCGCATCAATGACAGTAAAGAATTCGCAAGCAGCAACCATCGCCTTGCTAACAGCCATCAATGGTGTTGCGATGCGCTCCAAGGAGGTGAGGATGAGCATCACTGACATGAGGACAATGATGATGACTCCGGGGTTGTCGATTGCACCGTCGATGTACCTCTTGGTACCGTACCAGAATGAGAGCCCGAAAGTGCCGAAGACGCCGAAGAACTACTATTGTCAGTATCACTTTGATAGAAAAGGGCTTCTGTTCAACTCACAACAAGACTCAGATGGAAGCCAGTGACGGGTGCTGTCCTCTGGCCTTCTTTCATGGCCTTGCCGACCCATTCTCGGTAGCGGCTAATGACACGAGACTGGGCGCCACAAGCTGTGACAAGACGGATGCCCTGCAATGCTTCACTCGCGATAGCTGTGCCTTGAGCATCAGCGGCACCAATCGCCGACTGCCTCTTGACGAGGATAGGCATCGTGATTGACAAGACAGTTCCCATATACAAGATCAAGGATGCTGTCACCAGAGTGATATCCCAGCTCCATACAAAAGCGACAATAATCGCGGCCCAGATGGTACCGTTAAACTCCAGGAAGGTACCCAAGCGCTCCGAGATACCAACCTGAAGCGTGTTTGACGTCGATGTGATGGCGGTCGCAGGTGCTCCCGCTGGCATCGAGTCAATGACATGGATGGACTGAGCGAAGAGGGATTGAAGGTAATGGAGTCGGATAGCAGATGAGAGACGAATGCCAATCATCCGAAAGCAATACTTGTTGATGGTGTTGAGAGCCCAACGGCCAAGGAAAAGCGCCATGATGTATAGAGCCTGCCGATCCAGGATCTCTCGGAAGCCATCAGTGGAGATCTCAGTGCCGGGCTGGAAGTATTCTGTGAACTGGTCGACGAGTTGGCCGAAGATGATGTTCATCAAAGGCATGGTTATTCCAGCACCGATTGAAGCGACGGAAGCCACAGCGTAGATAACGAAGTCCCATTTTGTGGCGTAGCTGAAGACTCGAAGGTAGTCGGAGACTTGGGGCGTTCTTTGAGGTTGTTCGTTCGTCTGGGTCGTAGAAGAAGGCTTCTCATTGACCTCGCTCTCATCTCGAGCTTTCGCATCAGCAGCCATGGTAGAGGCGAGAGGAGTTTGGGTTTATCTGTCTTCAGAGACATGTTAGTTTGACATCCAGAGGCATTGCCATGTGGAAGATTGAAGAGAGGGACGTTACTGTGGTGGAAGTTGATCTTGGCGCTTGGGTAGGTCAGCAGCGGGTAACTCCACTGAGAGGCCAGAGGCGTAAGAGAGGAAGGAGCAAGTTGCGTGCAAGAACATCAACAAAAGAAAATGGGAAAAGAGTCCTGAGTGACGGGGCTTACGGCTTGTTAGATTATGAGTGCAAGAAACGCCCATAAACCAAGGCTTCCGGGTCTTTTTGTAACACATTTTGGCTTGTTCTTATTGTTACCTCATATTCTGTCGCGCACGGTTCGTAAAGACGATTACCGTTTTTGGCAGTTTACGAGGTCCACTTTTCTCGGATTCTCAAGAGCGGATACTCGTCTCAGCATGACGACCAATGAATACACGCCGTTTCACACTGCCAGAAGTCGCTGAAAATGGGGCCATGTCATTTCTCATCTCATCTTGGCTCCTCAGCCGCACATCTTGCCCATTAGGGACTGTTACGAGAAAGCTCCTTTGTCGAGTCCCTTACTCCAGTAATTCAGGCCAAAGTGCAATCATGTCCCCCATGAGAGGCTTCCCGTCAGCAGAGAGGGGTCGTCTATGCCACTGTACCCCATCGAGATCGCCCTGCTGAGGTACCTGAGCAGTCTCTTCGACCAGCCCCCATTTTCCCGTTACTGGATCTCTATCTTGGAAGCACAACACAATGCGTTGACCACCTTCTTCGAACATGTACTCTCTGCGCAACAGGCGACGCCATTGATCTTGAGATGTACCCTCTGACGCGTTGATGCGCTCCACGGTTCTGTTCTTCACTGCTAGAACATACATCGACCGCGCATTCCAGATCCCATCTTGGCTGGGATAGTCTTTCAGCATCCACGTGGCTTCGTCACGAACTAGAGCGTCGCGACAGAATATCGAGATGAGGAAGAGATGCAACGCTAGGTCACATTGTAGCGAGAGTCGATGTGCCGGGCTCTTTAAATCCCGCCTCGCTGTGCGTAGACTTATCTCAGCCAAGGAAAGATACTCTCGGAACAGTGGTGTCTTTGCCTGTATTGGCGTCGCGTCGTGGAAATGCGAGAGATCTTCGAAAGTACAGCTGCCGAGATAATGCAGTCGCAGATGTATAGCTCTGATGTACTCTGTCGATCCGGGATCTGACATAATGGCGCGATTGAACAGTGGCATGAAAGCGGCTTCAAGCGCTTGTAGCTCCTTCGTAGAAGCATCGCAGATTTCTTGAATGCGAGGATCAGCCATGATCTGTTCCCAAAGCAAAGACATGACGTTTGGGTCGGTGGATTCTAGAGCGCCGGATTTATGTACTGCTTCCATCAGAAGAGGGCCAACAGCCAATTTGGCGTTTCGGCCCGTCATCCAATATCTTTCGAATTCATCGAGATTGTTCAACACAGGAGGAAGTTGATCGGTGGCAGGATATGATCGAGGTAAGTTGCCTATCCGTTTCATGAAAGAGTCAACAGTCTCTCGTTTCGCTCGTAGACCTTTTGCGAAGTTAGGCACTACTGGACTCCGACCAACACTTCCCTGTAAGATTGATCTCGTTTGAGAAAGTAAATGGATGAATATGTCTCCCACCACGGCAATGAGGGGTTTCGGGTTTGGAGCCAAAGATGTTATCAGCTGGGATTCTGGGTCTGTGACAAAGGCAAGTAGCATCGCTAGTCCATGATTTATGTGGTCTAGAGCAGCTTTCCTGTTACCTCTCAACATCTCAAAACACAAGAATAAAATCGACAGGAATACTGCGTCCTGAATCGAAGGCTGCTGGCTCTGTAGCTTGAGAGCATGACAATAGTGCGCAAGAGCATTCCGATAGTCTAGATCGTCTCGTGCAGCTTCGAATTCATTAGTTTGCGATAAGCCAGGCGACTGATTGCCAGACTTGCTAAGCCAACTGCTTAACGCTCCAATAGCAATAGCAGCATGTCGTACAACGTCGTTGGTCCTAGCAACCTGGGGTAGCGTAACAGCCCACAAATCATTGTTAAAACCAGCAGCTATCCATGGACTCTGCACAACTTCCACAAACTCGTTGAAGTATGCCACGCTTATGGCATCTCTGAAGTCTAGCGACTCAGTACTGAGATGTAGTTGCGCCTTCAAAGGAGCAGTATGAGCAACTTGTTTCGAATTCCAAACGATTTGGCCAGGCGATGTGCTTCGTTTCTTTGTTTGAATAACATAACCTTCGCATTGCCTCCGATTTCTCACACAATTACCACAGTGAGGCTTCCCTTCGTCACATTTGACATGACGTTTCTTGCAAGTGATGCAGCCTGTTCGGACTTTGCTTGTGCTTGTTCGTGGAATCTTTTGCTTGGGGTTATTTGTAGGCAGAATAACAAGCTTTGTTTCCATTGTGTTGTCGGGCAGGGGCTTCAAGAAGACTGGGAGGAAGAATCATCCAGGGTATCGAGAAGAGCAAAAGGCTGGAGGCGTGAGCTTGAGATAGGGCAATTCAATAGCTTAAGGAATGGTCCAAGGTGACTAAATTATTCGGTCCCTGATTTACTGCTGACATTACAGAGAACCAGGTCATGGGTGGTTAATTGCATATTCGCGGGGTTGACTAGGGCCATCAAGCGCTCCGGATATTCTTCCGCCCGTCTTGTCTCACTCCATCGATGCCAAGCCCTCAAGATAAGATCGGGCGGTTCTGGGATATCGAAATCCGGCTATTCTCATACCAATGCGATATTCGTTTCAAATCACACAATGAATTTTGATCATTTCTCTACCGTGTACAGGAGCTTAAAGATGGAAAACGCCGCATGAGACCCTTGTCTAATAAGACAGCAGCATGGCCGCAGAGTATCATAAGAATTGGCCGCCATAAGCATAAGAGGCGAAACAGTTTAGTTATCTTACGCAAATTTAGGTTAGTATTTAGGCTTCTTTATTCTGGTAGCCTTAGACTTCGGGGCATTTCTTCTATTGCCCATCTACCTACATGGATGGCAACATCTCTGACTTCCTTCTTTCTAGTAAGCCCGTCTCAATGGTACTAATATGATCGTGCCTGCCCAACACCAAGTGGCTTAGTCTGAGGACGTACTACAGCACCTGGCATGGAGGAAAGCCCTCCTTCCTGAGCCTGTGTTTCAACCCTCAGACTTCAAGCCGCAAGTTCATCTTCACTTATCATCACGTTGCATCGCATCAATAGCATCTCAGAACATCGACTTATGAAAACATGCCTTCTTTTGCTATCCCGACTGCTCCCGGACATCCTACTGTTCCTCCAAAGCGCAAGGCTTCCGCCGCTGCAATCAATGAGAGTGAGGGATACAGCAAGAGAAGAATTTCTCAAGATAGTCGCAGACACCGTGTCAAAGCCCGGACAGTATCTGCTCCAAACAACCGTTCACTAGCCCGTCTTAATGGTCCGTCGGAGACTAGACAGAGACCCATCTTGCAGCCTATTGCCAACGTTCCTACGACCACAGGGAAGCGAGCAGAGAGAGATATCGCAACTTTCACCAATACAGACAGCGAAACTGCGCTAGGGTATGAATCAGACATTAAGGAGTCTAATGAGTCTGCCATCACCAAAGCAAAGCCGTCGTATTCCGAGACATACCCCAAGCATAATATTCACTTTCAATCAGCTTCGCTCAAAGAGATATATGACGATTACATTGCGGAAGAGAACAAACTAAAAGAGAGCATCGCCGCCTTGGAACATGATATCAGGGTCAAGAGGGACAGGAATATCAGGCTCGAGCGTGAGCTTACGGCGAACATTGAGAGACTCTGCCTGGAGGATGTTGAGTAATGGCTTTTCATGAGGGCTACGGAGAATGCTGTCAGGGTTTCGGTAACATCAGATTTTGAGAATGCACTACTTCACAGTTATCTGGTGTTGATTTATATGATGTGCGAAGTGAGTGACCCAAACCGATTTGGACAGTGACAAAACAACTATATACAAGGAGACGAACATTTACTCGACTTTCCAAATGTCCTATTTCTCTCTCCAACATCCCTTCCACTATTCCTTCTAGTGCTATACTCAGAAATCCTGGTTCCGCTAGAGACCGAACCACTTGAAATCATCATCTTCATGAGCAGGCACAACGTGACCAACACCAGCAGCAGAAACAGCCACAAACTTGGTTCCATCTCCGTAGATCTTAGTAGTATAACCACCCTGGGGAGTGTTCGCCTGGTCACGAGTAAAGGAAACACCGTGGAGTGTAGACCACTCCTTGATCTGCTCAAGGAAGTTCTGGTAAACAACCAAGTTATCAGCAGTACCGTGCCAGGTCTTGAACTTGGGGTAAGATCCGCTGTAGCCAGGGTACATAGCCTTGACTTGGTCGGCCCACTGCTGTCCAGACTTGACGACCTTTCCGTCAGAGCAAACACGGTCAGAGCTGATGGGACTGGATCCTGGAGATCCGGCCATGCATCCGGCAGCAACGCCAGAGTAGCACGTGGCAGCAGCGAAACGGTCGGGGTACGTCGCGATAAGAACGTTGGTCATCATGCATCCGGAGCTGGTTCCAGTGACGAAGACCTTGTTGCGGTTGGCGTTGTATCGCTGGATGACATAGTCGACCATGCTGACCAGGACCTGGCTATCACCCTGGCCGTCATGCTTGAGGGTCTTGGTACTGGCGACATCCCAGCAGTTGAAATCCTTGGGGGACGAGGGGAAGATGAGAATCGCGCCGCGAGAGTCGGCGAGGGACCTGTATTTGGTCTGCTGGAAATAGCCCGATCCGCTACCACCGCAAGGGTGCAGCTGAGTAGTGGGTTAGTTTCAAGCCCTGATAGTTTTTGTGGATTACTCACGGCAAGAATGACAGCCGGGTTAGAAGGCAGGTTGTTGGGGATATAGGCCTGCATCTGCAGCTGGGTGCTGTACGTCGGTCCAAAGTTGGTGATGGTCTGGAGCTGAGCAGCAACCAGGCCAGCGCCCAGGGTGAGCTGTGTTAACAGCTTTCGCGGCGAGAGGAAGTCAAGCATGATGGATACTATGAGTCTAGTTATTCTGTGATGGTTGTCACTCTCTTCCTCGAGCGAGGCCGATCATTGTTTTATACCCCATTCCCGTTATTACCATGATGTCGATCATGATGAGTTTCAAGTGCCGACCCTCAATACCGCCAGATACGGAGGCAGGATGTCCGCTACAAGACCCCGCATGTGTCTAAACCGGAAATATCAGCAAATGTTCTGATTCCTGTTGATTAAATACTAGGGCTGATAGCGTCGCATGCATGTATAAACAAGCAAAACTGCCATGTCTATATCATGCAGATTAATTACAGGAGGCAGCATTCATGCTCCCCGCGCTATAGATGCGGTCTGCCGACAGGCGGAAGCTCACACTCCGAATATACCAGAAACAGCTACTGGTACTTGGCAAGACAAGGCAACTTGCCGAGCTGGCTAAACACCCTAGTCTTGTGTCGGATTCTCCCGTTCGTTACCAAGGTTTGCCATATTGAAACAGATCTGCAGGCTGAGGCTCAATGGCAGAATGCAAATGTATTACCCGTGATACGACGTTCCGAGAAACAGGGAAGACCTTGCTTCGCTATAGCCTCCGCGACCATGCCCATAATGTTTCTGATGATCGCTGGTCGGGATAAGACAATTGATGTTGTAGAGATAAGCGATATTAAGAGATCATCATATAAATTATACAAATACTTCTGGTAATGCCATTTATCTAATACCCAATCCCCCAACGCCCAGAAAATGTGATATATCCGACCGACAACTCCAAACAATGATAGATAGGTCATTAATTAGGTGGCGTCAAAGGAAGCTTCTGCTTGAGCTTGAACTCAGCGTATGGTCCATACCGCCATCGCTTGCTGTTCTCCTCTGCCCACCATCGAGCCATTGAAGCTCCTTCTTGAACCCAGCCTTCCACTGCGTCGATCTCGTTCATCGACATTCCGAACCGTTCATCTAGATAATGTGTAATACTGTCGAGGAAGGTACCAAAGTCGAAGCCCTGGATTGCAAATTGATCCATTGGGTCGTAGGTCAGATTGGTGAAGCGCCATTCGACGTTGTCAACAAGAGGGATGACGAGGTGACGATCAGGATAGCGAGCGTCACGAGCAGTTATCATGGCACGACCGGGATTGACGATTGTGAACTGCCAATTACCCTGGCCTGTTGTCTCGTTCTGATTGACTTGAGTGCGAATGAGGGACTGTCCCTCGTAATTTCGGACTAGGTCAGAAGCAACTTGTTGGCTGCCGTTATTCAAAGAGCCCGTCTCGAGAAGAATGTCGAGGATCGTGGGCAGAATCTGCGACGAGTGTACCGCATCATGAACGTCAAAAGCCGGCAGCAGCGGATGCGATACCACTAGAGGAACGTGGTCGACACCGACGTTGGGGTTATAGTATGGGGACACGATGTCATTCTCAGGCATCGATAACCCGTGGTCGCCAACGAATACAATGAGGGTCTCGTTGGCAACACCTTGCTCATCAAGCAGATCCAAGACCTTGCGTATCCACTTATCGTCGTAGCCTTCGGTATTGACGTAGTGGGACAGCATGTCATGGCCTTTCGCGACCGGAACGTATTTCTCTTTCTCAGGTAGTTTGAAGGCGTGATGGCTGGTGCTGGTGATGTGCGAGAGGAAAACGCGCTCGTTCTTCTCTTTGGCTGACACAAAGGCGTCGCGAATGTAATCTTCTAGAGGATCCTCCTCGAAAGCGAAGGCGTTGATTTTGGGCAGCGTGACGGCACCGTGCGTCGCATTATCCGATCGCAGGTATTCTCGATTGACGACATGTTCCTTAGGGAATCCGATCCCGTCAGTCATCATTTCGTACTGCTTGTCAAACTCCATGGTAGAGGCCTGGAAGAAGTACGACTGCCACGTAGAACCATTGTACGCATGCGAGTCGTCGCCTTCCGAGGCGCCAGCCTGGTTCATGGCATTGAAGATATGCGGCAGACAAGGCTGGTATATGTGATGTTTGTAGTCGAGATTGAAGTCTGCCAGTAGTGGTGAAATGCCACAGAGGGTTCCTTCCAAGCTCTTGAGTGTATATGTCGCTGTCGTATGGGCTTTGGTGAAACGAGCTCCGCCGCGCTTCACCTGGTCTGCCTTGAGGTGGTCAAAACCGTCGTCGTAATCGCCGGTGATGAAGTTCGCTGTCGGGGTCAAAGTCGCGAGTCGGCGCATCGCATCTGGGGGAAAGCCTTTCTCGCCAAAGCTTTCGACCATCCGGTTCCATATCACACTCTCCTTCTTAAGAGGGAACACATCATTTCGTGTACTTTCGAGGAAAAATAGGAGGACGTGTCGGACGGGGATGTCTTGTAGCTTGTCCTTCAGTTCGGCAAGGAGATCTTGGTCGAGGTTCGAGATCTTCGAGGGATCGGCGTCTGCATTGTAATGGTCTTTGCCGTTATACCAGTCCTCGAAACCAGCCAGCTTTTGTTCTTTTGGAAGCCAGTCCAGAGTCGGCGGCATACCGAGAGCTGTTCGGTTGTCCCATGAACGTTGAATGCCAACATATCGCATTTGGGGCAGGTTTTGTAGGACGGGCGACGAGGCGGAAAGGTCGACGAAAGGCATTAAGGCGGGCGTCCATGAAAGGAAGATAAGCGATCGGTCTATCGGTCGTTCGAAGGCTGCGTAAAGGAGCAGGAGGACAATGGCGGTGAATAGCATGTAGATGATCATGTCGGCGACAGCCTTGCATGCAAAGCGCGGGATCGCCCGTCGTATTTGAGCATCGTGGTCAATCGCATCGTCATATTCGCCGCTGCGACGCTTGACTTGATCTTCGATATCGATCTGTGGAATTTGCAAGTAACTACTCCTGCGTAGGACGTATCGACTGAACAGGCGCCATGTCGCAGCGAAAGGCCAATTGACGACATCGGCAAAGTAGCCGTAAATGCCATAGCAAATGTTCTGGAATAGCCACGAGGCGACCAAGTTCAGACAAAAGGCCATGACAAACGACAGGCTTCCCGAGAGTATAAGGGCTCGCGACGAGGGATCGGTAGGTAGGGAGACATTTCGGAGGTGGATTTCGGAGCCTGCGGCGAGGTAGAAAGAGACGAAGATGAGACTGAAGGCAGCATTGTAGAACATGAAGAGGCCATTGAAGAGGGCGACGACGACGCGTAGGATGAAGGGGCCGGCGAGCCAGTGGTCAAGTAGGAGTCGGATAAGGGTGAGGACAGCAATGTCCTGGGCGACGAAAGAATAAGCCCATTCTTGTAGGTATGTAGGATGAACCGCTGTGCGATGGTCGTGGATGTGAATGATCTTGGCGCTCCATACGGCCAGGGCTGTGAAGGTAAAGAAGAACCGACGGTTGGCGAAGCGGAAGACGAAAGCGGAAAGGCAGCGCCCGACCGCCTTGGCGTGCGTAGGTATATTCATGATTAAAGAATGTTAGGATAAAAGGGAACGACTTCGAAAAGAACCGAGACGAAACGCTTGGAGCAGCAGCCGCGACGGCAGCCCAGGGCCGATCGTGGTTTCCTTCGGGCGCAAGGCCTCTCGAAAATTACCCAGATGACGGTCGTAAACCAGTACGAACCATGACACTCTAAAAAGGGGGGTTTCCGCTGTTAGGTTAAACAAGCTTTGGCATAAGCAATAGTGCCAAGAGATTTGAGGAAGGAAAGAGAAGGGAAGGGGTTCTACCGCGATTCCATGAATGACAGGGCTAACGTAAGATATATAATTAATTTTCCGCGATTGTAACTTTGAGTGGCAGAAAGAGGCGCTGCCTTGTTTTGCGTTATTTCCATTGCTCGCCGGACGCGACAGCCATGAAGATCTTTTGGCTGTTACTGGAGCCTGGGGACAATTGGATTCATTGCCAGCGGGGTACAGAAGATTGGAGGAAGCCTTCAAAGGGGCAACAGAAAGCTTGAGAGTGAAGCTTATGGGTGGTCAGAAATAGCTAACCCAACTGTCTGCTCAGATAGGAAGAGCTTGTTCGAGTTATTTCGTCTCTCCAGACGCCCCGAGCGCCTCGTTTCCAGGCCCCAATTTATTCAGGGTCTAGATCCGCTATGACGGGCTCTAGAGATTGATGATTGGGGGGTGGCAGGTCATTAATTCCAGGGGCTCAGCGACGCCAAAGAGGGGCGCAGACACCAACAAAGTCTAGATTGTGCCCGGCAGCCGGGCGCTGTTCCAGTTGTCCTTTTGATGGTTCAGCCTTATTTCCATCGCCAAGAATAGAAAAGGACTGTTGGAATCTTGGCTTCATTTAGCTCAGTGCTTTTGACAGCTTGATTCTGTTAAATATCGACACTTTGTGCGCAAGATTAAGGAAAATGACGATCAACTCCACTATAGCATCTCGAAACATACCGACTTTGTTACGAGTGTCTTTTCCCAAGAACTGGCAATGACTCGGTGACAGCTAGAATAGGGTACTGCCGAACAACCGTACTGCATCATTCGACCTCTTGTGAGATGCCATGTGCCGCACTGCCAGACGAGAAATGGTGTCAAAATGCCAACACTGCCCCGATCTTCAAAGCTTAGCTCACTGGCTTTCTGCTCCGCCCCAATCCCAATGAGCCAGTGGGTCTTTGTTATCTGTTGCTAAGGGCTACTTCGAAACTCGGTCAAATTCCATGGCTGATGAGGTACTTCTTAACGCCAATCATCCGCGTCATCAAAAATGCTGCCACATTACCAGAGATTGTAATTTCACTACCTAATAAGGACAATGAGGAACAATCGCGTTCGGAGTTACTTCCGAGTGAGTTTTATTACAACTTTCAATAATGCTCTCAAGTTTCTGAGCAGAATAGCGACGACGGTTCGATGGTGGCTCTCCACCTTATTACATTATTGCAGATTTCAAGTTTGTACTGAGCATGTATGGGTTAAATTAGTGTTAACACAACCGTCCAACGCCGCTGACCACTCGTTCTTGCCTTAACCGACTCATGCAAAAATGTACTTTTATTTTATGTCAATGAAAGCATAAGATATTACTCTGTCTAAGAGAATACTCCTGACGGTTGAGCTCCAGAATTGAAGGTTGAATCGTTTAGGGTAAGCTTCCCCGCAAGACGCGTCGCGATCCTGATTGAGGGGCTGGTTCAGCACTCAGCAATGATGGGAACCATGATAATTAGCACAACTATTCATGAGATGCTTGCGCTTGATGTATAACATGTGAAATGGTGCTATCGCAATTACCAGTCTCCAAAAAATGACTTGTAGGTCGGTATCTTGACCTCCCGATCGGTATAAACCCCGCCTTTCTGCTGTTGCATACCCGCCCATTTCTCTTTCATCAATTCCCTTCTACGTTCATCCTCGGTCTTCTCCTCGGGCTCTCCAGGGCCCTTTTCCAAATCGCCTTCATTTTTGGCTTGACTCTCCGCTTGGCTGTCCTTTTCATTCACAATCTCCCAATCATCGTCTTTGTCTGCTCTTACTTTAGCCATGGGGCGCGTTGGAGGGGTAAAAGGCGTACTTGTGGGAACTTTGGAGGTCTTTTCGTTCTCGGTGTTCGATGACATCTTGAATTACGAATGAGCGGGTGTGAATTATTTCACGAGTTTCTGTTGGGATCGTGAAGAGGGGGAGTGAGATGGTGAGCGATGGAGGACGAGTAAGTCTGGAGGCAAAACGCGTAGGCAGTGAGTGGCGAGTTTGAGTGATACCCTGCTGATTGATCTCGTGACTTGGAGAGGCCTTCACAATTGGACCATGGCTTTCAGATTAATTGATTGCGCTCGCCTTGGACTTCCTGTCATCTTATATGCCTTGACTGCTTGTTGCAGAGCTGTGGTGGTCCAAGGTGATGTCGCTTCCACAACACGTATAACATACTGGAGCTTGAGGTATCAAGTCTGTAAAAAGGAATAGTAAAAGCTAGCGATACTACAGCTCAACGCGCCCGTTTCGAATCACAGGTCTAACAAAGACCCAGAGTCTCCCTTGCCATCATCCTGCCACTCTTTCCCACCCCTCGAAGCAGCAGCCTTGTACACGCTCGCAATTTCACTCTGCCATTTCTCAACATCCGGCCTGACAAAGCGACGATCATATGTGATCAATCCATTGACCTCGCCCTCAACATCGCTGGTCTGAGTATAAACAGCGCCACTGCATGCGAAACGTTGAGTTTGCTCGCGGATGTCGCGGAATAAGACCCCAGATCGGTAGTTGTATGAGTCGAGGTCCTCATTGATCTCGTATGTTTCTGGGATGCTGTCTATAGCTTGTTTGACGTTCCAAAGGCTGAGATGAATGTTAGAGTTGGGTAAATGTGCTGAGTCAAGGGAACTTACTGCTCGATGGAGACGTTGTGGCCGATACCGCCGTATTCACCAGCGATGCCGATGCGCTCGGGGTCATATGGTGTCTTGGGTTGAGAGTAGAACGGTGTTCCGCACTGAGGCGCAGCATAATTGTGATTGTCCTGGCCAAGAATTAGTACCAACTCTGATCAATTTTGAGGAGCTTACTCACATGGAAGTCGCCATATCCATGGTCATCCCATCCGCTGACAGAGTTGATGAGTCGAGAGCCATCAAGCTTACGGAGGAGCTCTGTAAGGTCTTCTTCTGGAGAACCATCTCGCTGACCCCATGCTTCGTTGTAGATGACCTACTGAGATTAGTATACCGTCCTAGACTTACAAAGGATTTCCTATCTTACCCAAGTCGTGATCGATGGATAGCTCTTGTGCTGATTGACCAGAATCTCAAATTGTCGCCTGAACTCAGCTTGTTGCGCATCATTTGGTTTACGGTCGCCAGCTGGAAGACTAGGCATGTCTTGAATAACGAGAAGACCGAGCTCATCACAGGCTTGATAGAAGAGATGAGGCTCATATTTGATCTATGAATGTTAGTGCTGACCTCCAAAACAAGAAGGACCGGAACACTCACATGTTTCCTCACCATGTTAAAGCCAAACTTCTTCAGCAACTTCAGATCAGACACCATCGCCTCTCGGTTCGGCGGCGTGTACAAGCCATCTGGCCAGTATCCCTGGTCCAGCGTACCAAACTGGAACACAAACTCGCCGTTGAGTAACGGCCGTGTGACATTCTCAACTTTACCCTTTGAGATGGTGCGGAAACCGGTGTAGCTGTGAACCACGTCCCCACTGTCGAGTGTCACAGTGAGGTTATAGAGCGTTGGGGAATCGGGCCACCACAGTTTGGGCGATTTTGCGGTGAAGCTAAATTCTTTATCTGTTGTTCCGTTGTGTGAGGCGAGGTTTGAGCCGTCTGAGCCGGTGATGGTTACTTGGACGGCCTTGGCGGATTTCTCTGATGTATGGACTGTGACGGCCACTGTGACAGTTAGTACCATGGTATATTGACGAAAGCAACGGGGGTACTTACCTTTACCGTCTGAACCGGCTGCGATGTCAAGCTCGGTGATGTAATTCTCTTTGGGAACAGCTTCAAGCCAGACTTGTTGCCAGATACCAGAACACGAGCGATAGAAGATGTGACTAGGGCGCAGCGTCTGCTTGCCGATAGGGATGATATCATCGTCTGTTGGATCACTCACAAACACGAGTCTGCTTTGGTGTTAACTGATGCCTAGCTAAGCAATGATTGAGAAGAACACTCACAGTTCATTTGACTCGCCAAACTTGATATTGTCAGTCACGTCAATAGTAAATCTGTCGTATCCACCAATATGGTTCGTCTTTTCCTCGCCGTTGACAAATACGGTCGAGTTGTAATCCACGGCCTCAAAATGAAGCAGAATGGTCTGATCCTCCCAATCGTCTGGTACTTCAAACGATCGCTGATACCAAAATTCTCGCTCATCAAGGATCTGCAGTCCGGATAGAGCGCTTTCAATACAGGCTGGAACGAGCACCTCGCGATCCAGAGGTCCTTCTTCAGGAGGACTGCTCAAGTCTCCCTCACCTCTCCACGTCCAAATTCCATTAAGGCTCTTCCATGCGTCGCGCTTGAGTAATGGTCGCGGATGTTCCGGCCATGGATTAGTGCCAACCTTGTAAGTCCAGTCTGTATCCAGTGGAGGTTTCTGGACTTCGTACTTGATCTGCGCAGCGACGCGGGAGCAAAGCCCCGCAAAGGAAGCAATCTTGAACCAAAACATGATTGCAGATAAAAGCTACACAGATCATCGCATCCACGAGCGACTGCGTTCCCTTTTGTATCCCCCTGGGCATCTCCTTCCCCGCATACCAGCGATTCAAGCTTAACCTTATGACGTCTACACGGGACATGATCATGCTATTTCCAGTGCTAAGATGCCCCGCATCCCTGAAGATCATCGCGCTAAATTGCCTAAACCCGTACAAAATGGTGTTCTGTTTCCCTGTAATTTGGGGAACGCAGACAAAAATCCCCCGAAGGATGAGGCTTTGCTTATTGGACTGCTAGTTAAGCTTTACCGATGTTGTATCCGGAACTCCATCCAGCATTAACATCATCTGATCGCTATTTCGCATTAATCCTTCGGGTTGATTGACCCCGAATGCAGGCCTTGTACAACGGAACAGCCTCCGCCCAGCCAAAGAAGCGGGACAAGGGAAATGGTATTATAGGCTTAATTCTTGGGATAATTCATATATTTTAAGCTAATAAATCGCATACAATATCCCCATTTATGCTCACAGCCTTACACACTGCAAATGCGCTTGAATTCAAGACTGTCGATGTTGACTTGGATTCGGACAAACTCTCCATAGCAGGCTGTGTCAAACTGCAAACTTGCCTGTGCAGCGCTCAAATCACTTAAGATGATGCTCCCCGACTTCCAACCACCAGGAGTATCATACATCTCGCCATAGAAGGAAGTATCTCCCACAGTGAGCTGCATATCACATGTGTAGTCGGCATTTTGACTGACGTAGACAACACGGTAGTAGTATGAAAACTCGTAGGTGCCTTCGAGATTGGTCACGGTCTGCGCAACGCTGCCAGAACCACCATTGCTGAAGGAGTAGGCCCTGAGACAAAATAGATTAGCATAGAACATGTGAGAATAAGAGATGTAGTAGCTTACACAGCATTGACGCCACTTTGGGGTGAATCTTGGGTTAAGACGCCGCCAGTGATTGACCACGGTGTAACGTCGGAATTGCTGTCGTCGAAACCAGGGTTGCCAAGTAGCTGGGTTTTATCACAAGCTGGGGCTGCAGTGGTCGTCGTAAACTCAGCCTGGGCAGTGGTGGTAGACTCTGCAAATGTAGTAGTCGTAGTGACATCCACTGAAGCAATTGTCGTATCAGAAGCAATTGACGATGCGCTCTCAGTAAGGTCTGCTTCGGTGGTGCTCGCTGTCGGTTCTGCCAAGACGGTGGTGGTAGTATCGGCGAGAGTAGTAATCGCTGTCGAGTCCGAAGAAGTGGTCAAAGGTCGGCATGGCCCAGCCTCGACTCCAGAAAGGAATAGAGCTACAGCGGCAGCTGTAAGGTTGGAAAAACGAACCATTCTGGCGAAATGGAAAACAAAGCTCAAACGAGTGGACAGAACTGCCGGTGACGCAGTGCAATTGAATGAGTGTAAATAGCGAGATGTATAAAGGGAAATTAAATGAGAAACATTGGATGAAGCAGATGCCTCCCCTTTTATTCAGCTGTCTTGTCTGTTTATAACGCTAGACATGGTTCCGACATGAGGCTATTGCCAGTAGTTCAGCAGGCTAGACTGGTAAAGAATTAGTCCAGGGACTTGTTACTTAAACTGGCTACAACAATCCTTCTGTCAATTTGCAAGCGTTATTTTGATCCCTAAGGTGCTGAAAGACAATACTTCTGTTACTCACATGACTGCTTATCATCGCACCTTGAGCACATTATCGTGTAAGTTATCACATCATCAAATCGGGATCAAACAATTCCACCATGTTCGCGTTGCACTAGCATTCGAATTTCGAATCGAATGGCATAAAAACAGCTCATTTATTGTCATGATAAGTATCCGTTTGCTAACTAACAAGTTTCAATTCTCAAAGACCAAATTGCAAAGACCAGCTTATGCCCAAACTCCAAACCTTCGCTCGAAAAGATACCATCTTAGTCAAAGCTGGTCTCCTGGAATGTGCTGCGGAGAGGCATCTCGTTATCATAACCACCAGCCTCCTTCTTCATATGCCTATCAAAACTCTGCGTCGACATCTGCACCTTCTCAAACCAAGTCCTGTCCAGGACAGGCGCAGCAGGCGGACTCTGGCCACGCGACTTGGCAAGCTCAGCCTGCGTCGCGTAGTTGTGAATAGCCAGACTGGACGCAATCTGGAATGCGCTTCGGATCTGTCGGCCGTTCCAGCAGCCAGTGGATCGAGCGAGTTCCTCGTAGTGCTTGGAAGCAAAGTCGATGATCTCGTTCTCCTTGATGACCAGCGCGGGCTCGCCTGTCATGCGGCTACGCTCAGCTTCAATCTGCTTGAGCTTGCCGATGTTGAGGCGGAAGATGTCGCGGGTCTGGGTCTTGTCGAGGGGTGGGTAGTAGAGGGAGAGGTGGATACGGGACTTGAAAGCCTCGTCGATGGTGCCGACTCGGTTGGTGGTCAGGAAGAGGAGACCGTTGTAGTACTCGAGGACTCGGAGGAAGACGGAGACCAGGGCATTACGCTTCATGTCCTGCTTGGATCGCTGGGTGAGGAATACATCGGCTTCGTCAAGAAGGAGAACACAGTCCCAAAGGTGAGCCAGACGGAAGACGTTCTTGAGGGCATGCTCAACCTCATGGGGTGTGAGACCGAGATCACCACAGGTAATGACGAACAAGGGCTTGCGGTTCTCCATGGCGACAGCCTCTGCCGTAGCAGTTTTACCGACACCTGGAACACCGTGTAGTAAGACCACGAGACCACGACCCTTTCCTTGGATCAGATCCTGGCTGGGTCCCTCAGTCGCAACATCAGCGTACTTGCGCTCGAGAACCTTCCTCTGGAAATGAGACATGACCAGACCGCGGACAACATCCTTGTAGTCGCGCTGGATACGGAGGTTCTCAAAGACACCAGGCTCACGTCGCACGGGCTTGAGAAGATTGAGATCAATTGGCAAGAAGCGACGCTCGCGAAGAGCATATGCGAACATACGCTTGGGAAGAAGGACGAGATCCTCATCGCGAAGCTCAAGAGCCTTGGGGTTAGTCTCGAAAGTTCGGCTGCCCTTAACACGAACACGGAGGAAGGCGTCGACAGCGAGGTTGTCCCTTCGCTGACGGCCCTCAACACCATCGGCGTTTTGGATGATCTCGTTCTGGGAGTAAGCCAGGTTGTGTCGAGAGCCGTTGAACCAGTGCTGGATGGGCATCTCGTCGTCCTTGATCTCGCATCGCGAAGACTTGTTGATCGTCAATCTGTGGAAGCGAGGGCGCCAGTCAGGCATCTTCTGGTAGGCCTCAGTCAGATCGACGATGACGTCGCTCTCCACGAACTCGGGATGGCGCATTTTCTCGTAGCCCTCGTTCTCGAGAATCTCATCATCGGGCTCGGTGCCATTAGTAGGCGGGTTTCTGGTGAGCGTCCAGGCGCTGTACTGCTGATGACGGTCATCCAAGAAGTTGATGAACTGTCGGCCCTGCGCCTTCTGCGTTTCAAGAAGTTGCTTGTGATCGTGACGGTAGCGAATAGGGAAGACTTCAAGGGACTCGATAGATCGCTCTCCTACGAAGGACTCAATCTCAAACTTTCGGCGCACAGCACCAAAGTTGTTTCCGTCATGGTCGATGTAGTAAGCAGAGATCTTGAACTTCGAGTTCTCGTCAATCTGCTGCTCGTCGGCGAAGAAGTCCCAGCCAGAGGTGGGATAAGAAGTCTCGGGCTCGGGGCTGCGGGTCTTGTACACGCGCCAAATCTCATGGTATCGGCCGCCAGTCTCGCCGGATGCGGGCATGTAGATGAGGTCGCCAACGCGGAAGAGGGACCAGAGATCGTCAAACTTGACACGGTCGACGCTTGAGTCATCGAAGCGGTTGTATAGAGGAAGGACTTCCTTGTCGATGAAGTCGACGTAGCATCGCATGTCGCGAAGAGCCTCGGGGCTGTCCATGAGGTTGTCGTAGTCCTCATCCTCATTTGAGTCAACGGACAGGAGGGACTCTGTCTCATCCTTGTCGTTCTCCTCACCGTTCTCGTCAGTCTTCTCGATCACCTCGGTTTCGACCTCCGGGACGTCAAGCTCGACTGCCTCGGAGCTCTCGCTGGCGAGGTCCTCAAAGTCACCCCACTTGTCCTCAAGAGTGCTGAGAATCTCTCGCATCTTGGGTTGGAAGTGAACAAGGGTCTTGAAGGGTCGCATAAATGTGCGAGGAGCAGATCGCTTCTCTGTGTCGTTCATAAGAGCGGTCAAATGACCAAGAATAGGTTGAGACTGGATACGGATGCGCTGAATCTCGGCATCAGAAGCAGGGACAGCATCGCCCTTCTTCTCACGTCTCGCCTTCTCGAAGGCATCAACCTTCTTCTCCTTGGGTCCTTCTACGAGGCCAATGCTGGAGTAGTTCAACCAGTTCATACGCAGACGGGCCATCTCCTCACGTCGTCGGAGACCATGCTCACGACGGATTTGAGCTTGGGTACCGGGACCAGACATGAGAACATCGATGGCGTAGTCAGGTTGGTCGACATCCTGGAATCTGTTCTTGAAGTTCTCAAAGTTGACCTTTCGGACTTCGGGGATTTTGGGTCGCCATTTGGAGGCTGTTCGGCGCTGGTCAGAGAGGATGCGCTCGCGTCGCTCTGCCTCTCTCTTGAGAGCCATGTATTCAGCATCGCTCTCTTTGTGATGGCGCATAGTGTTGTCGCGACGACCGCCGCGTCTAGCTTTGGGTGTTGCGCCAGTGCGAGCCATGGTTGCGGATGTGGTTGTTGAATGAATGAAGATGATGGATTTGATGGTGGTGTTTACTCACACTGCCTCCTACTTATACTGAATTTCTCGTATTCTGAGGCGCCCCTGCGCTTTCATCGTGAAAATGGATAGGAAGGCACCCCCCAAGGCTTCATTGCCGGGCTGAGTCACTGCCGTCGGGTGCATCACTGCCCGTAGTGAGGATCCTTGTAGGCAGCAGTGGCGGAGCATCCAGTGGGAGGCCGCGCTAATGTGGATTGCCGGGCGCCAACTCAATCTCACCTCAGCGCTCAACACGAATAAACCAATTGATCACGAAAGATCTATCGGATTGTTTCAGATGTCAAAGCTTGTGCAGGCAAAGGTGCATTGCTCAAGGCAACAACTGTGTGGCTTGGTGATGCTCTTGTACTAGCTGCATCGCCAGTCTAAGTACTCAGGTACTTTTCTACAGGGCCTCACAGGAAGCGCACCTGCCAAGAGCATGGGTGACAAAAGCAGAAGTCACTCGGCACAGTTTTGAAGAAGACTTTGTGCTGACTCTTATTGGTATCCTGCTCTGGCATCGCATGTATAGCTCACCGTTGACCGCTCTGCTTATGCATGAAGCATGTTCCAGGCCTACGTTCGTAGGTAGTTCTCTATCTTGCTCCTATCATGGCATTCAAGTCCTGCATGCAGAGTCTGGGACTTTGGTGCCAGCCTAAATCCTACCTCTTCAATCCCCCTGCTTGCACACCCCACGCTGCCAATCGGCTAGCTGACCGAACGCATGATAGTAGAAAGTAGATGCCTTCTATCCTCAGATCATTCCCTATATGGTTAGCAATGCACAAAGCAGTGCATCCATGATCTCGGTGATCACCTTTTTCGGGCCAGCGTGAGAGACTGGCTTCGATAAAAGATACACTTAGGGCCATGAGGCTCTTGTTCGAGAGCTAATCAAATGCCATGACATTCTCTATATCGGTTGTTCTATCTAATTTGTAGTCGGGAAATTGTTCAAGCGACCGCCATCTACGACTATGACTGTGCCGTTACAATATCCACCCGCTCTCGAAGCCAGGTAGAGGAAAGTTCCTGACATATCCTTCTCATCTCCCATTCTTCGAAGTGGTGAAATAGTTGCCGGAATTTGACCAGGTTGTCCTGACTCGTCAGAGTACATCTTGACGATCGGCTCTGACATTTCACTAGGGAATACTGCGAGATGTTAGAAGCATTCTTGGATACGTGGTGAGAACTTGGTACTTACATCCTGGGCAGATACAGTTGGCGCGGATGTTCCACTGAGGGAGAGTAACTGCAAGCTGCTTGGCCGCATGGACTGCGCCAGCTTTAGACTGTCCATAAGCCCAGCCACCAGGAGCCTTCTTGTTAAACGCAGCAATAGAGCTAGTAACAATGATTTGCGAAGTCTGATCAACATTGGCCTTCTCGTTACCCTTCTTCAACAGTCCAAGGAAAGCCATGCTGGTGTACCAGACAGAAGCAGTGTTGATAGCGAACGTGTTGACATATTCGTTAAAATCAGTATCAAAGTTGGACTTTGCCCACTCCTCCATGGTAGTCTCGGGAGTTACGGGCTTGACCTGCGGTCCCCCGATACCAGAGTTGCAGACGAGAAGGTTGATGTATCCAGCATCCTTCTCGATCTGTGACACAGCGTTTTGGAGATCGGACTTGGATGTGACGTCGCATTGGACACCAATGACCTTGTCGCCCAATTGGCTGGTCACTTCATCCAACTTTTCCTTTCTTCGTCCAGCGATGTATACTTTTGCAGCACCGTTTTGGAGAAGAGCCTTGACGAACATGAGACCGATGCCTGTCAAACGTCAGTGTTGGTCGCACGGTTACACGGCGTATGACTAACCAGTAGCACCGCCTGTCACGACCGCCACGAGGCCATCGACGTTGAAGAGAGAGCCGGCGTTAAGTTCCGAAGCCATGGTTATAATGCAGAGTGTATGAGAAGAGGTACTAGGTTGTTGGGATGTTGAAAAGATGATTAAATTGAGGCAATTCGCAAACTATTTATTGTCTGCCCCGCTTGTGATTCATCAAGATGTCATGTCTTCGCTATAACGTTAGAGACAATGACAACCCAATCCAGTCGGCTCGGCTCGGCTAAGGGCCCGCTAAAATAGACCCCGCTGAGTCAAAGAAGAAACCTACGCTCCGGAGACCTGACAACTCCAACGTCAGCGGGTCTCATTGTTTTGAGCAATTGATGACCAATTGTAAAATCATTTGAGATGCTTGGAAGTATTTATTCGGGTTTATGAATACACATGTGTGGTTTCCAAGAGTTGCACGAGCTGAAGACAGTTGATACTGAGGCTAGAAAATGGCTTGGGAGTACGCCTTGGCTGGCAATTAGGCAGACAGCCAGGTATCATATAATATGTAGACTCTAATTCCCATTTGTTGTTAACCTCTTATCTCCTGATGGAAAAGTGATCTCACTCTGTGGTTTAGTCTGTCCTCTTGTGCAAGTACCCATCTGTCCATCCATCAAGAGAACAACCACTTCATCTCTACATCATGACACCTCATGGTGATAAAGCCGATCGTACGGATTTTACTCATCTACATTGTGATGCAAATCCGTTAGCTCCGGCTGACAATACCCACGTTGACTCTTTCGCATTGTTTGAAAACATCTTGCAGAGGCCCAGCGGTGCCGAACTAGCCGCCAACTCGGCAAGGCTTGCCGTATTAGCAAAGGAGTTTCGGGATACACAGATGGCTATTCGACGACAACAGCGAAAAGAACAGATGAGGAAGGCGGTCATTGTGGGGTGTCCAGCTCTACTCGTGGTTGGCTTATGGTGCTGGTTGTGGTATTAATAAAGCATTTGATGCAATTACAGATATCCTATCCGCTCGAAGTTAGAGCATACTTCTACATCTTACAAAATGGTACGATTTGGGAAATATCGTGGGCCTCGGCAGGGAGCCAAGATTTCAGATAAGACAAGAAGACTGTTGTGCTGATCGCGCCATATCTACCCCGCTTGAGATTAGATCGTGTCACTTGTCAAACTAATTACCTCAATATCCCTTTCTACAATAACACACCAAAAGACTAGAGTTGCAAACAAGTAGGAAATATGAGTGAAAACCAGTTGACAAATGGATCTTCGGGTCAGCAGAAAATCACTCCCAAGATCATGCTGATTGCCATGGTACGTATCCACCGTCTTCAAAACTCACCACGGTCTAATAGTCATCAGTTCTATGAGGAATCCAGGAATTGGCTCTCTCCTTCAAGTGCAATCCAATTTCCTCGTAAGATTCGGGTTCCAGGTCTTGCCCGTGGGTACGAGGATATACATGTAACTGAGAATGGCGATGTTGCACTCTTGGTTGTTGGCACAGCTCGTAAGACTCTCAGCCGACCAACAAGATCATAGCTAACCAACATCAGTGATCAATGCTTCTTTATCAATCAGCGCTCTTCTAACATCGCCACTCTTCGACCTGGCAAAGTCATACTTCATCTTGACCGGTATCGCAGGTGTCAATCCTAAGCGAGCCACCATTGGCTCTGTTGCGTTTGCGAGGTTCGCAGTCCAAGTTGATACGCAGCTTGAATTCGACGCAAGAGAAGTTCCTTCGGAATGGGGCTCTGGATATGTACCAATGGGAGCCGATAAGCCTGATCAATTCCCTGGTATAGTCCACGGGTCTGAGGTATTCGAGCTCAACACTGCGTTGAGAGATTATGCCTTCTCGGTCGCGAAGAGTGTCACGCTTGAGGATTCGACTGTGGCTACCGAGCATCGAGCTCTATGGAAGAACTCGCCTGATGGTTTGTTTGAGGCAGCTACACAGAAACCAAGTGTACTTGAAGGCGATGTCCTATCTTCGAATACCTTCTGGCACGGCCACCGTATCTCTGAAGCCATGGAACGAGTCACTAGAGTATATACTGCAGGACAAGCGGAATATACCATGACAGCACAGGAGGATAATGCACTACTAGCTGGACTGTTGAACGCAGCACTTCAAGGAAAAGTTGACTTTTCAAGAATCTTGCTGATTCGATCTGCATCAAACTTTGATCGTGGTCATGAAGACAAGCCCCATCAACTTCCTTTTATTATGGACAAGGGAGGTTTGGGTCCGTCTACTCGCAATCTGTATCTCACGGGGTTGAAGGTTATTGAGGGGATCTTGGAGGATTGGCCTTCCAGGTTTGAGGCCGGAATAACCCCCGAGAACTATATCGGCGATATCTTTGGTTCGCTTGGTGGTAAACCTGGGTTCGGAGATAAGCATAACATTGATCAGATAAGGTCGCATTAAAATGGACGAAATTTGAGGGTACCGGAGTGTTTAAGCGGGATATGTGGTTTATTCGCCGCTTTGAGCTGCACATTAACCCTTGCAAAAGAAACTCAAGTTGGATCAAGCCTGGTTGCAGTGGAGGGGATGGCCACACAGGCCGCTGTCAATACGCACACAGCTATCTTTGTTCAATGAATCAATGAACGCAAATGATCTGATCGTCACAACTCACAAATTCCACCTCCCTCTTTCTATTACATAATATCCAACTAGGGGACATGAATTAGGCCTCGTTCTGCAGAGCGATGATTCAGCTCCTGGCCAAGACGGCACATCATGCAAAGCTGCCTGCTTATTATTAATTTGAATGCCCGCCTAATGATTGTTTTAATATAACTATGATAACCAGTATTCCTTCACATCACCATTTTTGTCTCATCATTACCCATCGGTCGTCAGTTCAATCTTATGGAGTCGCTTTCATCAAAATGCTTCCAAGAAGCGAACTCAACAAGACTGTTTGCTTCGCGCCATCATCGACTTTCTTGAAGATACACAAAAGAAGAATGAGGCAGAGTTCGAGTGGGATCCCATCACATCTGGTTTTACTGTCTCTATCGCTTTGATAGCGGCTGGGTTCGCGTTGATCACGATAGTACAAGCAGTCCTGGCGGCCGGCCCAGGACGTCGAAAGTCTAATTCTGAAGCGATCGGAAAGTGGTCCATGTATACGAAAAGGAAGTGGCAATTCTGGGATCTCGCTTATCTGCATGTTGCCAATACTCCAATTCTCACTGTTGACAATGTATTGTCGTATCTCGAATTGAAGAATACGAATGCCGACAAGCCTGACAAGTCTTCTGAAAGTCCACATGAAGATGAATCAAAGCAACCAAGCCACCGCTCGAAAAGCCTTGCAGCAAGTGCCGCGAAATGGTTGATTTTCCTTGATGAGGCTGGATTGTCACATTTGGAGCTACCTGAAGAGGCCCTCGAAACTTGGTTGGCGGACTATCTTCCGAGTGATCTCTTGGCTGTGCCTGCTTTGATAGAGGTACAGCTCATTTACGTCTCCATGAGTCTCTTTTGCAAGCCTTTCCGTGTCCTGGGGTTTGACAAAAAAATACCCAGTGCTTATGGGTAAAGATTTTCAGTTTGAAGTACGCCAGCACCCAACGTTGGGGTCAATCGCGACTTTTTCGAAATACCACCAGGGTTCTCTTAAGGCTTCTAGGCGCACCACAATGTCACGAATTGTACTTATCGAAGCACAAGCTAAAGGGATCGTGCCCGTCTCGGCAGCATCTGAGGATTTGGAATCTGGATTACCCCGTGAAACCTTCAAGCAGAGTTACGAGTCCTCAAATCACTTTACAGTTGAACTTGCTAAAATTAATATCTCCCGCCAAATGCACTTGCCGTGGTCGATGCACCACAGCGCCTGTGCTCTCTGCTCTTGGACAGAAACCACCTATAGTTATGATCAAACCCGTGGCTCTGATCCATCTCTGCCTTCATTGAGTTCGAGAAGTTTGTTTGCCTTGATGTTTGCGAACATTCCGAGCGCAATACCGGAAATCTTCCCTTGGGGTAAATTCGACTTAAAAGGGGCATTCGAGGCTCTTTCTATCAGTTCCGACATTACTATCGGAGACGAGTTGAAAAACATCGATGGCAGAACAGAGAAACGAAAGCATCTGCTACATCTCATATTCCGACCTCACGGACAGATGAATCAAAGATGTCCTCTTCCATCTTTCAAGGATTCGGACAGTTCAACTTGTCGCTGTCGGCGGATTGTTGATACATGCATAGCTATGCTGCAGAAAGATGGCGTAGCTGGCGGGGTGGCATCTGGTATCACTGCCGAGGATCTTTTGCAGTTTCGAAAGGATGTTACAGGTCTTCTCTTTGTGGTTGACTCTTGGTTAAGGCGTCAATGCTCACAAAGTCAACTTACTTGCGCAAAGTTTAATCTTTTCAGTAACACAGTTCAACTGCAACATGTTGACAAACTCCTCAGATCTAACCAATCACCAGGCATAGACGCGCTTCTCTCGCACTTCATTCGATGGTATCGTGAATTTATTGGAACGGGGGACGACTCCCCGTGTGGGTTTGATATTGTCGGAGGCATTATGCTTCGCGAATTAGCAAAGCCAGTTGGGATCGAAAAATTGAACGTCGGAGACTTTAAGGCGAATCCAAGTCTGGATGGGCTGCTGCCTATCAGTGTTGTCCAGACAAGTCAGATTGGTGAAGAGCCAGAGATAGTGTTAGGTCGGTGTTCCACCAATGCCAGATTATACGAAAATGAGTATGTTAACATTATCAGACCACGAATCCTTTAAACTCGCCTATGAGGATATAGATGTAAGTGTAGGATATGAGATAGGCTCGGGTGTATAATACTAACAGGTTATAGATCGCCGATCTGGAGGAGCAGCTGAGAGAACCTGCAGATATCCATGTCACGCAACCCGACGATTTACTCATTAGGCGAGTCTTGGGATGGAGAGTGCTCCTTCTGACTATACTATATATGACAGCCTTTGACAACACGGACATGCTGGATTCTGCGAGTTGGAACCAGATTTTACCAATGCTATAGATAGGTTATAAAGTATATAGTTCGATTAATTCAACACCAGTTCCGGCCTTGACATGCTTAAACGGCCTCGTTAATCCTGCGAGAAAGCAGATCGCTTCACTAGATCCACGCTTTGCATGTTCGCCCCTACTTAGACTGCCCCAAAAAAATTAACTCTGGGGAGGGTTTGCCTAGCTTTCATCTTAACGTAAGCGTAGCTCATCTTAGTACAAAGCCTTGTATGCTGCAGCTCCAAGGCCAACCGTGACCGTAGTCACAATTGTGAAGCCTGGCAGGGCGCTCCACAGATATCGTTTGCTGGTTTCAGCTACTCGATCATCCCAACCAGTAGCTTTGTTGACATGAGGGAACGGTTCATCGGGGATAGGCTTGTCCAAGAACTTGCACAGCGGCTCCCAACCATCGTTAACAGTCCACTCGAGGAGTCTCTCCTTGGGGACTAGGCCACGGATCATGTTGCAGTGTTCTTGTCAAGATATTAGTAACCTATCACGATTTGAAGGGGATTCGCCCGTCTTACCTTTGTAGACCCATTTTCCATTTCGCTCGATTCCAGTGTTTATGTCGCCGTCCAAAGCCCGGAACAGACCAGGCCACATGAAACGCTCATAGACATGCCAAACCCAAAAGAGCTCCTTGCCAAGGCATGACAGAACCCAGATAGGCCAGCTGTTCCAGACACTGAGCAAAGTCTTGACAGCACTGTCATGCCACGCATCCAGGTCTTTGCGGTGATTCAGCACAACCTTGGCATCGGGATACGCGGCAATAAGTTCAGCCGCAAAGACGGATGCTGCGGCATCTGTTACAGCCGTGCAATGTCCGAGAACCTCGTCAAAATCTTCCTTGGTGATGTTCGTATTTCCATCAATGGTACCGAACCATCTGAGAAGGGCCGTCAACCGAGATGTCAGGCCCATGTTGGACTAATGACTTACTTCTTTCGGCACAGGCGAACCCACTTTGAGGCAGCAGGGGGGTTCTCATAAACGATATCCCAGCCATGATAAGTATGATCATATCCAAGTTTCAGAAGGGCCGTTTGAAGTGACTCGGTTCCAGACCTCGGCGGTCCCACACACAAAACCTGCATGGGTTGGGTGCGTTTGCGTGGAGGAGGCTCTGGCACCGCGTAGACATAATTCTCGAGGAACTTCCAATACCAACTATTAAGAGACGGCATTTTAGCAAATTACTTCGTGCGTTGCGGTGTTTTGTGATGACTATGCGGATAGCTCAGTCAATATGTAAGTTGAGGCATTTTATGACGTACGGGTCAAATTGTTCGTGTCAGCAGGTTTTTCGGACAGCCAAGGGTGTTTGACAGCGTCATTTGCTGACAGCTGAGTAAGATGCTACCCTACATCGACAGATCAGCAATCTTGGATACTGAAATCTGGGGTAAAGTCGTATGGCGGCGTATGAATACAGCTTCAGGATATCGCCAAGAGGAAGAAGTAAAATCCAATGATCTGGTTATGTTCGTTGGTGTGCCTTTGTGACTTCAGAGCTACGCGTCAGAACAAGCTCTCGAGATTTGTGTCGTTTCATGGAATATACGCAATACCCATCATCACGACATTCTAAGATTATCAGGAGAGCTCAAGCTATCAATCAAAGTCGGATAACCAATACCAATTTCAATCGTAAACACTAAAATCTAGGGATCTAAAGTTTTTAGATCGCTGTAGAAGGCATCGGCGATTCCAGAACAGATTGTCTTACGACTCAATCGAGCCTCAACATTTTCAAAGATAGATGTCAATCAATTTCTACGCATGTCAGTGGTTTTTCTTCTTGACTTAAGTTGAAAGAGGGAAAGACCAGGTGATAGAGTCTTTGTTCCAGCAGAAAGTCCTTTGAGATACGATTTGCTGAGGTTGCACAATTCAAACGGCCCCTTTCACTCCTCTCATAAAGAAAACCTCATCTTCAGTCATCGAACAATGCACCGGAAATACAAAATTCAAATCTCGAGATAATGATAAATTACCCTAGACCTTTACCCCGCAATATGTCTTCTTGAGGACTCAAGTAAGCAGAGTTGCACGCACATGGCAAACCTCCTGCCTAAAGTGGCCATGATATATCCTCTTCCGATAACCCGTCAAGGCAGCTCAGAGTATACCAGTAAGCCACCAAACCAATTCTCCAGAGCGAAGATATCACTTATCGCAACATTCAAGACGTTCAGTGCATATACGAACTAATTGTTTGAGCTATTACAAGTAAGGCAAGTGTTTTGTAGACTGCCACCCTTTATCAAGCAGATTGCGAGGATAGTTGCCAAGAGAGTCACTGTCGCTGCAACACAACCACTACGTCTCACCAGCCTCACAGTAACCTCAGCGGCAACTATACGAGACTCTTGGAGCTTAATTTAGGAAGGTGGCCTAGCAAGAAGCAGTCACTTCAGCTGCTTAGGCTCAGGAACTGTGTAGGATTGCTGTGCCCCTATGCAGGTCCCAGTGTCTTGGATGTCACACCAAGAACTCACGAGACAATGTTTATATCGACTTCAATAATACAGGCTTCACAGTTCAACCGACAGGGAGACGAATTTCGTCATCGGTGATGGAGACATTTCGAACCCTAGACATGCCTTTCAAAGTGGAGACGGGTATCGCGAGCAAGGGTTGGACATCAAGATCAAAAAGACCTGCAGACAATGAGAGATAAAATGAGACATCTGAGTCATTCACGACCGATACTGAACGGTGCTCTTGGCGTTGATAAACTACACGAAGGGATCTGCAGCACCATCAAAAATGAAGCTATCATTAGCGGTCAAAGCGTAGGAGCTTTAATGACCATCCTGCCATTTCATTTGCATTCACTAGTGAGTGCCGGGCCGACGATCGCATCTGAGGTACCCGCAGTCGTGGCTTGATTGAGAAGCTCGCTAGAAAGAGTGAGACATGACCCGTACATAACGCCAGGGCTGCATTTGCTTATCTAGCAGTACTCCAATTTAACGGGTTTAACAGCATTTAATCGTCCGAAAGGCGCACAGAGTGGTCGACATCGCAAACAATTGCACTGACTAGTCATCAATGCCGAGATAGCGATCAAGCGTCTTGTCTTGATTCGCGGAACCTCAGCCTTACCCCTGTCAGACTGCACAGCGCTAGACAAGGGATGGCGCATGCATAAACTAAGCATACTGCTAGTTCAAACATAAGAGCCTTAGCATATTCCCGTATTGGAAATGCCCCCGAATCACGCGAGCACGTTAGGCTGAAGAATCAACCCAAAGGATCAGGGGTGAAAGTCTTGGTATTGCTCTCCTACTGTCGATCAATTCATCCCATCACTATGCGTGATATTGGTCCCTTTCCTGGATCGGCAGTCTGCTTACCATACATGGGGGAACCTCCCGCACGAGGGAGACGGGCCACCTTTCCAAATATGTCCAACTCCTCCGAGAAAGATAGCGGTGATGCAGAGAGATAGCGGGGGACGCCGAGTCTCCGATACTCGGATTACTCGCGAAGCTCGCTCGGAGAAATAGCAACGGGAAGGATTAGACAGACCAGACGTGATAAGATGTGATGACAACAGATTCACCCCGCCTCTAACCTGAACACAGAGATCAAGCCCTGCTTTCAGCCGTTTTTAACCCCGGAAGATAGACAGATCTAAACGAAGATCACCTATTTTTGTTTCGACAATCATCCAACCCAAAGCAAAGTTTAATTCAACTATCTTCACGTTACGCCACGCCGATAAGCATAACCCTCACCCATCCAATGCAAGCGCCGGTAGATGACCGTGGGGTAAAGAGGGTCCTCCTAGATCCCTGGCCAAGATATTTGGAGGCTAACTCCAGACAAGTCGGACTTGGCACAGGCACTTTTGCTCAATACTATACATACAGTCCATTATCACTTTCCTTACTCGGACAGCTCGGCCGCCGTGACGGTTTAGGAAGCTGAATGGCCTCCAATACCCAGGTCTCCAACACAATCGCTATCACGCAAGTAACAACGTTGATGATAGCAATGATTGGATCTGATTGCGTTATCCATCAACACTACTAAGATATCTTGACTCGTTGTATAAATACACTCGACTATCACCACAATGTTGGAGTTTACTATCCTCATCCACCACAGCCTCTTCTCCTCTTGTCTCTCACTGTTCAGTTCAATCTTTCACAATGACTAGCTTCCGCCGCATCGCTCTTGGCCTCGCAGCTCTGCTGCCCGCCGTCCTCGCCGCTCCCACCGAGAAGCGACAGGAGCTCACTGCCGTGCCTGACAAGTACATCATTACCCTCAAGCCCGAGGCCGCTGAGGCCAAGGTCGAGGCTCACATGGCCTGGGTTACCGACGTCCACCGCCGCAGCCTTAGCAAGCGTGACACCTCCGGTGTTGACAAGAAGTTCAACATCAGCAACTGGGCCGCCTACTCTGGCGAGTTTGACGATGCTACCATTGCTGAGATTAAGAAGAGCCCCGAGGTTGCCTTTGTCGAGCCTGACTACACTGTCACCCTCGACTTCAAGGTTGAGCCCCTCGCTGACCGTGCTCTGACCACTCAGAGCAACGCTCCTTGGGGTCTTGCTGCCATCTCCCGCCGAACTCCCGGTGGCAGCACCTACACCTACGATACCACTGCCGGTGCCGGTTCTTACGGTTACGTTGTTGACTCTGGTATCAACGTCAACCACGTCGACTTCGGTGGCCGTGCTTCTCTCGGTTACAACGCTGTTGGTGGATCCCACACTGACACCCTTGGCCACGGTACCCACGTTGCTGGTACCATTGCTTCCAACACCTACGGTGTTGCCAAGCGTGTAAGTACAACCATACCCCACATGAGCTACAACGTGATCTGAACCTTATACTTACTATTCTTAGGCCAACGTCATCTCTGTCAAGGTCTTTGCTGGTGCCACTGGTTCCACCTCTACTATCCTCGCTGGTTTCAACTGGGCTGTCAACGACATCACCTCCAAGGGACGTGCTGGCCGCTCTGTCATCAACCTGTCTCTCGGTGGTCCCGCTTCTCAGACCTGGACCTCTGCCATCAACGCTGCCTACAGCCAGGGTGTCCTCTCCGTTGTTGCTGCCGGTAACGGTGACAGCCTCGGTCGTCCTCTTCCCGTCTCTGGCCAGTCTCCCGCCAACGTCCCCAACGCTCTGACCGTTGCTGCCGCCGACTCCAGCTGGCGAACCGCCTCTTTCACCAACTACGGTGCCGGTGTCGACGTTTTCGGTCCTGGTGTCAACATTCTGTCCACCTGGTACACTTCCAACAGCGCCACCAACACCATCAGCGGTACCTCCATGGCCTGCCCTCACGTTGCTGGTCTTGCTCTCTACCTCCAGGTTCTTGAGGGTCTTTCCACCCCTGCTGCTGTTACCAACCGCATCAAGTCTCTTGCCACCACCGGCCGCATCACTGGCAGCCTCAGCGGCAGCCCCAACGCTATGGCCTTCAACGGTGCTACTGCTTAAGGGAGTCAGAAGACTAAGAGGAGGAAACCTTGGACACATAGAACAAGGAATATGTAAATATGTAAATATATATGAATTCTGTTGTTTAAACTTGTTTGATATCAATGTGCATGTTTTGCGTATAAAATCCAACTTGCAGTGATTTGATTAAAAATGGCCGTCATCTGGATCTATCAAAACCAGCTATAGCTCAATTGTGAGATGATATAGGAGGAAGATATATATGCTGGAAAGGGTGGTCCCCATACTGTCATATAAACCAATACTATCTAGCCCACAGCCTTAACAGGCAATCCAGCGGCTCCAACAGGCAGGCATGTTCAGAGTATCATATTCCTGAGTCTTGCCGACAACGAATCTTCTTCCATCGAAAATCGTAATCTTTTGACAATCGGGTGGACTGCTTGAAATGCATGAACCACCGCTAGGTGTTAGGCTCGGGGGATATTTCGGTGACTCAACAGATATACACATTCCACCAACTCTATGGGTATCCTTCGGACACTCTGGGGGATTAACTGAGACACAAACCTCTCCCCTCAGCTCTGTGTCCATGGGGCAGCGGGGCTTCACAGTAGAATAACACAACTCTGTTTCAGTGTTACACTCCAAACCGACGGGATAGCTAGGACCATTGTCTGAAATGCACTTATGGTCATTCCAGGTCGTTTCGGGCTGACAGACTGGGGAGTCTTTGGATACACAGGTAGTGCCGTCAAATACCAAGCCACCAGAGCATACAGGATGTTCAAGGTGGACACACACTCGGCCATCGAATGGCTGGTTATGTTTGAGGTACAGAAGCGGCCCTTGGGGTGGAAGGAAGGTAGACAAACAGGCGTCTTGTCATATACGCATGCGCCGTCTTTGAACGCAAAGTGTGCGTCGCAGAGGGGCATGACTTCAGACTCGCAAGCCTCTCCGTTGAACTTGGAGCCGCTCGGGCAGGTAGGAGGCTTCCCGACACAGTTTGTGCCATCGTACGCAAGACCTTCAGGGCACTGCGGCGACTTCTCGCTGATGCAGTTGTTCCCTTCGAGACGAGTGTCCTTGGGACAGACAGACGAGTAGGGGAAGACGCAGCCTGTTCCATCGTTGATAGTTCCGACGGGGCAAGAACGCCTGTTTCCAGATGCATCTAGAGCAGGAATGATGTTGGTCAAATCGATGGATTTGTAAGGGCGAGTGTCCGCAGGTGGGACTCCAAGAGGAGTGTCATTACTCTGCATAACGGAAAGCCCAGCTGGCTGAACCGCCAGGCGATGGTCAAAGGGATCATCTTTTGCTGCAGTTACCAGTGCAAAACCGGTAAGATCGATAAAAGCTTTAACTTGACAGTGCATGTTGGTTGTGGAACAAACTGGTTAAGATTCAAGTGAGGTGAGTGTGAGTGTGATTTTGAGTTTGATGGGTTTTTGCATTGCTAAGATTGCGGACAAGCAGCCTTTTTATCAACAAGATCTCTGCTGTCATCACAATCTTCACCTGGAGATATCCAATTTGCCCGCTTCATCTCTATTTAAGGTTTTTGAAGGTCAGTCATCAAGTCGTACAGTTCAAATCAACACAATTGCCCGCTTCATCTCTCATTAAGACAAGTGTCGTCGCATTCCGATAACAGAATGGTTCTTCTCGTTTTGATGTCACCAAACTGCCATATGTCAAAGTGGCAACGGTTGTTCGGCGGCCGCGTCAGTGATCACTCCAGTGAAATCATCACGATTTATGTACAGCCCTGGTCAGCTGAAAAGGTGTGTGTTGATCATGCTTTGCGAAATGCATCTTGAACTGTGGGCATGCAGCTACCTCATTCCGAAGGTTTCCCCACGTCTAACAGCAGCCAATATTGTCGGTCTAATGTCATCAACAAACATTGAAGTGAGGTTTTCTTTTGAACACCATCTTCATCAAAGGACGTTACTGGTTAGATGAAAGGTCACGGACTTCGCCTGAGAAAGGCCTCAAACCACTTGGGTGGTCGGCGAAGCCCGGTCAAGAACGGATAGGTGATGTGTATGCGGGAGAATACTGATAGGTGCGTTGCTTCTTTACATGATGATATGATCTGAATCTCGATGATGGGGAACTCTGTAGTCTGTTCAGAGGGTCGGACCCTGCAACCATGAACTCCGAGCACACTTCCCTTGTTAACTGCGGAGATTCCTGTCATAGAGGTTGAATTATTTGTTGTGGTAGTTTACGTCGTTATAGCACCACTGTAGAGCGCAATCAGATGCATTATATTCAAGCGTTATGCATATGTTGCTCAGCTAGCCTGAACCTAATATCCTTACTCCTTTGAGAAGCCTCTACCCAAAATAAACAGATGCTTCAGACCTTCTTGTCTTAATAGGGCAATAATGTCTCCTGGATGGGACACAGGCATGATCGACATAAAGATCGACATATGATCATCACCCCTTCGGAACGGGCCTTCGGGGCTGCCGTTACGCGGGGTACGTCTGAGACAAACCATATCTTTACTGATTGAGGTGCAGAAGCGCCTCTTTTCTCCGAAGCTGATCGCTAAGATCTTCACTTGGGTTTATTTCGGTATAGCCAATAACATGGAACGATAGCCAATATTGGGGAACTGTTGGATGGTTCGGGCTTACTCTTGGTAATTCCGATCGCTCTTTTGTTTCCCCCTCGACCATAAGGGGTGCCACCAAGATGCCCCTCGTTCAAAGAGGCTGCACAAGCTTACAGGTGAATGACGTTGTAAAGAGATCGGTAGGCATCGGCTCGAAGATACAGAATCAAGCACCAAGGTTTGGCGTCTACATCTGACCACTCAATCGTTGGCATATTCTATGCAATGTTTGATTTAGAAACCCAGTGGTTCCAATGCACATTCATAATTTCAACATGTGACGCTGATCTAGAGCTTACTTTGACCTCGGAGGATCAGGTCATGGTTACGTGGTTGTAGATATCTCAAACCATGCAACCCTGCTATGTTCCCTGACATGCCGGTGCACTTACGTTCTTAGTATCTATCCCATGCGAATGAATGACATTTCAGCTGGCCTCATTCAACCTGGACATACCGCATTGGAAATATTGATGCAAACATCCAAGTAAACATGTTTTCAAACTATTACAGAGAGGGCGATTGGCTGGCCTCACTCAATGATGCGACACTATGATGTTTACCTAAAGGTCTAGAATCATTGAAACTAGCAACTCGACACTTTTACCGCTCCAGAATTGCATATAAAGACCTCTCAGTCCACAGACTAATTTCTTCCTTCATCCCAATCACAAACTCTCTTCACAACACACACAACACACACAACACACACAATATCCAAACATTCCAAAGCAATACTACGCCCACCATGGTCCACTACATGTTCCTCACCCGCGTATGTTCTGTCCCGCCAAAATGTTTCCCTGCAGGTCCAAGCAATCTAATCTCTTCGCATAGCCCAATAAGCTAGCTCTGGACTGGCGATGGGTGATGTATGCAAAAGACGGTGAAACTATTGACAAGTGGTGGCGCGAAGTTTCTGAATCATCGTTTGCGAGCCAAGTCAAACGGATTTTTCCGGACTTCTATGTTTTTCCTACCGGTGGTAAGATGCCCACGTTCGCGGGCGGACCCGAGGTGTTCACGAAGCCTTGGGAGCTTGTCCCGTCAATGGATGAGGAAACAACATGGTTTCTGGTCTCCAATTATGACACCAGGGTTGCCATGCCAGCTTTTCAAACGCCAAGAGTTGACGTCCGCAGTGGTGACTCGTGAGTTTCTACTTGAACAGCTGAGATTCATGCTCACATGTAACGTTTCTAAAAGGTACTACATCCGATCAAAGTCGCGTCCAGACTATTTCTGGACTGTGGCACCGTATAGCTCTTACACGCTGTTCGACGAGTCCCACGACAAATCTCTTGCCGATGGAAAGCAGCCGATGATCTGGGCCAGCGACACGAGTCGAGCTCGTTTCATCATTCACCTTGAAGGCCAGTCGGGAACCAGCAACAAGGGGACTGTCATTATCGACAGTGATCCCATTACCTTGACTGCTGCCATCGGAAACCACCCCCAGCACGTCAGCGTCAACAACCACAACATGCTGATCCTCGGCGGCGATAGCGGTCGTCTGTACTACGGCCAGCTCAAAAACCGATTCCTTGCTCAAAGTGGTAATCTCAACTATAGCGCTGCCATCGTCACTGAAAACACTGATGCTGGCGAAGAATGGGAGCTTGTCAAGTGATCGCGCGCTCAAGGCCTGAGAGTCGGCTTGAATAAACTTGCACACGATATCTAGGCAACCGTGCTTCGAGCGATGGAGATATGGATAAAAGGACATTCATTTAGTTTTACGTGTATTATTTTGGAGTTGGATGATGAGGACAGTCTCTTCCTGTAGCACAAATACACACGCTCATTAACGTCATTGAACCAGGTAGACCACTCTGCAGATTTCTTGCGCGTCAAACTATCCTTCAGTGGATAAAGGCGTTATTCAATCTCATAATTATCCCCTCAAATCTTTCTTACGCGACGTATCAAGAAGCCTGTTGATAAGGAAGATGAAGCTCTCGTTGTCGCTATTGGAGGACCGATGCTCTAGTGGGCGGCAGTGAGCACTAATGCATGTACTGTACAGTAACTCCAAGAATTGATTGGCTAGTGACTCCAGACCACCCCTGAAATCGGCGAGGTTACTGTACAGTAACACTGGTAACTTACGACGAACGGAACCAAGCGTGGCGGAAAATAGATGGATGGAGTCACGGGTTTGTTTGCTTGCAATTCATGAGGAGCTGTATATATGACTGTCTCTTCATCCACAACTAGAAAGCATTTTAGATTTTCACCAACACTTTTCTCGATACCTTTGCTTACTTGTCCATACACCTACTACCAGAATGTCTGTCGCACGCTCTGAACTTCGATTCCGTGCCCCGCCGTCAATGCAATTCAGCGACGGTTCGGCCAACTCCAAAACCGCACCTCCGGGGCCTTCCAACACCAGCGATACGCCTGTTGAAAGAGCAGCAGCTCGCTTCGCCATCACAGGCAATGCCATCATTACTGGTGGTGCTGGAGACATCGGCTCAGTAGCTTGCAGAGCCTTGCTCGAGCATGGCCTTCAAGGTCTAGCCATCTTTGACCTGCACCTTGATGTAGGCGAAACGACCGCGTCCAGGCTCCAAAATGAGTTTCCTGAAGCCAAGATCAAATTCTTCGTCGTCGATGTGACTAACCCCAAATCCGTCACTGAATCTGTGAAGAATGCTGAGGAAGCTATTGGGCCGATCAATATTTGTCTCTGCTTCGCGGGCATCGCATTTGCATCGCGCGCATTTGACATTACCCCTCAGCAATTCCAAACCATGCTTGACGTCAACACAACCGGTGCCTTCCTCGTTACACAAGCTGTAGCACAGTCCATGACGGACCGAGGAACTGGTGGTTCGATCATTTTGATGGCGAGTATCTCTGGCCACATTGTCAATTTTCCTCAACCACAAGTTCATTACAATGCTGCCAAGGCAGCTGTTCTGTCCATGAAGAGTTCTCTGGCTGCTGAATGGGCTGTACATGGTATTCGGGTCAATAGCATTAGTCCTGGTTATATGGATACTATTCTTAATGAAGGCGATGGATTGGCTGAGCATAGAGAGATTTGGTCTAAGCGCACTCCTTTTGGACGTATGGGGAAGCCGGAGGAACTCACAGGTGCTATTATACTGTTGGCTAGTAAGGCTGGTAGCTACATTACTGGAGCAGACATAGTCGTTGATGGGGGTATTAGTGCTTTGTAAGCTTATGCCTGATGGTAGCTGTAATTTGACTTTGATTGTCCTCATTGCTCATCCTAAATTCTACGTCGTTGTGTTGATTTGAACTATGTGACGTGAAAGCTGACCTTAAGAAAACTCAAATACAGGTCTAGGTAAGTGCCGTAAATCCGGAATCAACCGTGAGAATGGGGTATTCTTCTATGCCACTCACCCACAACATTGATCACACGTCTCTGACGATCTATCGCAACTGTACAGCTACATGAAACTGTACAGTTGCGTCACTTGGCAAATATGGCGACTGTACAGTAGCACCCTCAACTCGCAACTTGATTCGCGACGATCGCTATGGTTGTCGGTTACTGTACAGTCCTTGCATTAGCGCATACTACATGTACGTACCGTCTTATTCCTCAATCATATGAAGTAAGCTCCCTCAATGCATTTTTGTATAAAGAGACGAGCTCCTCCCTCTCTTCCTCTCTCCCTCTCTCCCTCTCTCACACGACCCCATTCATCTCGTAATTCACTGCTTGCACAATTTTGGTTTAATAAGCTCATACGCTACCATGGCTAAAACTACTTGGCTCGACAGACTTCAAGAGAAAGGTATGTCTTGTCTTCCTCAACAAGCCTCTCATCTAGCCCATTCTAACACAGAGGCAACAGTCAAAATCGACATTGACTGCATGGACCCGGCAGAAGCAAGACGCTTCCTACCATTCAAGCCACATGATCAGACGAGCAACCAGCGTCTGGTATACGAGCAGATGATCTCCCCTGAGAACCGTGAACTATTCCTTCAAACAGTCAGGGAAGGCAAAGATGAAGGATGGGAGGTCATTCTCAACCGGATGGTATGTATCAACTATCAAGCAGACCGACAGCTTACTCACTATCTCTCTCCATGGACAGAGCGCCCTTCTTTGCGCCAAGAACATCGACAACCTCCAAGGCCGTGTTCTTCTCCAAGTCTCAGCCAACAACGCCTACGACACCGAGAAGGTTGTGGCCCAAGCTCGCTCTTACGCCCACGAATTTGAGAAACTCGGCATTTCCAAAGATCGGATCTGTATCAAGATTCCATCGACTGGACCTGCACTCAACGCCAGTCCCATTCTTCTCAATGAAGGTATTCGGACTTTGGGTACTTCCCTCTTCTCTGTCGTCCAGGCTATTGCGGCTAGCCAGGCGGGGACGCTCTCGATCAGTCCTTACTACAATTGTGAGTACTGAAAGGAGTCTTTGTTGTTTTTTCAAGGACCTTGCTAACTAACCTCGTAGTCCCGTGGTTTCATGCCGATCGCAAACAGTGGCCTGATGCTGAGGATCCTGCTCTTGAACATCCTATGTCACCGAGAATCGTGCAGGTTCAGCAGGTCTACAAGTCTCTTCGAGAGGAGACTGGTCATGTTCAGCCGCTTTTGAAGCCAGCGAGGTTAGTATACTCGATGTCAGGTGGCTACTAACTAACTTATGTCCCAGCTTCATATCGCCACGGGAGGTCATGGCTATGGCAGAATTCGGCTGTGACCACGTCACTGTCCCTGAAGACATCATTCTACAGCTATCGCTTCTCGATGTAGAAGAGAACCCACCACCGGGCATGGAGTCTCTGAAGGAAGGCACTGGACCTTCACAGCGCGTCGCTCATTTAGCTAAGACTGACCCTCTCGTTGGGTCGTACTGGGATGGCAAGCTTCCGTCAACTGAAGTAGATTACCTCGCCAACAACGGTGCAGCTCTTAAAGAGGCCATCGCCGCTGATCCTGTCACGAAGAAGGGACTCCATGAAGCGCTTGAGGCATTCAAGCAAAACGAGATCCAGAGCCGAGATGCTATTGAGGAAGTTATGAAGCAGTTCTAATTACAATACTTAGATTTGATAGTAGCATAACACAAATACTTTGACTATAAACAATCCAGCATGCCTGGATTCTCGAACCCGCCCTGATACCTTCCTAGTGCCATATCCACGTCTACTTCGGTCATCCACGGAATTGGATTTAGGTTCGGTATCCCCTCTGTGTATGGATCTGGTATCAGCAGTGGCTCTGCCAGGAATGTGTCGCCTGATACGAAGGTTTCTTCAGGTAGGGGCATTTCATCTATCGGACCGTATCCTGCATCCAAGGCCAATCCAGGGTCATGGTTCGATAGTATTAGGGGTGCAGTGGGGTCAATTTCTGGCGTAAGATCTGTTGATGAAGTCTCAAAACTTGTCTGCTGAGAAGGCGCTGGCAGAATATCGCTTGCTGGAATATTGTGCACTGGACCCGTTTGAGACTGAGCCTGAGACTGAGATTGAGAGGCCTTTTCGACCCATTTATCGCCGAAACCAGCTGCAAATGTTCCAAAAACTTGATTCTTCGTCTCAGCCAATTGCTTCATCGTTTCCGTCACCGGCTTTGCCTGCATGGGCACCACCGCCGGTCCATTCACTTGCACACGTATTGCATTAATCTGATTTACCAAGCGACGATTCTCAGCAAGTAAATCTTGCATATCGCGATCCGCTGCTAGACACAGCTCTCGCTGTTGTCGCACGTGCTCGATGCTCTTATTCACGATGAGCACTTTTGTGAGTCGCCGTGCGGAGGCAATATTGGGGAGCATGCGGGCTAGTTCCTACAGCAATCGCGCATTAGCCTCATCTCAAATATTGACTATCAATGACTTACCAGGAAGTTCTCATTCATTTCTCCACGGCGCTGTTTCTCAATTGCCAAGTTCCGCGCCGTAACGTCCGGTGGTAAAGGTCGCTGTCGGCCCTTTCGCTTGGGCTTTTGAGATTTTGTGACTCCGGCATTAGACATTATTGTAGTAAGCAGATTATTATAGTTGTGTCGATTAATAAAGGTTACGAGGTGATGAAGATGCTTTGGAGTTGATGGTAACGCGTGTGAGGATCGCATCTCGTCTGACGTGTTACATTCACTTTCAGAGCTTTGTCATCACCATTTCCGGCACTTCATTGGCCCAGCGAATGCGCTGTACAGCAACACCTTCTAAATGACGCAGCTGTAATAATAGGCTTGCTAATTGAAGTTGATGTATTTGTTTGGGAGCCTAGAAATCATCTCTTAGATGAGATGAGCCCTCGTAGTTCTCCCACTCGTTGTGAATGCTCAGTTCAGTTAAAGTCGAGCAGCGGCGATGAATCCCGATCGGAGGACCAGGCACGTGGGCAATAAAGAAGGTTCATGCTCGTTTCAGACACTTGAGCAGCCTATAGCACATTCTTTATAAGCAACTTTCCATTATAATTATCCACTATTACTCTTGGACGAGGTTTCTTCGAGTATCCTCAGAGCCATATGTCGGATCAGCCTGTAGTTGAGACACAAACGGCATATTCCAATGTGATATCTTTCTGTCATTCGATATCAATCTAATCAGGAACTTGCACTATCACAGTCAACGCTGATTAATCACGATAACCCGACCTTGATTTTTGTTGAGAAATTAATATGCATCGCCAAGGTTGTTCAATTCCTACTTCAACACTCAAATGGTATTTCCCTTCATTCATGGGAATTTTTCACTGAACCCACGATAGAGGCAATACGTCCGAGACTCCAAACTCATGTAGAGGTATGCTATGATTACCTGATTGGTGAAGAACCGCATTTGAATGAGGCCAAGCCGAGCTTCGAAAACCAAGATCACATGCAAGACTCACACTTCAGTGGCAGTGCTCTTGGCCATTCCAACGCTTCTCCGGGCCGTCGCTTATATAGATGGTGTGGAATCCGGAGTAACTGTTCCCGGTTGAACGAGGAATGTCACTGTCTACGACAAAACCTTTAAAGCTTCATTCCGACCCCGGATCCGAAGAGTGTGGAATGTCGACGCCAAGCGATTAAGAGTGAGATGTTCCTAACCTTGAGCCTTCACTAATTGATTCAGAATGATAGGTATTACAAAAGAACCCGGATGCGACACAATATGATGGCACAGCCGTGTATCATGGCTTGACAGCGAATCGCTCAGGCAACGTTGCTCGACCGCCGAATTGACAGGTCTCGTATGACCTTTTGATGCAATTTCATGAAGGGTCGCTACACGACTTGCGCCGATACGAGATTATAAATCATCAATCATTGAAATAATCTTAAGGTCGATGTTGGCGGATGTATAATAAATGTAATGGTGACGCAAGAGGTTTCAGTGCAGCTGGGTGTTGGCGAATGGGGCGTTGGAGGTAGTCCGCAATCCGCGGGGTTGCCAGCGAGAGAAGGTTATCGATAAGCGCATCGATAAGATGTTAACAGATAAACGGATCGTCACGCGATAAAACGGCCTTATCTGTTAGTGGACTACGTTTTATCGTGCATGTAAACAAACACCAGCTTCTAAATTCCAGCATTGAAATGCGTTGGCAACAACGACGCTGCATATCAACCAGAACAATCCCTGAACTAGCAGCCACACTTTAAGAACAGAAAAACGGAGTCGATTCAATTCATTCAATTGACTGACATCACATAGAGTACCACCAATTGATATTTACTCATATTAAGCATGTATTGTCACATTTTGTTCATCGAGATTATCCTACCCTACAACACTACAAAGTAAAAAAATGGCGTCAATATTAATTTGAGGCCTCAGATAGTCTGTCAGCCTCAACATAAAAAATACGAACACCTCATTTCCTTTTGGTCAGCATGACAACGCTGTGGCTGACTGATGATCTACACCGCGATCAGAAGATCAACCAAGCGCATCGCCTAATCTCGTAACGAGCGATTAGCAATAATAATACGACAACTTTGTTTTCTCACGCTGCATTGTTGAGGATTTGATGAGTGCGCTCCTACAGGAAGGTAAAAAGCAACCAGTAATCAATCTGACAGTCATCAAGTCGGAAACCAGCGCCACGTTAGGAAGGCAGCGGAAGTGGCTGTTTCAGAGAAGCCATGCTGGTCCACGTCGTTATGTGTGCAGTAAATTGGACCTGGGCTTTGGTGACATGGTCCATGGTTCGTGCACCAGAAAGCTCAGACGCACTTCAAAAAACTTGACATCTTTGTGTTATGACCATGTGATTCTTTTTGACAGTTGTACCGTGCGTGCAGGTTCAATACTGTAGATACCATCATGTCAGTTTTCACTGATTCGTTGCATCGTTTCATCGGACAGGGTCCTGTTACGCGCGGCCATCGTCTTGGCGTTCCCCGCTTCCAAGAAGGTCCCTGGGCGGGTTGTACTGTACGAAACAAGGCGACATTGCATAACATATTCTCACTGTAATTACTGCCAGGAAGGAAGAATCAGATTGAGATCCTGGAAGAACCGGAACCGGGGATGTTCTCAAACTTTATGGCAGGGCTCATTTATTTCCTACAAACAAGGCTCTGAAATGACTTAATCTAATCTTGAGACGAATCGCAATCAATGAAAACGTGATGCGAAAAGGCTGGACCAGGGAGCCCTGGTAAAAAAAGAGACCGGGGAGGAGGGAGGGATCTTCGTCTAGAAGGAAAATGTGCAGGTTGACAACTCAAACCGCCTCGGCACTGCAAGCGGATCTTCCCCCGATCATCAGGAACGCGGCAGAAGAAATCGCTCTCGATTGTAAACGTCGATCCAACTGTAACCAGACCAACTTTTGAGACCTTGACCTTGGCTAGAAAGGACTCAGTAGCATTATGATTAAGCAAGAGACATCTCTCCACTGCACAAACAAGAAAAAAACCTGCAGAAATAGAAAGAAACAAAGGCGCAAAGAAAATGGAATTGATTGGGCTTACTCACAAAGGAGGAAGCGCCGTGGCGCTGTTTCGACCAAAGAAGACCCTACTAAAATCTGTAGTGTACGGATACTGTACCGTTCTGTTCTGTATTCTTTCATCCGCTGCTCCCGACAAAGAAGAAAGAATTCAAAACACGATGGCTTGTTTCATGACTGTCGATAACCTCAAGCCAAACCCACTGCGCATTACGCGGGTTGTTTTCTCTGGTCCCCCTTTTTTCTTGGTTGTTTTTTGCCCCCATTTCGATGACATTCTCGACGCCTGACAGCTGGCACACAGCAAACTTGGCGCAGTGAATGGCCCTTTTAGACCAATCAGAGGCGCACTTGTCCCTTGCAGTAGTTTGTTACAAGCGGAACGGAACAAACGAGTCAAGAAGGGTCACTAGCAAAGTTTTTTTTTACTCTATTTTCCGTGTCAAACAACCCCCTTTCTTAGGGAGAGCGTCAAGGGATGTTGTGGTTTTGCATCAATGAAAATGGGATGAAATCTCCAGGTTGGGGAAATTCGACCTTGGCGGAGTGTAATAAGGCTTGTCGATTGATCCTTGCGTTTTTCTCGGGATATTATGGACTTGTAACGTTAAGCGATATTGGAGCCGTGATTTGAAAAGCCGGGGGATCGATACCTGTACCTTGTCGCTTCAGCGTACGAGTATACAGTAGGACGGAAAGTCTGTGCGTGGCATGCAGAGTGAGATGTGCCGCAACATTGGACGACAAGATGATGTGATGGGGTCTCAGAATGGCTGATGCACTCAGCAGTGCCTCCGCGCTTTGTGCTCCCTCTTTTGCCGCTTCCCCTCTCGACTCTCGTCTAGCTTAGCTTACCTTGGCTTTTTAGTGGCGCCAACAAAAACAGCGCCGTTGGTTTTTTAGTCAGGAACCAAGTATGTCATCTCGTCTCTCGTTCTTTGACGGCTGCATTACCACATCGATACGAAACAAACCAGACCGTTTTCTCGACTGCGTTCTTTCTTCTTCTTGCTGCTTAACATTGCAGGATCAATAAGAGGGGTTTCAGTGTGGCATCCCAAATCCCAAATCCCCACACTCGTCATCCGGAGACTCGGGTGTCATATTTCATTTGATGTTGTGCAAGGCATTTCTCATTGGATCGGGACGCTGAGGCCCATCAACGGCTTTTTTTTTTTTTTTTGCACGCAGCACAAGAGAACATGCAACCAAGCCTTTACCCCTGGTCTAGTCTTAGTCTCTTAGCCCAGCCCCCCCATGCCCATGCCCTTTGATCCAGGGGTAATGGCAGCCCATCGGCCGGTCCCAACTCTTTGAAACACACCAAGATCCGCTATTCTTTCAATGTTGGCGGGCCAGGGACTCGGGCTGGGCTTAAGGCGTACGCGCATCGAATTTCCACTCTGCACATGGCATGAGACCTCTGTGAGCCAGTCGGGATCGGCCTAACACCCCCATTGTCCAATGGGATCGGCACTGCACTCTGAATGTCGTACAACTATAATATAACCTTCATTCCGTCCCCCTCTCACTTCTGATTCCCTTTATCTCTCTCTCTTCAGACAGAAAACCACACTCCTTCCTCAACAGGTTCACACTCATTATCCTTGAAGGATTCTATACATTCATTCCAGTCCTTCCAAACGGTCTTTACCCTCAACAACTCAAATTCTTATTTTACTGCCCAACAGTCCTGGTGACGTTAGCCAAAAAGAAAATAAGCAAAAACCTCAAACTACAACAAGCAAACCATCAAAATGCATTACTCTACCTTCATCGCCTCCATCATGGCCGCTGGTGCCATGGCCGCTCCTCACTACAAGGTCGTCACCCAGTACGAGTACGTTACCCAGGTCGTTACCGCCGGCCACGAGCAGGCCCGACCTACCTTCAACTGGGAGCGCCCCGCCCCCGTCGAGGTCAAGCCCACCACCATCCGATGGGTGAAGAAGCCCCAGCAGACCTACACTCCCGCTCCCGTCAAGGAGGAGCCCGTCAAGGAGGAGGAGCCTGAGCTCGAGCCCAAGGAGCCCGCTTCCGGTGGCAGCTCCGGTGGCAGCTCCGGTTCTTTGACCTCCGACCAGCAGAAGGCCGTCGATCTCCACAACGAGGCCCGTAAGGAAGTCGGCAATCCTCCCCTTGAGTGGGACGACTCTCTTGTCGCCGGCGCCCAGGAGTGGGCTGACAAGATCGCCGCTCAAGGCAGCCTTACTCACTCCCAGGGTGAGGATGGTGAGAACCTCTACATGGGTACCTCCTCCACCCCCTTTGCCGACGCCGTCAAGGCCTTCATCAGCGAGAAGAGCCAGTACAACGGTGAGGCCATCTCCGGCTCCAACTACATGGGCTTCGGTCACTACACCCAGTGCATCTGGAAGTCCACTACCAAGGTCGGCATGGCCGTCGCCAAGAGCGCTGACGGCGCTTCTTACGTTGTCGCCCGTTACCAAGAGCCCGGTAACATGTAAGTTCTTTCCCGCTCACACTCACCACCAGCGTAACATTCGCTAATCTCCACTTTCTACAGGATTGGCAGCAAGCCTTACTAAAGAGTTAACAACTAAACTCTTTTGATATGTGGATGCAATTTTCTTGTTCTTTTTTACTTTTTCTGGGTTAACGATTCATTGGATATGTATCTTTCTCTTCTTTTCCCAAGGCTCATTTCAGTTATGAGAGCGTCTTTTTGACACGGGTCTTATGAACTCCCGACTCACCCACCTTCGCTTCGTTTCAATAAAACATCCGCCGCTATTTGTTGGCAAGGCATATTTGGTTTCATGTTGATGTTGCATGTACATACATTTGATTTCACGCAATGACAAGACTTTGCATTCATGTTACTCACTGTGTCTTTACGTGACTGTACAGTCATCAGGGTATCAAAAGAACTAGCCCACATCAGCATAAGAGACGAAATAATTTGGTTACTTTATTTCCGCTTAGGCTACTTTAATAGAGTAGTCTAAGACTTAGAGAAAACTTCTTCTGTTACCTACCTAACAATTGAGTCAATTCCATGATGAAACCAGACCAAGTAACTTAAATTTCCTTTATGAGCTTCCATTCGAAGTTGTACGCAGAAACCAGGATATCCTTGTACGGGCCCGATGCTTTCCGCCTTGTGGTGACGTAACTCTGACCGGTGCATCTTCATCCGATCCAGGGTATCCAAGCCTCGGCAACCTGTTGGCAAGACCTTGCTTTCTTTCATCAATCCTTGAGCTTGTTCGTACGGCATCCTATAAAACAACCTTGGCCTGCGAAGGATTGGATTGAGCCACCTTCCTGGAATACTCATCGCCAATATCGGAAAAAACTGTGCGTGGTAAAGTGTCGCGTTGATATTTGTGCAAGTCACCCGACTCAGAATACAATGTTCCGAGAAATGAGACACAAGACTTTGATTTTCTCATTATAGCGGTAGTTGATAAAGCTGCGAAACGCTTGTACGTAGTAATACTGCTGCCTGATCTCATGACTTCACCAACAGTTGTCAAGCGGCTCATCATATGCATGCAGTAAGATCAAGGTGAAACCCGAGGTTGATGACAAAAACAACTCTGTCAAACCTGTGTACAAGCACTAGGGAACTATAGACCAATCAGAATATCGTTATTATGAAGAATCACATAATCTGGAGGCTCTGCAAATCATTTTGGGAGACACCTCATGAGCCAGAGCTCTGCGGCCGGTCTAGGCCTCTCAATCGTCGCCGTAGAAGGAAGTCATATCAAGTCAAGGACAACACGTCTATCTCAAGGCTTAAGGTGGTTATGTACGCGCAAGAAAACGAGTCGTTTAGGGATATCTTGTTTCGAGGCATCACAATTATACAACCACACAGAGGAATACACACCGCCACTGTTTGACCAAAATATCTGTCCTATCTCTATGATCACAGGAAAACACGTTACAGACGTCTAGACCGTCGCCAGGGTATCAGAAGAGTTGGCCGCCCAGAACATAAGAGATGAAATAATTTGGTCACTATATGGCTGCTTAGACCAGCACTTGGGCTATTTTATCCTAAGCTTTAGAGGACATTTCTTCTGCCACCTACCTGAACCGTGACAGTTCGAGCTGGCGTTTAGTCGTACATAAAATCGTTCACATTCACGCGTGGTTCTAGGACAGCTAGAGCCCGTATATATGGCCCCAAACGATTACTGGAAGTTGCACATCAAAGTCACACGACCCGAAGCGGATACAATGAAAGAAACCACAGGCTCATCAAATCATGGCATAATCATTAAAACTTTTTGGGCGTCTGTCTGCCCTCTTAGGTCTATCTGAGGTGTGCCTTTCTGGATGGTACATACAACCCATCCGCTCACCCAATCCGTAAATAGTCATTAACCGATTCATAAAACCGCGCTTCGCTGTAAAACTTTTCCGTCGAACAAGGTCCGACAGTAGTCTCATGCCCTGACCGTCAGGGTAAGAGTCGAAAGATATCCTAAGCCTCACGAAAGGATATCCTAAGCTTTAGGGTGAAATTCCTAAGCCTTAGCTGACGTACTTAGGGATGGTCTCCATGACACCGTCCTTAGTAATCAGCTCCATGGCCTTGGTGACCTCGTCGATGAAGCGCTGATCACCTCGCAAATCGTCACCGAAAAGCTCACGCACGCTCAGAATGGAGCGGGGGTCGGGGCCGCCTTCCTTGGCAAGAGCTTGGAGCTTCTCCCTCATAGGGTCGTCGACCTCAAACTTGTTGCCCTTATCATCGACACCGTTGATGTAGATGAACCAACCGGCGGCGACGAAACACAGGCGGCGGAAGGGGCCAGTAACCCAGATGTTCTCGGCGATGGAGGGCATGATGAACTGGGGGATCTTGCCGGAGGCGTTGAGGGCAACACGGGGAATCTGATCCATGATGGTGGGGTTGGAGAATCGCTCCATCAAGGTGTTGCAGTACTGGTCGATATCGACGCCGGGGATCTCGGGGAGAAGAGGCTTGACTTCCTCCTGCATCATCTGCCAGACGAATTTGCGGTAGATGGGGTGCTCCATGACCTCGTGAACGTACTTGAAACCGGCAAGCTGACCAGGGTAGGCCATGGCGGAGTGGGAAGCGTTGAGGAGACGAAGCTTGTGCTTCTCGAACTGCTCAACGTCGTGGACATCGTGGACAACCTGGACACCGACCTTCTCGAAGGGAGGGCGACCGTCAGAGAACTTGTCCTCAACGACCCACTGCATGAAGGGCTCGGTGACAACGGGCCAAGAGTCCTCGATACCGAAGTTCTCGGCGAGCGACTTGATGTCGTTCTCAGAGGTGCTGGGGGTAATACGGTCAACCATAGCGTTGGGGAAAGCACCCTCCTCGGCGATCCACTTGGCAAGCTCAGGGTTCTTGAGCTTGGCGAAGGACTCGAGCATGTTGCGGGTGATGGAACCGTTCTTCTGCATGTTGTCGCAGGACAGAACGGTGAAGGGCTTGAGACCCTGCTGGTGACGGCGGGCAAGGGCGGCGTAAAGGAAGCCGAATGTGCTGATGGGCGCGTTCTCGTTCTCCTGCTTGAGATCGTGCTGGATATCAGGGTGGTCGCTCTTCAATTGATGGGTGTTCTCGTTGTAGTAGTAGCCACTCTCAGTAATAGTGAGAGAGACGATGTGTGTATCAGGATGAGCCATCTTGGCGATGACAGCCTCACGGTCATCGGGGGCAAAAATGAAGGAGTTAATGCTGCCGACGACGTCGGCGAAGCTGCCCTTTGCGGAACGCTCAATCACGGTATAGAGGTGATCCTGAGCGTTGAGAACATCACGCATGGCGGCGTCGTTGGGACGCAGGCCGATACCGCAGATGGCCCAATCGGTCTCACCGTGCTTCTCGAGCAGCTTGTCAACGTACACGGCCAAATGGGCTCTGTGGAAACCGCCGACTCCGACATGAACGATACCCTCCTTGAGCGCCTTGCGGTCGTAGGTAGGGACCTGAACCTTCTGGTCCCCTTGCTGTGACGCAATGGTGGAGAGGTTGTTGCTGGTGAGCTTTAGGCGTTGTGTCATTTTTGCTGAGTTTTAGAGTATTTTAGGGTATTTTGGGGGAAAGGGGTATAAGGGATGAGATGAGACGAGAGAGTAAATTTGGGGATGATAGAGAGGAAGAAAGTCGCTTTTGATGTTGAGATGAATGAAGAAGAGATGATTGAGTCGAGGTCGAATCGTTGAAGAAAAGGAGTAATTAAGTTGTTGAAGAATGAGGTCACCGCTGGATTGCAGGTGCTGACCGCCCGGGTTATCAATGAATCCAGTGAGACCTTGAGGCTGCAAGAGCGGGGGCGTCTGTCGGCCACAGAGATTTCGAAGGTTCCCCCGTGTTCGGTGGACTCCCGCTCTTGCCTGCCTTTCTTTGTTTCGACCTGCCACCCTGCCGCTGATCTGACACTGCAATTGTTCCCCTTCTCTCCTTCCTCACCTTCGCGTTGTGGCTAAAAACTTGGTGGGGCTTCGGCATCGTTTCTCCAGTGAATGAAGCCTGACCCACAGGGCGTCAGAAGAATCTACCGTCATAAGCATAAGAGATGAAATAATTTGGTCACTTTATGACAGCTTAGACCGGCACTTAGACTACTTTATTTTAGTAGCCTAAGCCTTAGAGTACCTACAATCCTCATGCTACCCACCTCGCCGGCTTTTGGTGAGAAGAGCGAAGTTATGGGGCTGGTGACGTGAAAGAGACCCATAGTCTAGCTTTATCGGCTTATCACAGCACAGCTTGAATCAGCATCAATCAATCAATCTTGCTGCCTGTCATTCAATTGAGGGGACCCTGACCCTCTCTTTACGGTGGCGAATGATGCAAAGATTTTCATTGATCTTGTCAATTGTTTCCTTGAAAATCTGAATCTGCGCTTTGCTCTGCTGCAGAATTTGATCAACTATGATGACACATCGTCATAAAAAATGGGATCTCAACTCTGCCATGTCGGGTCGTCATAGCTGTTATCAATTGAAGGTCCTCTTATCGCAGAAATCATAGCTTCATAGCTACAGTGGATACCTTCCCCTCCCTCCTCCAAAAACAAGCTCGCGCACGTTCAAATCAACCTTGAGGGTATCGTGGGGGTTGGCTTGGAATTCTAGGGTCTACCGTCTCCGTTCCCCAGGGGAAAATTCCCAGATGTCCATGTGATCATTCATCCATGTCAGGGACAAAGTCAGCCTCATGCTTGCGGCTCTCAACGCGATAGGTTCGGTCTCATGACCACCCTCCCGCATCGCGTTGAGCTGAGAATAAGCAGGGGTAAGCTGAGCTTCCCCGTCCCTAAACAGCGGTCAACTGTAGTCTGTCGGGTACCACTGTAGGCAGCAGCATAAAAATTCGTAGCACTTCAAAAATACAAACTTCAATTGAGACAATTGACTTTTAGCGCAGGTGTAACAGAAAGTTAATTTCCTTTTTACAAATATCAACAAATTTGTCAGCCTTTTAAAAATTTGTTGAATTCTGAAGACGGAGACTTTGCCGACAGTGCTGTGCTGTCCGAAACTCGGAGCAGTCGAGATTGGCTGGTGCCACCTGCGGGATTGCGTGTCCCTGCCTGCATGCAATTTGAGACGTCAGATCATCCGGACTTCAAATCTGGCAACGCGACTTGGGCAGAATTAAAAAGCAAAGTTGCGGTGTCAAAAAGTCTTCTAGGGTCAATTGAAGTCACATGTCGTGAACATTCGACTGAACCCTTCAATTGACTATCCATCTCGATATCCCACAGCCATGTGAGCGACGTGGTATCATGACACGGCCAACTGTCTTCTGAGACGGCTCATTGCAGACGGTTGATGCATCAGCTGCCCTTTGTTGAAAGTGTAAATGTGCCGAGAAATTCAGCTACCACAATGCATATGAACAGCCCACTCATGTATGGTCCAGACAACCGTGTTGGAACGGTTGAGGAATACTTGTCAAGACGGTCCGAGGACCTATGATAGCTCAAAGCCTGCCGCGAAGATCGAATTGAGTTATGGCAATAAACTCAAAGAAGCATGTGATCGAACAGTGAACAACGTCTTGGTATTGTCAGAACCGGTTGGCTGTCAAGAATGGAGCTTGTCCTGTAACAGAGATCATCTGGCAACGCCCACTGCAAGTTTATCTGCCCATCTCCGAGTGGTTCGTTTGAATCTTCGAGGCATCTTTGAGGTACGTCTTGGAGTCTCATATGACATCTTTGATGCAGATGAAACACGAAAGACTTCGCAGCTTGTTTAACATCAGGTTCAAGTGTGATCGAAAGTGTTGTTTTGTTGAGTACGCATCGCGGGCATCTCTGATTTATCACCGCCAGACCCTAAATCGCACCAAAAGCGATACCTTTGTATCCCCAGTTGCTGAATGATTCTGCGAAGCGAAGTCGATGAATTGTATTATGTTGACTACCACGGAAATAACACTACAATGAGCGAGCAGACATCGGGATGACTTCCCCGGAACCCACTCTTCACGATCGTCTCGGCAATCTTCGTCCAGTGACAGTGATCTTCATCAGGGATGCAAATCCTCCCTTCTCCTGCACGAGATATAGAGCAATGTCCAATCTCATCAACCACAGTTCATAGATGTGCGAGGAAAGTCACTTTACTATTCTCCTATGTGCTGGCCTTGGCCTGATTTGATAGAAGCACCAACCTGGGGAGTCAGGCTTCGATCCACGAGCATGGTACGGCAGATCTGCAGTGACAGGATAGCCGGTGGGTATACTTTGCCACCCCCAAGTCAACCCAGAGCACCCACTGCTTGGCCCGTGATGACGACGTCGAAGAGAAAGGCTAATCAGAGGTGTTATTTGTGGTACTCGAAAGTATCAATAAGCAAACAAGATCATACGTTGATTCGTCATATGCAAATCAGAACCCCAAGACGCCAAAGAAGATTGTCCATACAACCATCTTGTAAGAATAGAATTATATATAAGTTTGTCTGAATTATATGCCAAAGGGTGACGCCAACAGTCTACCATGAACTTGCAGAGTTGCGCCCATCTCTACTTCCTTCACCCTTCTTGTCCTCATGGACTATTTCCACAACATTAGACACCACAATGCCCTTTTGATTATTCCTGTGAGCCTCTGGATCCAGGTTTGCCATGCCATGCGCCTCTGCCTTGACAATACGCTCCTCACTGCCGTTGAAAGACATGTTTCCTGATATCGGATTCGCGGTCGGAGGTCCACGTCGACTGGGATTCTGGCTTTTGCCACTTCGACCTCCTCCTCCACCGATTGTTTGAAAGTGAGAAGGATACTGGTAAGACGCCTTATCTGATGAACGTAGTATACTCCCGAAGACTGGGGTAAGCCAGACTCTGAAGAGCGGGAAGAGGATGGGTAGGTTTGTCGTCATGACGGCGACGAAGGCTTCGCGTGTGCCCCATGTACCAGCTAGCTGAGCTCCGTTGACAGGATCCTAGAATGCCATGTTAGACAAAGAGTGGTTGTTCAAGTCCATTGTCGAGACTTACCACTAGAACAAATACGCTTTTCAATGTAGCGCAAACAAGAACAAAGATGCCCGAGCCAAGAACAATACTTGAGGCGATCTTCTTTATAGTCTTCAAACTGGATCCCCAAAGCATCGGGAGGGGAATGGCGATAAGGTATATGTCGGTCGAGACGTTGGAGGCGAATGAGGCCCAGACAATGGGTTTCGAGATGGCTGCTTGGCAAGAATCTGATAAAAATGTTAGATCTTGTTCGATGAAAGACTATTAAGGATACGTACTCCCTGGATCGGGACTGATTTGCCAGTATTTACTGAAGGGCTGGCAGCCGGCGAAGACTGCTATCATTGTTGCGACGAAGGTGCCGATGACCAAGCCGAATCCGATGTAGATACGAATGCGATACGGTCGTCCAAGTCCGTTCTGGAGATTTTAGCAATGAATTGTGAGATACTTGACCGACAGTCTTACAGTGAGACGAGTGTAGAAGTAAAGCATGGATAGCTTCAAAGACCAAATGAGGGCGGAGTAAATGGTCCAACCAGCAACCTGGATCTTGGAGCCGACAACCCTATCATTGTTAGTCAATAAAGACCAGACTTTACCGAGAGGAGCCTACCGGAAATTGTATTCGGGATCACTGGAGGACAATGCAGCCCGTTCTGCGTCCGTCATTCCATTGTTGGCAAGGCCATGAGCCAGTATCCCAATATTGTATGCAAGCGTCGTTTGAATCGTATAAAAGATCTGCTGAAGTTAGAATTGCCAGAAGCTCGGAAGGTCCAAGAAAACTGACAATGCTTATAGCCATTAGATAATCCTCTGCCTGAAGACTTCTAAAGCCATCCACTCTCATTCGAGCATAGAATCTCAAAAACGTCGCAGCAACACCAACCCCATACAGCGTCCAGCTCTCAGTCACAGCATCAGACATCCTCGCTTATCAGAACCAAAAGAAGGAAAGAAAAAGCAAAAAAAGAAACGAGAGAATATGCAAAGATCGGCGGCGCAGACACATGCCGGACATGTCGGTCCATATGTAGGTGACAACTTGGCAGGATCGATCGCCATGGCGTGTCCACATGCAAAACACGAGCTGAACTCTACTGCACAGTACTTCATAACACGAAGGATTTGCATATGCACCCCTGAGATTAGATTAGCGGACGCGCATCCGGTAGGCGTACCGTACAGATGCTATCATCGGGGATTAGCTGGGGATGAATTTTACAGGTTGATGTGCCTGACGCTACTACGTAAGTGCAGAGCTAGTACTAGCTGAATCCAGAAAATGACGCGCCAAGAGCCGCATTGTAAAAATTCTGATTTGATATGGCCTTTTACGAAGACACGCACGCAATAGCATTGTCCATATTCTTCATGGTTATGAAAATGTGTTGGTATGTGGGTAGGAGAAGAACTGTCCTTTGAGGCTGAGGCCGCCAGAATAATTAGCCTAAGGGATAGCATAAGATCTGGAACTAAATTATTTCATCTCTTATGCTCCTGGTAGTCAATCCTTCGGACACCCTGACGGGTAGTGAGTCGCATTTTTGCACGGCTCGGTTATTTCCTGCCAGGCACGGGAATAGTCGCAATGTGGAAGGTGACATTGCTAACACCACCTTATTTTGTAGCCAAGTCCAAGCATTATTTACCTAATTTTTAGGTACATCAAAGCGCACTGGAATGAACTTGACAGAGAAATTCCACTCTCAGTAACACGTTACACATTTTACAAGCTTTTCAGCATGTGCTGGCAGACCCATAGCTCGGTAACTCGGATGCCTCGGTAGCCCTCAATCTCAATCGCGTCAATCATCCGAGATCAATTAATCCTACAAGACCTTCGCCTAGATAAACTTCGCGATGTTCCCAATCGGATTGAACCTCAATTCGGCGAATTCACATCAAAGCGCCACCTGACGTTTCGTTCTTCAACCAAGCAGCTTCTTTGCCATCTTCCTTCGCTCTTGACACCAAAATCCTTTGAGTGCTAGGCAAAGCTAGGTAGGTAAAAATGCCCGAATTAGCTCCACAACGGTTTTGCCTAGAGGATTTCCCGCCCCGGGAGCCCGGTCCGCAACCACTAAACGTGAATCCCCTGGATCCCCTAGCCATGAAATCTGGGCGAAATCTCTGGTCCCTCTGCACGACAGTGGAGGAGCTAATCGGTGCGAAGGAGCAACAATTACACCTGGGATGAGGAAAACGGCAAGGATATTCAGGTATCGCCCAGTCTCTCGGCGCTCTTCATCCTCGGCCGCATTACCCAAGTTAGTAGATGCATTACATGGATTATTAGTGAGACCGCCAGGCGATGCAGGTTATATAACACCTCCTGTCCTGACCCGCAGATCCTGGGTCTTTTTCAGCTTAGGGTCGAGGTTTGTCTTGTCTTTTGCGTGTTCATTATGCATTTCACTATCAAGTTTCTTGCGACCGTGACGGCATGGGCTGCTACGGCTACATGTGCGGCCACTCCGTTTGCTCGTAGTGATGCTGCTGGCTCATGTTCCGAGGACCTTGGTCAGCTTGGCAAGAAGTTATCAAAGGAGGCCAAGATTTACTGCCCTGGTTCGCCTGAGTTTGAGAAGGCTACTACTCGCTGGTCTGTTTTGGCCGCGCCCAAGGTCAACATTGTTGTCGTTCCTGGTACTGAGCAAGATGTTGCCAAGACGGTAGGTGTTCCGTGTCTGAGATTTCATGATCGTATCTAATCAGTTCTGTAGGTCAAGTACGCCAACTCCAAGGACTTGCCTTTCCTCGCCTACAACACAGCTCACGGCGCCATCACCACACTGGGCCGAATGGACCATGGCATTGAGATCTATCTCAACCAATTGAACACTGTCAAAGTCGCTGCAGACGGCAAGACTGTTACCATTGGCGGCGGTACCATGTCCAAGAAGGTCACAGACACTCTTTGGGCCGCCAACAAGCAAACCGGTACGTTTTTTATTTTTAAGTTTGATTATGGTACTAACCATTCCCAGTGACCGGAACATGCGAGTGCGTTAGCTATATGGGTCCTGGTCTTGGAGGCGGACACGGTTGGCTCCAAGGCCATCACGGTATCATTGCAGATCAGTGGGTCTCGATGAACATCGTCCTTGCCGACGGCTCCTTCAAGACCATCGATAAGAACTCCGATCTTTGGTGGGGTCTCAAGGGTGCTGGACATAACTTTGGTATTGTAACTTCTATCACTTCCAAGATCTATGAAATCCAGCATCGCGATTGGGCTATTGAGACTCTTGTCTTTAGTGGCAAGGATGTTGAGAAGCTTTACCATGCTGCGAATGAGCACCTGTTGCGCAAGCAGCCTGAGGGTGTTATCAACTGGAGTTACTGGGTCCATGATCCTACTGCTGACCCTGAGAACGTGAGTCCTTACAAGTCCCTGTTCCAGCTGTCCATTGCTAACAATCACAGCCTATCATCCTTTTCTGGTTGATTCAAGAGGGCGTCAAGACCATTGACCCCAAGATCTCCAAGCCATTCCATGACCTCAAGCCCATCGCCATTACTCCCGAGTCTGGCGACTACCGCGACTTGGCTCGATGGACCCAGATCGACATTGATGCTGTTCCATGCCAGAAGAACGGCCTTGTCAACCCTCGCTTCCCACTCTACCTCCAAGAGTACAACGTCAAAGCCATGAAGAACGCATGGAAGCTCTTCGCCACTGAGACAGGCCCCAAGTCTCCCTTCAACACTTCCATCTTTATGTTCGAAGGTTACTCCACCCAGGCCGTCCGAGGTACCAACGCCAAGGACTCTGCTTTCGCCTTCCGTCACGAGAACATCCTTACTGCTCCTTTGATTACCTACAAGCCTGGTGATGCTGCGCTTGATAAGAAGGCTGCTAAGATTGGTAACGACTTGCGACACATCCTTCACCGAGCTTCTGGCCAGTGGAACATGAGTGTTTACGTCAACTATGCTTATGGTAATGAGAAGCCTAGCGATTGGTATGGAAGTGAGATTTGGAGACAGAAGCGTCTGCAAGCTTTGAAGAGCAAGTACGACCCTGAGGGCAAGTTTAGCTTCTTCGGACCTGTTGCGTAACCGGATGACAGTGCTCTGTCATTCCAAGTATATTATTGAAATAGTAACTTGTAATAAGATTTTTGGTTAGAGTCGAAGACCTGGCTGCTGCACCTTTTCGTGATATCGACGTGATCCTTTTGAGATACATATCGCCCTTGGTTGCAACTGCTTTCATCCTTTTGTATCTGTCTGTGTTGCAAAGCTGTCATGAAGTATCTCTGGTTCTTGCAATTTCAAGTACAGTCTTGGTCCTCATGAGTTTCTGTAGCTGGCTGCTTGGACTGACTTATTGAAACAGTATCAATGCTAAGTTCAAACAACCAGCCGACACATATAATGCTCAACCGAACCCATCACAGGCAATTTGTTTTGGAGCCTACCACCATTCTGAATCCATCAGCGAGACATTTCGGGCCATACGGGCGCGCACCTAGGAATGTAAATAGCAGGATTCATTGCCGTTGAAGGAGGAGGCTTGGCCTACACCAGATCCGACGGGGGCTTCAGCTGAAGAGGCTGGAGGGGGCAGTATAAAGTGCTCTACGCCACACCTTGTCTAGATCTGACCAAATATACGGATACAGCGGAGTGTCTTCTCCATTACCCTTTACGTACATACAGTAGCAAGGGTGCCATCAGGAATCTGACAAGGCTAATTGCGAAACGGAAGACCAGTCGAGACCTCTCGCATATGCCCCACATCGACTCACAGCTTAACTCATACTTTGGCATCGCCAAGGGCTGCGTAGGTGTCAAGAGGCAAAATAGAAGACAAATTATCTCCCAGGAAAGAACCCGTGGACTTCATGTTTATGTGTGAGCTTCGAATACTGATCAATTCAATGAACTCTCTGTTGGGAGGAACTTTCCTTTTCTGATGCATGTGACAATGGATATAAGTGGAAACAAGCATCTGACTGTCAGCTGTATCCTACCGTGCCCAAGAGAGGGTGACACGGCACCACCACAACTTCTTACGCGCTACCAACTCATTCTTTTCATAGCAGATTAGACAGCCCGTTCTCTATACGAGACGCGCGCTTACAATCCTTCTGCAACAATTGCAGGATCCGTAAAAGAATGCGCTATCAACACTCAGCCATACCCAAATCCAAACTCAGAGACGGAAATTCCGCCCCCATCCATCATGAAAACAAACTCAGGGTTGAAATAAGGCTGGCGCCTAGCACGGAGAAGTGCACTCTCTTCATCCACCCTGATACCAAACATCGGCTATCGATCCTAAAATGGAAAATGAGGTCAGCAATCCTCCAAGCCATCAACAGGGTCCCTGACTGTGACATTGGCTCTTGGGGGCCGTTTTTGTGGATTGTGTGCAAATAGCTGAAAATATCCTTGTACCTTTATTTGGGGGCCGTTTTGATGTCGAGAATTATCTGAGCAGCCTGATCACAGTTTTGTGTGACAATGCTCAGTAACAAGGGAAGATTTTTTATTGTTGCCTTTGGTTGTCAGCGTGGTATTTGTTTCAGTTTTGGGAACGGGAGGCTCTGGGTCGGCCGCTTTGTGAGATGTCAGCTTCCAGTGGCAAGCACGCTGTACAATGGCCTTATATATCTGCTCTGCCTTCGAGAATCGGTCTTGGTTTTTCTCTTCTTTGTTCTGTAAAGGCTGTTTGTACCGGGTCTAGTGCGGTCCGACAAACAGTAAAAGAAGAGACGTCTAGCTTACAGGATGGTGAAGTAAGTTTCATTGATCAATCCCCTTGCTTGAAGACCAATGTCGCAACCCGCCCTGGCGTTGCTCGACCAAGCTCGGCAATCTTGGAATGGTTACTAACAGCAATCCTTTCCAGTCAACCACCAAAGAAGCCCGCCGCCAAGGCACGCCCAGCTCCTGGTGCGCAACGTCCCCCCGCCGGTCGTCCGGGTCAAAAGCCTGTCCAGAGGCGAGCGCCCAATCAGCCAGTCGCACAACCAAGACCCGTTGCGACCAATCGCCCAATCGTCGGAAGACAGCCTGGTCCTAACCAAGGGATGCAAATGGCTCAGATGAGACGACCCCAACAAGGATATGCTCCAGGACCAAGGCCTGCACAAGCACCGAGACAGGGACCACCCAGACCTCAACAAGCAAGACCTGCTCAACATCGACCAGCCCCGGCACACAGAGGTGGCCCTGCACCAGTACATCGCTCAGCTCAAAGCCACGGTGGTGGTCATAAAAGCGGAAGTTCCACGGCTTTGAAGACTGCTGGTGTTATTGGAGGTGCAGCCGCAATCGGAGGAGCTGGTTATGCCATCCACAACCACTACAACAGCAGCTCCACCAACGTTGTCAATGAAGGAGATAGTAGCTACACCTACGACAACAGCCAGTACCAGTACGACAACAGCGACAATTCCATGTATCAGCAAGGGGACTACTACGACAACAGCGAGTACTACGACAACGGAGAATACTACTACCCTGACAATGGATCCGATCATGGTGACAGATATAATGAAAACTATGATCCGGAAGCTCAATACAGCAGTGATAACGCTGATGATCAGCCAGCTGGTTATACGCAGCCACCAGCCCAGGACTTTCAGACGGACAATCAGAACGAAGAGCCCGGATGCTGTGCCGAGTGCTGTGGCGATGATTGCTGTGAGTGTAAAAGCTGCTGTGGTGATGATTGCTGTGAGTGCAACAACTGTTGTGGTGATGACTGCTGTTGTTGTGGTGGAAATGATAAAGACGGGGACGGTGGCTGTGTTGTAATGTAGACATGGATATGATCATGAATTGGGTTTTATTGTATACGATATGGCTGGTTAGCGACGGATATGTGATCTCGAAACAATCACTGGCAACTCTAATGGTGCATACACTTTCTTGACTCCATGTTCCTGAGCAAGTGATTGTCGGCAAAGGGCTACTAATCTGTAGATAAATCTGGAAGTATTATTGCAAAAGTGCTAGTTTCTAGTAATATATATCATCTACTTGCGGCACAGTCGGCCAGTCTGCCTGGTCACATAGGCGGGCTGCCCAGTGATGTACCAATCCTCACTACCAACAGCAGTAGGAGCATACAGAAGACCGTAAGGGTCAATCTTCTGCTTGAGCTGGTACAGCTTCTTGTAGTTGGATCCAAAGTAAGACTGGCCAAAGTCGGGGTCCATGACATCACCCTCGTTACCGTAACCGCCACCGCCAGGAGTAACAGCCTTGAGACGCTCCATGATGTCAAAGGTGATCTTGTTGTTCACCCTGGCGATCTCCTCCTCGGTGTCATCGAGCTTCCAGTTGAGGGCGGTGATGACAAACATGTTGGCGTCGCGCCAGGCAGGGTTGGCAGAGTTGGCAGGAGTTTCCTTTGTTTGCTCAGCGTTGATGTTGTAGAGGACCAGTACACCATCTTCCTTGAGGATACCCTTGAGAGTCTCGATGGTCTTGTCGAGAAGCTTGGAGTCGTCCCAGTTCTTGCGAGGAATGAGACGAGATCCAGAGCGACCGGTGTAGCTGCCAGCGTTCTCAGCAGGGAAGTGAGTCTTCCAGGCAGGGTAGAAGCTGTCGTGTTGGAAGAACTCGGGCTTGGGGTCAACGCCAAGTTCCTTCCATTCATCAAGGAGAGGTTGAACCATCTTCTTGAACTCAGGGAGGGGCATGTTGGGAACCATCCAAGGGTTCATGGTCCACAGGTAGCTTCCATTGCCCTGGGGGAAGATGAAGCCGTAACCGTAGCTCTTCTTGTCAGAGTACTCAGGGAAGCGGCGCCAGTAAGCCTCGAGTGCCTTGAAGAGCTTTTCCTCTGAGATACCGGCTTCCTTGGTCACGACACTCCAGGTCATACCAGAGAAGGACATCTTGGGGTAGACACGGACAGTCATAGAGACGACGACACCCCATGTGGCGGGACCACCACCACGGATGGCCCAGAAGAGGTCGGTGTTTTGCTTCTCATCAGCAGTGACGAAGCGACCATCGGGTGTGACGATCTCAACACTGAGAAGCTGGTCGGCAGCAAGACCAGCGATAGGGCTGATAGGAGAGTGACCGCCTCCGGGAAGGTATCCACCGGCGACACCGACGTCCTAAGGAAACGTTAGCTTAGATCAAACAACTAACAATTAGAATAACTTACGCGACACTCTCCACCGACAGCAGTGTATCCCTCACGGTCAGCAGCCTGATATAAGTCCTTGACCTGCACACCAGCCCCAATCTTAAAAGCAGGACCGGTATACTTGCTGTTACCGCGGTAGTTTTTGGTGAACTTGACATCCTTGAGGTGATGTGTCCAGATGCTAAGAGCACCAGCACCAGTGCTCTTACCAAGGAAATCATGACCAGTGTTATGAATGATAAGACGGAGGTTCAGGTTGCGGGCAAAGTTGACAGCGAGCTGGATCTGGGCAACGTTGGTGGCCTTCATAGCGTACAGAGGGAAGCCGCCGATGGTGCACTTGCCGCCTGAGGCAGCGTTGCTGGGCTCGCAAGTGGCGCCTTGGAAGAGAGGAGACATGACCGATGTGGGATCATCGATATGTGTTGTGCTGTTGTGCCAGTTGTCTAGAAGGAACTTGCACTTCTCCTCATCGTAGTGCTCACCCTTGTAGCAAGCCGAGCCAAGAGGAACAGTCTTGATGAGGGCACCTCCAGTGAGAAGATCAAAGACACTCCAGATGAACTTACCAGGGAAGGCTTTATCACCAGGGAAGACCTTGCACTTGGAGTGAGAAAGGGCATCACGCTTCTTCGATGTCTTGGTGTCGGCAAAGTAGAAGAGGTCAACATCACTCAAGTTCAAGTCGGTGAGGTTAGCAAGAACAGCATCAGTCAACTGAGGAGTAGCATCGGCGAAAGGGCTCTTGGAAGAAGCAGACATAGGCTTTGTCCAAGCAGGGGCAACATTGCTCTCATCCGCAGCTATTCAATGTTTCAGATTAGCGATGGATCATCAGAGAAATAAGAACAGAGTTACATACGGACCGCCTTGCCATCGACATCGATCGTCTGACCAAGGGTAAAAGGGACGAGCGCGGCAAGCAGCCACGAGAAATGAGAGCCTTGCATGTTCAAAGTTTACAGGCTGCAGGGACGCCAAGAAAAAGGAACGAGAGTGGGATGAAGAAGAAGAAAGGGAAGGAGATCGTCTTAAGCCACATCTACAGACTATATATCTAACACTAGTCTTTACAATCCTCCCAGCGGGCGTTGGTCGACTGTCAGAACGGTGGTTAGTACGCATTAGGTAGTAATTACCTGAACTTCTGGATCATGGGCCGATTACCCATCCATGCTGTCTGTTGGTTGACGGTGGGGAATCGAACAGGACGAGGGGAGGCCTAGTAGCCTGACAGGATGAAAAGCCCTGCAGATGTTCGGTTGCCAAAACCCCGAGTAGAACGCGGACGGATGATACTCCGACTGGCGCTATTTCCTTTAGCAGAGCGGAAGATTCCCCGGTGGATCATGATGCTCGATCAATAAGCTTGGCTTCTTCTAATTGCGTTCCATTGGTAACGTTATTCGACCAACAGATGGTGTTTGCCAAGTCTAAAATCTGTGTGACACATCATAATTGTGATTGGAGCGGGAGACAGCCAACAGCATTATGCATACGGGCAAATTTTACGACATGGGAATGTATGACCGACAAAGTTCATGATCCTGGTCAGCCCAAGAACCTTATGTTGAGCGGTGTCTTCTAGATTACCGGTAGATGTCAACTGCCGAGAGCACTAGAAATAACATTAGCAAAGAATCTTTTTTGTTCTTAATTACTTTCCCATGATGTCTCAGCTTTCTATCGTAAAACTGTCCAGTTTTCTCTCCATTGTCTGTCTGATTAAAGCCATTGTAACCTTCGCTCTCCCGCTCCCCCGCTGACGAGGATCATCTCAATACAGAAGGGATCATCAGAAAGCTGTCTAGCTGAGACGCGCGATGGATCACAATTAGGGTTGCGACTGGCTGTAAACCCGGTACAAAGCTCGGGGCTCCAGGGATCTGGGGTAAGGGATCCTCGGGTCCGGTCCACCAAGATTTCCTCGCTTAAGCGACGTCGGGGTCCTCCTTTACGTTGCATGCTGTTAATGCGTTGGTTGTTGAAGATTCCTTGTTGAAGAAATTTAGGCTAATAAATCCCTCGAATGAAGATCTTGGCCGTTTGAGTATAAGCGAAGGAAGAGAGATTAGATGAGTGGTTCTTTTATGCTTATCGCTTAAGCTTGAAGGATTATCTATCCCACTTGACTCCGAGATCTCAAGACGCTAGAAAAGTTTGACTGCTGTACAATTGAGACGAATCTCCTGTTTGGTTATCTTCTGGTTTTATGGAGGGATAAGATGAAGATTGACAGGTTTTTAGCTGAGGCTGCTGACGTGTTTCAGCCACCAATACAAGCTCAGACAGAAATGTTCTTTAGCAAACGCCACCAAACAACCAACTAACCGTTTCCACCATCAATCCTTTGACAACCAACATGCATAGCCGTAAAGCCCAGCTGGGTCTGACATGTAATTTCCCCATCCCACACTTCAATCCTGAATGCCCAGCCAATCTTGCAGTCGGACGCAATGCGGGATATGTGGCACAGAAAGAGCTGAAGCCCCGAGTCCTTGGACGAGGGACAGAACAAGCATCAAGTCTAGAACCAACAGTCGGGAGTTTTGCTACCAAGTCCCGGGTATCACTTTCCTCTTTGGTGGTCGTTTCCCAGGAACCAGAAACTGATCTGCTGTCTCACATCGTATGCAAGATGGTGGTTCAGCTCTTCACCCACGGGCCAAGCCTGATTCCCTCACAAACTCTGTTTGAGTACGCAGCCCTATTGCGCTTTGAAGAATTTGCTGCCCCTGGATAATTCCCAGCCAACAATGTACATAAGTTCGTAGAGACCCATCGCTGTTATATCTAGATAATCTTCTTTCCGGTTTTCCCTCCCGTCTCCATTTCTTCCCCTGCCGCCAAGAAGGGCTGATCAAACGTGACCGATCGCAAAGGTCTTCCGGATCAGCGCGTTGCATCGAGTCTCTCAAAAGCAACTTAAAGTTGCATGCGACATCTTAGGGTTTCGACAATCGTTTGCTTGGACTTTCATGATGGATTGGTCACATATTTACGCCCGCACGGGACCGCCGCCCTTCCCTAACCCGACGACGCTTCCGACGACGCCTTTGCAACAGAAGGGTCTTGCTGCTTTGTTCATCTTTCCAATTTTGTCGATATTGTTTGTGTCAATGCGCATTTACAGTCGCGTGACCTCACGGACGACAGGCTTAGGTAGGCAATTACAAGACTTGTGATATATGCCAAATGCTAACTGTTTCTTATAGATGACTACCTCATTCTTGCAGCGCTGGTAAGTACACCGTTTACCATTCAATCGTCCAGACAACTAACATTGTCAGCTTTTTGCTTTGCTTATGATCCCACCTCTTTATATGTGTAAGTCGTCTCTGCCTCCAGTCTCCCATTCTTATTGTACTAACACTCGCATGTTAGTCATGAAACTCAATTACTGGGGATTCCGAGCGTACGATGTGCCGAAGGATCTCGATATGCGGGCTGGCTTCTGGTGGAACTTCCTCGTGCAAATGTTTTACAACCCCGTCCTCGCCCTCGTCAAAGCTTCGATCCTCGTCTTCCTTCTCCGACTAGGCGGCCACAAAACGAACGTGCGATACGCGATTCACGGACTCAATCTCTTCAATGTTCTCCACGCCGTCGCCATCTTCTTCACTGCGCTCTTCCAATGTTGGCCGATTGAAGCAAACTGGGATTTCTCACTGAGGGGGCAGCCGGGGGTACAGTGTGTTGATAATTGGTTCCATGTTATTGCTTCCTGCATTACTATCGTGACCGACTTTCTTGTTGTTGCGCTGCCATTCTGGATCTTCTTGGGTCTATCAATGCGGTGGGCGACCAAGATTGCTGTGATTGGTGTCTTCGTCCTGGGTAGCCTGTAAGTACTTTCGCATCACAACAATCTCCAAGATCCTAACAATCTGCAGAGTCGGTATCATCGGTATTGTCCGAGTCATCTCTATTCATCATCAACTCGTCGAAGGACCAGACCCAGGCGAGGACACATTCTATACCGTTCTTCCCGTCTGGGGCGCCGTCGAAACAAACATCGCCATCATCTGCGCTTCTATCCCAGCCCTCCGACCACTTTTCCGACGATGGTTCCCTTCACTCTTTGGAGGAAGCTCTGGAGTAACATCCGGCACACCCTACGCCGACCGATACGGAACTGGTACTCGTGGAACGAATGGACTGAGGTCGCATAACCATGATAACATACACCTTAAAGACCTTCGAGGATCAAGGAATCAACATACTGAGATCCGAAGCGTGTCGCCGACTGGGTCGGAAGAAGAGATTATGACGTATAACGGGATTATGCGGACGACAAATGTTGATGTCGTGTACGAAAATAGGTCAAAGGCGGCTGTAGAAGAGACCAGAACGACTGCATCAAGGACATCCAGCGAGATGAAGTATGGAAATAACATGCCAGAGACCAGGCCCGGCGTCTAGGGCACTGCTAAAAATAATTACCTTCCGTTTGTACGATAGTTTATTTTATACCCACAGCTTCCACATTTTGTCAAATGAATCGTCCAATTGACTTTCGTAAGGGTCAATCAAATGCGTAAAGATGTAACTTTGTTGGAAGAAACTTTAACCGTTGTCCTGCGTGTTCCAATTGACCGACGGATGTTCCTGTATCGCCGGTAGCCTGATCCATCCTCAAACATTTCTCCAAATTCATTGTGTTAAGGATTGAGCTCTGGCTGGGGTACATAGACTGGCGTAACATCGCAAATGAACAGGTCGGTGTGGCTCAGTTGGTTAGAGCGTTGGTCTCATATCTGGTTTCTCAGATTGACCCGGTTAAACACCAGGGTTATCCAAAGGTCGAGAGTTCGAGCCTCTCCACCGACATTTTTGACTTTTTGTCCACTTAACCTACCCTTTCTCTTGTATCAGCGACCTTTTTTTGTGGTCAACCATGAATAATCAATCGGAAAGCGTTAAGCAATATGGCTTTTCTATCTATTTTTTTAAACGCCTTATTTGGATTAATCCGTTCCGATTGACAGGTGTTTGTAGAACGATCAATCCCCTTTATGGCCTGGAGGAGGAACAGCATTGTGGCTAACGCGATCAATAAACTATCTCAAATACAGAAGAAAAACGAATAACGTTTACACCTAGCTAACGGTCTCAGGCGTCGGCTGAACAAGCTTATCCAAACCCAACTCAAAGAAACTCTCAATCAAACTCAACGTAGCCAACGCAGCACCATATGTCATCTCAACCTGTTGTTTAGGGTCAGCCTCCACTGCCGGGCTATCAGTCAGACCCTGGCCCTGTGTGTTAAACTGCGTCTCAGGCATCTCTTCAGGCAGCGGGTGGAAAGGCAAGCCCTTGGGCATAGCGCCGCCTCTCTCCAAAGGCTGACCAATGTCCTCAATCTTATCCTCGGTAGGCGTTTGCCTAAGCAAGTCCAGTACGATGCTATAGGCTTCAAATTTCTTGTTGCCGTTCTGAAGGCCTTGGAACATGACATAGACTGCTCGAATCACGCTTTCTAGCGCACCCACGATCCAAGCATGGTGAGAAGAAGCTGCTTCACCGACCAGATAGAGTTGACCGAAGGCATTGGGCTTGATGATTTCCTGCCACATGTTCGAAAATTGACCAGGGCCGAAGTAGGCGAAGGCACCGGACATGTTCTGGTCTCTGTACCAATCGTACCCGTGATGGTCAATGTATTGCTCCTCCAGCAGCTTGACCAGATCCTCAAAAGAATAGTCAGGCTTTGCGTGAAGCCGAGCAAGATCATGGATCATGAGACGCTTGAGCTCCGCTTCGTTGTGCGGTGAGTCGGGGGAGCAAAGGGACCCAATACGCTGGGCATCCTGACCCCAGGTGTAAGAGCAGAGTAGCACAGCTGGCTTCTCAGGATCCCACTTATCTCCTTCATTGGACTTGATGTTGTATGAAGGGTAAACACAGACACGCAGAGGAAGGTCCGTTCTAGACACTCCGCCCTTCTTGATGTTGAAAGGTGCCTTCTGCCACCACGCAGTTCGGAACTTCATGCCAACCTTGGACGAAGCACCATACCCAAGTGCTCGGATAGCCTGCTTAGTTCCATAGGATAAGCCGGCATCGCGCAACTCCATGCGCTGAAGAGCAGCGAGAGTGGTGCTGTTGAAAATGGCGAAGTACTCGCGATCCTTACTCTCGACCTTGTTCGTCTTGGGATCAGTCCTCGTGGTCTTGATCTTCATTGGAGTGAATTCATTGGCGCGACGGAGAGGGACTTGAGCGTCAATTGAATGGACTTTGGTGTTGAACTCGACGCGCTTCTTGGCTTTGACAGCCATCTTCCTGGCGATTTCTTGGGCGCCACCATCGACGCACCACCAGTATTGAGTGTTCTTGTTGGGTGAGTCTTTGTCCATGTCGTCGGTATGGAAGTCGAGCTCCTCCAAGACACATTCGGTGAGGGACTGGTCGTACCACCCGGTACCGCTATACAGGGTCAGTCACCGTGATTTGCAGAATTCTGGGAATACATACTAGGTAGCTGTCTCGAGCCACTCAATCGTGTTGAAATTGTAGCCAGGGCCCAGAGGAACGTCATCGTCGCCTACTGGGACTTCTTCTGTCTTCTTGTTCTTATCCCTTTGGCCCCTGAAGTGTTGTCAGCTTGTATCTTCAAGATCCCTGGTGCCTAAACTCACGAGCCAAGGTACTGACGAACGCTCATGTGGTCAGCCTTCATAAGTAACTGGAACAAGGCCTTGGACTTGGTGGTTAGGTCATCGTCATGCACCTCTCCAGCTTTACCCTCATGTTTCTTCTTCATCTCGATGATCTCCTTAAATTTGTTCTCGACATGTTTCAAGAATCTACCCAGAGCTTTCCCGACAAGTTGACCGGGATCTTCTTTGAGATACCTGAAACGAATTAGATCTGATCTCACTAAGATAATTCAGTATAGGCCATACTCAGCTGGGATCTGGCCATTAGGAGCCAAGCCACAATTGATCTTATAAGGATCATCGGGATTCATTCCTTCAGCCCAGACATCGCCGCACTTGGAGATGTCGTTGAAGTATGATGGGCAGACATTGTCGATATCCTTAAGGTAGTAAGGGATTAAGCCTGGCTTGCTAGTCTGGGTGATACCGATATATTCGAAGAGCTGAAAGGTTCTAGAGAATGGTCGGTCAACTTTGAGAGCTGTGGAAGGGTATGTGGTCTTCAAGCTTACCTCTTCATGATTGAATTGTTGGGAAAGCGCATGGCGCCAACATCATAGTAATCATGCTCTTCATCGGAGAAGTGATGAGTGTAAAGACGTCCACCAAGTCTCTGTGCCCCAGCAGCTTCAAGAACATCATAATTGATCTTAAGACCTTTGCCTTTCAGATTGGGATGGTCGTTCAGCCAGTCAAAGAGGAGGGCAGCGAACAAACCGGCCACCCCAGCGCCAACAATGCCAACATCAATTTGACCCTCAGCTTTAGGTATGTAACCATCGCCGGTAATTTTCTTGGTAGCGTTCCTCAACTCACCGATGTTCTCGATTTTCTTGTCATCGGATTTAACACTGTCTGACTCCTTCACCAAGGCTTTGACACCCTTGAAGTCGTAGTTCATAGTCGCTCGGGCGACATTACGAGCCCACATGTGCTTGTAGGAAGAGGTGAGCTGATGAGTCTCTTCAACAGTGGAGGCCATGGCTGGTAGAATAGTCATCGTGAATGGATTGAATGAGATGAAAAAGATGCTTGAGTACAGATAATTCTATGATTGTCAGGAAACAAGCTATTCTTATACAACTTATTACTACCTAAGGATTGGTGATTCTTGCTATCGCTCACAATTTCTGCGACAATAGCACTTCCAGAGTCTCGCGTAATGACAAGTGGGACATCTTTGAACGATGAACATTCAGCTGCGTCTTGGCAGTCTAGATTCAGCCTGTCGCTCAACATACATTCCTGCATTAGTAGATCGACTATTGACAATTTGCATGTAGCAATGGCTACTAACGATGAACGCGAAAAGGCACGTCGTTCACATGGCATTTCCCAGGGATTCTCAATAGGCCTCTCTCCGGCGAGTCCGTCTCAGATGAGAAGATGACTAGCTAATGGGAGCTGTTCGTACCTCCGTTGATCTACCCGCATTAAACTATCGAATTCCTTCACGATATTGTCTCATTCATCGCCCCAAAAGATGCAGGGGTCCAGGCCAGTTCGCCTACATTCTGCAGGTCTCGGACTTTGGCGAATAGCATCTTTTCGATTTGCGCTATCTCAGCAGGGCCCTGTAGCAGTGAACCAACCACAACTCAAGGACTCCAACGTCTAAGACATAGAACTGGGGACAACGGTCTCGACGTTTTGGAACCTTCGAAAATGGGAAAGTCGTTGCGGCTGGTCACAAACATGGCGCCGCTGAAATACCGTCTTTGCTCCGCCAAAATGCTGAGACGTTAAGAACTCTCCATATCATTACCCTTGGTTCCTTGCGGCTGAAGGCAGGGGCTATGCACTGGCTGAATATGTCTCGGATTTGATCTCTTCTTTTCACATAGAGAGTCTTTTGTGGCTGCCTGATCACAGGGGAAAATGCACCAGCTTCTTAAACAGGGCTTGTTTTCTCCATCTACTCGTCTTGCTGAGAGAACTTCATCCCACTACCCCGCTCGATAGTTATGCGGCGCAAACGGCAATGTCTTAGTACTGGCGGGTAGTAGAGAAGCGTTAGTTGTGATAGATCTCTTCGACCTATGAGATGCATTCTATTTCTACGCCGCCATGTGTATACTAAAGCGTTCAATCCTACCCAAGTCACAGCTGAGCGGTCAGATTATTCTAATTGCAGATGTCCGCCATCTCACAGCTGCTCATTCAAGCCACAGTGTTTGAAGTTATGTTCTAAACTCCTAGATGCTGAAATGGAGGCGGAACCAGTCACATTTCTGTTGACAGACTTCATGGTACCCAGATGTGGGGGGAGATCTCCTGTGTCTAGACGACCAATATCACAAAGTCGCTTCCTGTGACGTTCTCTTCACCATAAAAGATAAAAGGGATCCCATGCCCACTCCATTAACTTCTATTCTTCTCTTAACCTCACCACCCTCATCGCCTATTATCACCCCGAACTTTCTACCATTCATCAGCCATGGAGGCAACTCTTGAGGACCTCGCACCTACTGCTCCCTCCGTCATTATTGATATCCCAAGGGAGTTCAACTATGGTCCGACCGTTCTTCAGCCAGCTCTTCACCTGAATGGCAAGTCCAAGAATGGTCACCATGAGTCCAAGAACGGCCACCACAAAGCTACTGAAGAGATCAAAGGACCTTCCCCTCCTCCCCTGGATGCTCTAGCAGAGTTCAAAGGCACATTCAGTGGCTATGGCTTCAACACTATCTTCCGACCTGGCAGTCGAAAGACCCCGACCAAGTTTGATAAGGAGCCCACCGACACTAATGATGACAACCTTCTACAACTAAACCTGACTGGCGAGACCCAGGTCTTTGGTGATCTCTTAACAGATGTGCCCAACCGCGGGCTGCTCGAGCAGGCTGATATCACTCTGATCGGTCTTCCCTACACGCAGACCATCGTTGATGCTATGCCGCCTCCTGAAGGGCACGCTGCACCTGCGAACCCTCCAGGCATCCATTTTGAGCCTGGGCTTTGGATGAGAGTACCTAAGGTGGAAGAGATGCCAGAGCTTCCTATGTCTTTCTGCCGTATGGGATCTATCCCTCATGGTACTACCATAAACGCTCAAGGTTTTGACGCTCCTGTCACTAAGCCTGGTGCACCCAAGTTCCCTGAGGTCGATATCACCCCCCTTGTCCTTCCACTTGGCCCAGGACCCTTTGATGTTGCGATAAAAGAGGCACAGAAGGCGCCGTTCAACAGCCAGAAAGCCAGTGATGACCGGTCGCGTCGCCTTCCCCAAGACTTGACCCTCTTCATGGAGAACGGCACCATTACACAAGAGATCCTCAATGACCCGAACACAATCCTTTCCCAAGCCAACAAGGGCAAGCATATCGTCCACAACACCATGTTCACTGTCTCAACCAATGCACCCGCTGGCAAGTTCGGCGGCGGAACATCCAACATCGGCTTCAACATCGGCGCCGACGCAGGTCAAAAGGGCCCAGCCAAGAAAGCAGACAAGAATGGAAACGCCAACGCCGTCGATGTGACCGCTCAGTACTGGGTCTCCAAGATCCACGCTGAAATTGAACTCGATCCTGGAATGCGTGTCGGCCAGACCGTGTCTCCTGCTGCCAAGGGGCCTAGAGACGCGGTGCCGGAGTTCTACATCGATAAGAATGTGAAGATTCCTGCAGAGAGGAAGACGGTTACCGTGGCTTATTCTCAGATCCAGTATTCTCAGATGGTATTTTTGGATTTCAACGGACTCAAGTGGCCGCATGTTACCGTCGCGACGCTTGCTCCTGTTGTTCAAGCGCAGAAGCCAACTCTTTCTGACGCTATTAAGTCTGCAGAGGCATAGTCGAAGTGAAGACAATGCTGTCTCATGGAAGAGAAATCGAGTTTCTAAAACATGGCCTTCTTCAGCAATATTACTTAGCTTTCCTTTGTTAAAAGATTATCTCAATATCAACCCCCTTCCCTATCACTATTCATTCTTTCTGTGACAGTGCGTGCTGTGTTTTCAAATAATCCCCGGTATATACCTTAGCCCCATATGGGTTTCATGGAGATATGTCTTTCACTACCGTATCATACATGCTCTGCAACAGTGTGCATATCATGGTTTTGGAGATATTCACTTAATCACAGGATTAGACTCTTCTTGTTGTCATGGAATCACATGTACGACTGGAGCTGTTTGAGTGAGTAACGATGTTTTTCCATCGGTGGAAGTAGCACAAGTAACGTCCCGTGTCACTGTGACTGACCCTTTTGTGCCCCCTGATTCACCCAAATCTGCGATAGATATTTGACAATGAATCACCCAAAACCGCTATCCCTCGGCTGCCTGATCACAGTAGCTCACACCTCCATATCGTCTATATCTATCTAAGCCGCGTTCCAGCTTGACTTACTATCACACAGCACACCATCGTTACACTCATAGAAATCGAAGATCAACAGCTAAGATAAACCATCAAAACATCTCCAAGCTGCAATATTCTATCATAGACCATAGGCTTAACAACTACGCGACGACCGGATCACACCATGTGGAGGTGTCAAGGCAGAATGCTAAACCAAATTTGTGGAGGCGTGACCGACTGGAGGGAACTGGAGTGCTCAAAGTGCGGTAAGAGACGAGCTGTCAACGACGAAGCACTCGCCAACGGCAGCATCTGTATCGGGACTCTCGACAGTGTGGGTTCTCAAGGCGAGGAGACCTGGAATTATACCGGGCCTGAACCTCATAAAAAGACTTAGTGTCTCACGGTGATGGGGAACATTGAGGGAGAAGGGAAAGTCGAGAGAACTGGTGTATAAAGGGACTCTTGGTCAATCGCTATGAAATAAAAATACAATTCGTCAAACGTTACATATATTGCTCCGAAACATTTTAATCAAGGTGCTTCACATCCGCCTTCTCCGAAACCTTAGTGTTTTCAGTCTCATAAAGACCTTCCGGTGCATCACCGAACACGACAGAGATCTCCTCAAGTGTACGTCCCTTGGTCTCGGGGTAGAAGAAGAAGATGACGAGACCGTAAGAAACGAGAAGGGCCACGTAGACGATGTAGTACTTCCAGCCAATAGCTGCCAAAGCGATCGGGTTGACGAACACATTGAAGATGAGGGCGGAGATCATGATGATCCAGAGCGCAGACATACCACGGCTGCGAAGCTGGAAGGGCCACAGCTCGAGAGGGTAGGCGACTTGGAGAGGAGTACTGGAGAATCTGTTAGTAATTTGGCCGGAGTAGCAGGTACAAAGAAGTTATGCTTACATAGCAACACCATAACCGGCATTGAAGCAGAAAATGAAGGGAATCATAGTGATACCAACAGCCTTGGACCCACTGGCAGCGAAGCTTCCCGACAAAGCAGTGATCAGGATAAAGCTGACAAGCATGATAGCGCAAGACAGCAAGAGGAGAGGGCGTCTTCCAAGACGCTCAACGCACAAGGCACCAGTGCATGCAGCGATCAAACTCCAGATCTGGAGGCAGCCATTGATCAAAGTCTGGTCAGTGACGCTGGTGATGCCGACTGTGCTGAGGACTGTGGCGAGGTAGTAGCTGACCACTCCGTTACCGACCCATTGGCAGTAAATGGCGAGGGTGAGAGTAATGAAGAATCGTCGACGGTGAGCCTTGGTGGAGACGAGGGTCATGTAGGAGGTGGACTTGGTGGCTTGTTTCTCGGATTCGATGGCTGTGATGATTTCGTGGAGTTCGAAGTCGACGAGAGGGTGGTTGACATCGCCGCCCTGTCGAGATCAGTTAGAATCACAATCGATACTAAGAATAAGAGTAAAACCTACAGCATGCATCTTTGCCAAGATTCGGCGAGCCTCCTCCTCGCGTCCCATGGAGATCAGCCACCGAGGGCTCTCATCAACCATGATCAGAGCAGGGAGACCACAGAGGGGCAAAGCAATTTGGAGAAGCGTAGGGATTCTCCACGCCCAGTCATCGTAGTGTCTTGTGCCATATGAAGCCCAAGATGCAATGATACCACCAACAAAGTAGTTACAGTTCATGAGAGCTGAGACAACGCTTCGCTGGCTAGGATACGCAATCTCAGTGATAAGTAGAGGCACGGCGGTAGCGAACATGCCAGTTGGCAGACCAAGGATGAATCGACCAGCGATCCATTGTGCTTCAGACTGGGCACTTGTTTGCAGACCAACTCCAATTGCAAGTGGGATGAAAGCAAGGAAGATGGGCATACGGCGACCAAATCTGTTGGCGAGCCATGAGCTGGGTGGGCAGGCGACAATGAAGCCGATGAAGTAAGAACAATTGATGAAGCCAGACCATTCGCCAGTGGGGTTACCCATGAAGGTGTTCCATTGAGGGAAGGACTGAAGGGAGTTGAGTAAACTACCATCATATCCAATGGCAGACTCTGTCGATCTCTGTTAGTGAAGGTGTCATGAGAGACGATGGTTAGTACTCACGAAAGCAGACTAGGCCAAGGATAAGACCATTGAGCTTAGCCAAATGAGCCTGCTTATACCAAGGCGTTGTAGGGTTCGGCAAAACAGCCATGACACCGCCCATAGAGGGCTGATCATTGTTATCAACAGCCATGGCTTCAAATAAGCTTAAAGAATTAGTGTCTAAGAAAAAAGCAACCGGCCCAAAAAATAAAGGTGCGATCAGCACACAGTTATATATGTAAACCCACAGACAGACCCAATTCCGCTCCGCCGTCACCCGACAAGAAACAAGCTTAGATCGCGGGGTCTCCAGTTTCCAGTTCCCCAGGTTATGAGCAAGGAGCGTTAACTGAGACTTGGATGTTACCCAGTTCCACTTAGCTGAACCTGTTCGGATCAGGAGAGTAACCATTCACCCCGCAATGATTTGATCTTTTGGTTCTTCATGTTTGCCGAAATCCCCTGCTCTGAGCGGGTACGAGTCATTAGTATGCAACGGTACGATTCAAGAAGTTTGTTGGTGTCTCGAAATGAGGATCTAGTGCCGGTGATCGTAGCCATCTTTCGGTTGAGTATCGGATAACTAGACTCTCAATTATTTGATTGGTTTAGTTAGTTGCACCTTGTTTTCGGCAGTTCTATTCCGGCTTCGCTTGACTCACTTTTTGGTCAAGCTGAACTGATCTGATATTCGTATTTGCTGATCGATATTCGCACAAATATACATCTCTTTTCATTTGATAGATGGTCATAAATGCAGAAATCGCCTGTACCTTCACGTCTCGCTTCAGTTGCTCCGGCTCTCCAACCATGGAAACGTTTTTCCAGACTCCCCAGTGGAAACCGACCCAACGACGTAAATAAAACGGGTTTCCCAAGCCCATACCCCCGTCTCTCCAATCCTTCCTTCGTCCTCACGCGTTCTTCCCCAATCCCAACGCGGAGCCCCATGCTTCTTTAGCGCGTCTACCCCGGTCTTGAAGAAGAACAAGGCCGCGAGTAATGCCGAGAGTGGGACAGGTTCCCCAGAATCTGGTCAGATGATTGACACAAGTTGCGAGACGGGAGCAGTTACGTGAGCATTTGATCATCTTCAAACTGTAATTGATGCATTCTTCGTGCAAAGCCAGGTGGGTTGCAGAAACGTTGTTCTCTAAAGCTTAGGTTGCCAAAATAAAGTAGCCTAAGAGCGGGTTTAAACTGGCATAAAATGACTAAACTATTTCGTCTCTTATGCTCTTAGCGGTCATTTCTTCTGGCACCTTGAGGAAAGCCTACTATTTCCAAGACAAAGATCAGGGATCAGGTTTGGAGAGTGGCCTCTGTCAAATCCACATCGTCTTGTCCGGAGCCACTTCTCCAACAATTCCGTGACCTAATCGGTGATTCTTGGTTCGTATCGGCTCAGAATTTGACTTCGGACTCCAAAACATTCCCCGCATAAGTTTAACTCGATCAACTGAACTCCGATGCTGCGGATATTCACCCATGGAAAGAGGATAGCGTCCACCCGGAACTATCACACTCATTCAGGGTTTCCCCATCCGATTGGATGTGCCGTGCTTTAATACGAAGCCGTTAACTACTAATTGGCTACAGATATGTATTATATCCCAAATATTTATAATGTTACCCTGGATCTCCTGTGCGTGACTCCCTTTCGATGTTATATCCTTACCCACGTCCTGTTCTGCCAGTGATAACCGAGGTAACAGGTCCGATCTGTTGATTTCATGCGATTTCCAGTCCCCAAAATGTCTGCCATCCCAGTTATAATTCTGTCTTGGCATCTCGTCATTGAAGGTCCATGCTTGAACAAGGTCAATTGTAGCCCCGCTCAACATCGGATTCCATTTTCCAACCGCCCGAGAATCTTCCCTCCTGTCGGAGATGCCTTTACATATGGGAACGCAGCAGTCACGTCAGTCATCACGGAGCATATCGGATGCGGCTCCAAGTGCACACCTGCAAGTAGTTGCATAGCGACTCTGCAGCTAAATGATTCCACTTCAAGATCCATTCCACTGACAACACCATTAAGCAGGATCTCAAGACTGAACCCAAGACCACGAAGATCGCGCTTCAATCTGCGCGCATGTTCATCGAACCTAAGACCGTCGTGATAGCGTACCTGACACGACAGATAAGTACCATCCGAGGATATTTAGGGCAATGGCGCTCCATAACTGGCCCAGTGAGCACTATATAGGCCATCCTTTATATAAAATGGATTAAACTTCATATACCCATAGGCAGCCTAGACCTACAAAGACTAGTTTAATTGAACTTTGCTTTTTCTGGCTTTTCTTTGTTCCTTTCTATTCTGCTTGTCTGAAACAATGCGACAGTACTTCTTCACATTTTCGAGCGTTGCTAACATGGAGCTGATGCGCGCGCTTCGTGGCCAACGCGGATTGGTAGCCTTACTGATCACATCACATCTCACCCTGCGGGGTCAGAATTCTCGAATTCTAGGTCCTCTTCTTATTTATCACTCCTTTAGACTAATGCCAAATCATTTCGCGTAGAATCGCGGGTCGATGGACAGCATGGAAGGGACGTTCCGTCTGAACAATCTTTGGGCGAAAGCTTATGAGAAGGTTTAAGAGAGTGAGCATGCTGAGGACCTGAAAAGGTTCGAAAGTTATCTGCAAAAACAACCATCCGAGTCCCAGCAGTCGTGGGTGGAATCTGACACTCAGGATGGGGGTCAACTTGAACGAATACAAATCATGGCTAAGGAGAAACTAGAAGGTCTTCCTGACGCTCGCATGTCTTTCACACTGGGGGGGGGAAACGAATCGTCGGGCGAGAGCATATCCAGAAAGCCGTTCAAACAATCAAACAGTTCAAACCGATTATCAGCGGAGCTCTGTCAGCTGAACCGCAGGCTGCTTTAGCTTGGGCCTGTATTATGGGTTTTCTGCCTGTGAGTCCTTGGCATATATCTTCCACCCTCTCTGAGTCTGAATGCTGACACTATCTCCAAGATAATGGAAAACCTCTTTCAAAAGGACGAAGACGCGGCAGACGGCCTCACTAAGATCTTGTTTATACTTGTTCGATATCAAAACTTGGAGGAGTCAGTTTTGACTCAGGACGCGGAAGCCATAAGGTATGTTCTACGCAGCCCCGTAATCAGGTGGGTGAATCAACAGCCTATAACTCTATCTAGTCACACTACGAGTTCTAGTACCCATGAGCTGCTCTCAAACATCGAGACGAGGCTTATCGATATTTACCAGAAGGTTTATCTTTACCAAATCCGTTTCGTCTTACAATACGGACAAGGCAAATGGCGTCAAAATATAGGAGGGCTTCTCCAACCCGAAGATTGGAAACAGAAGTGGAAGGAGATCGAAATTTCTTACCAACTCGTTGACCAGGCTGTCCGGGATCGACTTGGTGCTAGGACTATAGATACATGGGCTGCGGTTAAGGAGATCGAGACAACAACTGTAGAGACATTGAAAGCCGTGCATGAATTGGACTCGAGGATGAAGCAGCTGGGCATCAAAGGGCAGTCTACACAAGAGGTACGCGACCCTATATGCAAAGGACATCTTGCTGACTAGTGTGCAGAGAGATCTATTGCTTAAACTACCGATTGCTGCAGATGCTGCATTCGACTCAGCAAAGGTTCTGAGTGCCCAGAGCTACTGCCTCGAAGGCACCCAACACGAAGTTTTGTGCAAGATCGGCGATTGGGCAGAAGACCCCGGTGGTGAACTCATATTCTGGCTTTACAGCATGGCTGGAACCGGCAAGTCAAGTATTGCTTTGACGGTGGCAGATGCGTTGAAACAGAGAATACCGCTTACCACGGGACGAAGTCCTCCCAGAACAGCATTCCTTGGCGCTAGCTTCTTTTTCAAACAAGTCGACAATACAAGAAACGACATCCAGCGTTTCTTTACTACAGTAGCTTGGAGTCTTGCAGAAACGTTCGACGACTTCAAGCCACTCGTCGCCCAAGCAGTCAACAACAACCTGACCATTGGGACAAAAGCGCCCCAGCAACAATTGCAGCATCTCCTTGCCGAGACCCTCTTCATTCTCGACAATAACACATACTTACCCATACGACTCATCGTTGTAGTGGATGCTCTCGATGAGTTCGCATCCTGGTTACAAGCAGACGCGAAGAGCACATTCAGCAAGCCTTCAGTCAATTAGACGAAGGATCACACCGGTCAGTGCCTTTGGAGAAGATCAAGCTAGACGCAGAGGGTGACAAGGACGATATCACACAATATATTCGCTCCACCTTGAGAGCGATAGCCAGGCAACATGGTTGTGAGGAAGACGAGGTCTCCACAACTACCATCAAGCAGCTCAGCGAAAAGTCCAATGGCCTGTTCATCTATGCAGCAACCGCATGTCGATTCCTAGATGCTGGTGACTTTGCCGATCCATTGGATAGACAGGATCGTCTCGACCTGATATTGGAAACCAGTACAGATACCGATGACTGGGGAGACGATGGTCCCCAGAACCAAATTGATGACATCTATCTCAAGGTTCTATCATTTCCGGCCCGCGAAAAGCTCAGTCCAAGTGCAAGGCGGATGACTTATGAGATTATGAAGAATACCCTGGGCTTTCTTGTAACCGTCTTTCAACCTGTGACTATACCTTCTCTCGAAGGATTTGTTCAGTCCGTCTTCAAAGGATCTGGTGTCATAGCTGACAGGCTGGAACGACTATTGAAGAAACTTCAGGCTATAGTCGCGATACCGACTGACGAGAAGTCTCCACTCGAGCTGATGCACTTGTCGTTTCGAGACTTCATCTTGAACAAAGAGCGAACTCAGCATCTCATGTTCCAAGTTGATGAAGCTGAAATGCATAAAAAAGCATTCCTTTACTGCCTCGACGTTATGTCCAATGAGCTCCGTCGAGACATATGCGACCTAAAATGGCCCGGGACAATGGCTTCAGAAATACCGGGGGAACGAATTAAAGAGCACATTCAGCCTCCCTTGAGTTACGCATGCCGGTATTGGGTTGATCATCTTGTGAAGCTGGACGCAGCGGATCAAAGAGAGGTTGGGTTGCTAGATGATGGGAGTGTTCATAGATTCCTCCAGAACAGTCTTTTATACTGGCTTGAAATAATGGCTCTCATGGAGGAAACAACAGCGTCAATAATTATGATCAATAAGCTCTGGTGCTTGGTCGAGGTAAACTATCCCTTGAGATACTCGACACACTTTCTAACAAGCTTCAGTCCCTAGATCACCAACAGCTGACTGGTCTGATCTACGACATGAGACGTTTCACACTTGTCAACCGATGGATTATTGAGAATGCACCACTGCAAATCTATTTGTCGACGCTCGTTTTCAGTCCCAAGACGAGTTTGATAAGAAATCTTTTCCAGAGTCACATTCCTAATTGGATTGTGCAGCAGCCGGTGGTAGATGACCAATGGACATCGGAGCTCTCCGTTATACAGGGGCACACAATGAAAGTGGATTTTATCGCCTTCTCCCCGGCTGGTGACCTCATCCTTTCACTATCTGATGACAGAACTGCGAGACTATGGGACACAGTCACAGGAACTGAACGTTTTAAATTTGAAAGTTCCACAAATTACACATTCGCTGCATTCTCTCCGAGTGGAGAGTCCGTCGCCTTCGGCTGCTGGGATGGCTCTGTTTATGCGAGGCAGCTCGCTGGAGGGGCTAAATTACACTTCGACGGTCATGATGGTTGGGTGAGGCAAGTAACTTATTCCCCAAGGACTGGCAAGATGTTGGCATCTGCGGCTGAACCCTCAAGCTTCAAGATATGGACCATCGGCCAAAGGCACGCAAGGCATGTATTACCTGGGCCTCCCCATCCAAGGAGGAAGTGGTGGGATGGTGCATGCGGATTTACACCAGATGAACAATATTTGATAACTTTAGAGTTTGGGCAAAACATTACCATCTGGGATACACGGAACGGTCACTGTATTAGAACGCTCGACAACTTCCAACCGGGCTCTGTCCGTGACCTCACCATCTCCCTCAATGACTCTATGGCAGCGATTTGCACCCGAGAAGACACGGTGAAAGTTTTCAACGTCCTTACAGGAGAACATGAGATTGAGTATTGTGGCCGTCCATACTGGTACATTCTCTCACCACCAAACGGAGCATCGGTATGGGCTAAAACTAAAGAAGGTGATATTGTCCTTCTTGACTCCAGCAACACTTCCGGGCTTGAGAGATTCTCATTATCTTATAGACATCGCCGATTTGCGCTGTCTAGGGATGGTAAATTATTGGCGTCGTGCGAATATAGCAACAACTTCAGACTTTGGGATATGCAATTCAATACGGCCGTGGACAAAGAGCCTACAAAAGACGAGGGACATATTCACACCTTAACTCTCTCCCCTAATGAGTCTCTCGTATATTGCCAGACCTGGGATCACAGCATCACGATTGCACGCGATTTGGAGAGTAGACAACTGATTCTTCCCTACCTCGAGGTGAGACGAATAGAGTTTTCACCGGACGGGAAATTTGTGTCTCTTCGGATAGCAGACGAGGACGATGATGAGGAAGATGAAGATTCTAAGAGAGAGCTTAGTGAGCTTTGGGACGTGACCATGACTACCAAGGTCCTGGCTTGCAGGCAATGGAAGGAAGTGTTCTTCTCACCCACTGGTACTTACATGGCCATGATCACAACTGAGGGTGAGGCCGAAGTCTTCCACTGTACGACATTGAGGAGAGTAATGACAAGTCAATGTTCGGGTGTTACATACATGGAGTTTTCACCAGATTGCAAATGTGTTCTCTTTTTTTGGGATCGATCAGGACGGCCTGGCGACGTGTGTGAGATATGGAATGTGTCACAAAGGAGAAGACTTTATGCAAAGAACTTGCAGCACTATATGTATCGGAAGTCCGATCCAGGCGTCGTGTTCTCTTCGGAAAGCAACTTCGTGGCCTTTATATCAAAAAGGCCGCCATTAGGATTACATAACGAGCTTGATGAACCACAACAGCCTAACGACTGGACACTTGTGGATATAACGACGGGAGATGAAAAGAGTATGCGCGGGTCGAACAGTCTGGTGTTTCATGATCAAAGCCGTTGTCTGGCTATTAGTCAAGGCTCTTCTGTTGCAATTCGCGAAACACCTTCCTTAGTTTCTCGACGACAGCTGAAGTTAGCTGGTGAATGCGAACACGAGTTGGATTCGCCATACCCTGGCATCGCTTTCTCGACTACTGGAAAGTTACTGGCCACTACATCGTGGATGAAGGAACATAACAGCACAGGCACATTGTTTCAGCTGTGGGATGTTGAGTCTGGAAGTGAGCTTGGAAGGTATATTGTCAAAAACGAGATTACCGACCTCTCTTTCTCGAATGACACACATGTGGTCTGTGATCGAGGACAGTTACCACTTCCTCTTTCCAAACCTGCGATAGGCGAGGACCACTGGAACGTATGCTAGGAAGACTCAAAGGACCTACTCTATGTTGGAGATGAATGGCTGTACCGCGGATCAGAGAGACTCGTGTGGCTGCCTGTTGCATATAGGTCGGAAGCTTCCCACTTAGTCGGTGACACTCTCGTTCTCTCCCACGAGAGCGACAATATTCGAGTCATGAGGTTCGATCTGGCTGCCATTCCAGTCCGAGAAAGCAGGACTAGGCTTATTGGGACTTGGCTGGAAGATTGAGCTCGAAGTCCTGTAGAGCCAGAATAGAGTAGCCTACAAACCCTACATACCTACTGTGCTGAACGGCATAAAGTGGCCATATCATTTCGCATTTTATACTCTCGGTGGCCAGCTAGTCTAATTTCCTAGTGCTCATATAAATGCACAAGTAACCAGACAATCATTTTGGTTGCATCCATAATAGCCAGGACATCTAGTATTCCAATAGAAGGTCCCTTGAAGGCCTGCGTTACTTCGGCTACTTGTCCTGCGATATAATGCCTCGGATGTATGTTATGGCAGGCTCCGTCTCTGCCCATGAGTACCACGACTGGCGGAAGATAAGCACAGCCTCCTCTCGCGAACCAGGAGTATAGATAGTCGGTACATCGTAAGCGTACAACATGGGGTTCTGGACACCGGGCCAGAAATGCGGGTTATCCTTCTTGACCTTCTCGTACAGCTGCTTGATCTGATTCTTGAGTTGGGCAATAAGTTCTCTGTAATCATTGTGAGCGACATTTTGCGTTCGCTTGAGAAGAATATCACTCATAGCTTCTTCTTCGAGGTGGGTGCGCCTGGCTTCTTCTGACGCACCAGGGTTCTTCTGTAGGAAATCTTGGAGAGACTCCAGGTCCTTCATCAAGCGGATTTTGATCAAAGTGAGGGCTACTGCGAATGCCACGTTATAGTCGTAGGTCTTTTCGAAGACAGGTTCAAATGCGCCTGATCATGAAGATCAAGATATGGCGAGTCAGGGTTGTTCCATTCGTACTTTTCATCGTGTACCGTGGCGTGCCATTTGATGAAATCGTATGCTTCCTGATCCCTTCCGAGTCGGAGATACAGCGCAGGCACATAAGAACGAACACCCTGGTTATCGCCACGGCAAAGACGAAGCATCTCTAGCGCATGCCCAAGAGCAGCCTCGACAGCTTCTCCAGTACGAACATTGAGGATAGCAGACATCATGTCAAAACGAGCAGACATGTAAGGGCGAGTGCTCTTGGCGAACCAAAATTAACCAACAGCGTTGGTGAAAGGGTCGGCAGCATTTGTGTCCTCGCCGGGATTGGCACGCAGCTTGGCTTCCTCTTCTGCGAGTTTCTCCCTCTGTTCCTTTATGGGAACGCATTGGACCTTGTGCCTAGGTCTATCTGCCTTTTGGTGGGGTTGACCACAGTACCTGACGACACGGCAGGCGCCGCAGCGCTTGAGTAGCTCTGGTTTTGTGAAGCCAGCTCCACATCCAGACGGCAAGCTGCAATGGTTGTAATAGAGGCCAAGGTTCATGCACGGCATTTTGGGCACCGTTTCAAAATGATTGTATTATGTTTCGAGTCAAGGAATAAGTGATTGGGATTTTCTAAACATGAAACTGACGAGGATGAAGCGGTCATGTTGCGGGGTTGAAGGGATGTCAATAATTATACTTCAATTATCTCTTATCTTATCTTATCGGTACCTGCATACCATATATAAATAGAACGCTCAACACCCCTTTTCCAATTGCCGATACCTCCATTAAATGAGGCAGTTTCCTGATCCGAAAATGTCGACAAAGCTATACAGATTGTCAATATTGTATCATTGCTCTCGGATGTATGCACTCACCAGTCACCACCGAGTCCATCAGAGCAGATGATAGAGCCCTGGACACCCTCGTTGCAAGTAAGACCCTTGCCGCGAAGTTCTTCAACGCGCTTCATCTGGGCGCTACGGTCGCTGCTGGCCTGAGGGGCGGCCATAGAAAGGGTGGCGAAAGCCATGAAGAAGATAGTCTTGGCGAGCATCGTGTTGGTGGTAGTTTTGATAAGTGAGGATAAGGGGTCTTGAAGATAGAGTATTGATGGACCAGCCAAAATGGAGAATAGAAGAATGGATGAATTGATCTGCAACAATAAGTGGGAAGGGAAAAGATGACAGCTTTATATGTATGTCACTTGAAGCTTATTTCGTCTACGTTTCAGGCCAACCACTTTGGTAGGCGAGGAAAGAGTCTCGAATCGCTTCAGACACAATCTTGACCTCTTTTGGAAGCATAATCTTCATATATGTTACATTGTCCCTGGTGTGGGGATTAAGCGGTGAGATATTCCTTTTAGGAATCTTGGATTATGCGCATACTGTATTTCGCTATCCCCGGTCCTTGTTGCCAGGCTACTGAAACGCATTTGACGCGATGGGCAGGTTTGAATAACCTCAAATCTGTGTCATCAGACTTGGGATTCCAGGGTCTCCTGCTTCAGCCTGCATTTTATTGGTCGGAAATAATTTCATGTTTGTCATGTCATGCATTTCGATCCCTTGCTCTAAGCTGTCAGATACCGAGCCTTTTGTGCTTATTGGCTCCTATCCTCCTTTCTCTCTTCCTTTTCGTTCTGCGAATCTCAATCTGTTATTCCTTTCATCAGGGATAACTTGGAGGTCGACATAAACTTGTAGCTTTTAAAGGCCCATGAGTTGCATATCTATCATTATTTATCGAGTTGAGTCCAGCGTTCATTGAGTTTAGTAAGAAGTATATTAAATTGATAGTATGTCAAAGGTTTCTCGTAGCGTCTCCAATTTGTCATTGTCGCCTCGAGTCATTCTCCACGAGCGAGCCTAATTTAGGAATATGTAAGTCTACAAAATTGTCAGGAGGGGTAAGTATTGCCACTTTCACTACAAAACAGCCATATGTTATCTACCATGTAACATCTTTATAGGTTTTTTTTGGGAAGCTGATCGAATATGAGTCTTTCGAGGGCAGTTTTCAGGTCGTACAATACAAATCAACACAACGAACACAGGCAAATATGGCCCTGTTTGGGTTGAGAGACAAATTTTTCAACATGTACATCCAGGACAACACATGGAATGTAACATTCAATACCGAAGAACAGGTTGCGGAGACAGAGAAACCACCATCCAGCCTCGACAGTTGATAAGATGTTGTTCAGGGTAGTTTGCCAGTCGCCACGTCCCGCAAAGTAAGCGGAAGTCGTCCCGGTCGCGGGGATGTTACGTAAATCAGCTTCTACCATTCCCCGGATCTCCAGAGGTCATTGCTCAACAACGTCGGAGACTGGGAACTCTTCTGGTTTAGGTGTTAACTAGTTATTCTGGACATACCCACTGCTAACCTGAAGCGCCCATCAGATAAGCCACATGGTTCGAGTGCACGTTTCCGCAGCTTGTGGCGTGGTGAACAGACCTCTTGGAAGATCAAGTCGAATGCAGTATTTAATGCCGAAGCTACTTCTCATATCAGGACTGTGGCGTTTGTGGAACTTGATGGGCGAGTCTTTACTTGGGTGAAACGGATTATGCTTTCACTAGAACGGTAACGACGCGCTATCAATCTTAGCTTCTATGACAGGAACCGCTAGCATTTGACACAATTTGGAATGACAGACTATAATGGTCAGTCGCTTTGCTTTCTAATATTCTGGGCGGGGCATAATAATTGTTTGAAGTGAGGCACCTTATGTCTGTTACCGCTAGCCAATATCTAGTCCATTCTGAGGCCTCGTATCGTCATCGAAATGGACTGTGCACTTGTAGAGATGAGATGGTGGTTTCAAAACGATCAGCAAGTCAGTCATCTGACCAATTGGCGCCATCCTGAATTCAGAACCACTATATGAGACATGTTCACATCCGCTCACGGCAAACCATGCTATCTCGGCTTCTTCCGTCTGGACTCATCATCGATGCGACTATCGATCGCGGAATTCATCTCCGCAATCCAGACAAAAGAAGGAGATCGACAGTTACATTTGGTTAGGTCCTCCGAGTTTGAACAAGCCACGAGTCAGTCTATACTCGTAAAGGTGCCAGTCAGACGCGCTAAAGTCACTAGACGCGATGAAACACTGGAATTACCGAGACACATGGCCCCAGAGTGCCGAGAGGTGATCGGCGTTCTAGCTTGTCGTTTTAGCGTGTCGCTAATGACAGGAGAGCATCAAAGCAACGAGCTAGAACCGCCTTGGACATGTTTGCGAGGCGGTTTAATTTCTGGGAATAATGCGGTGGATTGCCGATCATCGGATGTTTCTTTGTATAAGAGCTTTGTTCAGGAACATGATAATCAGTCTATCAAATCACTTCATCTTCTCTATAACCACCATAACAGTCAATATCTATAACAATCAACATGCGTTTCCAATTCGTCCCCCTTCTCGCTGCTGCGGCCACCGTCTCCGCCAGCCCTATCGAGGTTGAGCCTCGTGCCCCTCAGTGCAGCTCCTACACCATCATCAACACCCGAGGAACCGGCGAGATTCAGGGCCCATCATCTGGCTTCCGAACCATGAACTCTCGAATCACCTCTCAAGTCTCCGGCGGAAAGATCTACAACACCGTCTACCCTGCCGACTTCAGCCAGAATTCCGCCTCCGGAACTCGCGACATCGTCCGAAAGGTCAACAGCGTCCTCTCCTCCAACCCTAGCGAATGCGTCATCCTTGAGGGCTACTCGCAGGGTGCTGCTGCCACCGTCAACGCCCTTTCTCAACTGACTGGAAGCGCCAAGGATGCCGTCAAGGGTGTCTTCCTTATCGGCAACCCCATGCGCAAGAGGGGCTTGGAGTGCAACGTTGATAACCGAGGTGGCGATACTACTAAGAATGTCCAAGGACTGTCCGCTTTCGGAAGCAATGGCATTCCTCAAGACTGGGTCTCCAAGACTCTTGATGTCTGTATCTATGTAAGTGAACCTGAGTTGACCCTTCCATTGGAGTATTCTTACTAACGTAACAAGGGTGATGGTGTTTGTGACACCACACATGGTGCCGGCATTAACGGACCCCATCTGCAATACCCTCGCGATTCATCTACCCAGGACCTTGGCACTAAGTTCGTTGTCAAGCAGCTGACTGGTTCCAACTAGAACTGTTGATGATATGAGAGCTGAATTAAATAGTCAATAATGCAATAATATAAAGAGTTGAAGCTATGTTCAAGGCTATATGTGCTGTGTAAACTTGCTGTAAAACAAGACTACCGTAGGAACTCACGAGATTCGTAACGCCCAGTAGATGCATCTCTCGTAGAACTGCAGCTATAATTGGTATAGAAGGAATTAAAGATCTGACATCACGCTAGCCTGCGCGTTTGAGCAAATGAGGGCTGCAGTACTTTATCCACCGGGCGTTACGAATTTCGTGAGTTCATGGTATTGTGATTCATTCTACAGATGTGACCGTCAAGCTGGACCTGCGATGCCAGGATGCTTCTAGTTGTTTCATACTGTTGCATCTTATTTCCGGCCCGGACATTTGACCTAGCCACATTAAGACTAACGCCGGAGGGTTGAACCATCCCTCGGCAGATTTCATGTCCCCGAGGCCGGGTCTTGACCAACTCTTTGGCCACATCTCAAACCTCTGTCAAACAACCTCAACAATTCCTTCACAATGTCAGTCAAATTCTCACCCGATACCGATATCCCTAGCCTCGATGGCAAAGTGATTCTCATCACCGGAGGAAACTCTGGTCTGGGTCTTGAAACTACTCGCCAGCTCCTGAAACACGATCCTGCCAAGATTTTCCTTGCCTGCCGGTCAAAGGCAAAATTTGACCAAGCCATTACTGAGCTGCAAGAGTCTGGCTGCAAGACTGAAGCGGTGCAATTTCTGTCTTTGAACCTTGCTTCGCTGGAGAGCATCAAGTCTGCGGTCAAGGAATTCCAGGAAGCATCCACACGTCTGGATGTGCTCGTCAACAATGCTGGCATCATGATGACGCCTGAGGGCCTCACTGAGGAGGGATATGAGATTCAGATTGGAACAAATCATATGGGTCACGCGTTCCTCACACATCTCCTTCTTCCAACACTCGAGGAGACGACCAAGCTTAACCCTGACGTGAGAGTCATCTTCCTGGCTTCAATGGGAGAAGCATTTGCGCCCAAGGACCCTTATCATTTCGACCAATTCAAGACCACAATGCCTAACCTTTCAAGCTCTGCACGCTATTCCATCTCCAAACTCACCAATGTTCACTACGCTGCTGCCCTGGCTGAACGTCATCCCAACTTGAAGGTCATTAGTCTGCACCCAGGAGTTGTCCAGACGAACCTCACTGGCCCAGCTATCAGCAGCAGTCTCATTGTCGGAACTATTACACGTTTAGTCTTCAGCATTATGGGTGTCAACTCGAGCAAGGGCGCATTGAATCAGCTTTGGGCTCTCTCTAGCCCTGAGGCTGAAACCGGTGTTTTCTACCATCCTGTTGGTGTTAAAGGCAAGGGAAGCAAGTTGAGCCAGGATAAGGAGGCTCGTGAGAAGCTCTGGGACTGGACTCAGCAGGAGATCAAACAGCATCTCTCTTAGAAGATGGCTTTCTTTCTTTCTTTTTCTGTATGATCGATTACGTAGTACTATACCAGTTTTTGTTGTTTTGATTTCGACTCTCCAATCATCCTTATCAAGTATCTACACGTCATATTTTCCGTGTTTGAACTGGTATATGAACTCGTGACCACAGTAGACTAGATAGGGCGGAATATCGCTTCCAGACTTCTCATTCAATGAAATAAAGCGGCTTTTTCCCCAGCACGCCCTATACATCAGTTCTTCTTCCTGGATCTGATATGTCATTTATCTGCTCTTTGAAGCTTTGTGTGAAAGTAAAGAAGGCTTACGGGTGGGCTGATAATTCTATAATGACCTTTCAAATGAGTCTTCTTTGTCCTAAATAAAGGCATGAACATATCAGCACTCAGTCAATGGAATGATCTCAACAGCCAGGATGATACTTGTAAGGTCTTCTTCTTCATTGAAAGAGTGAACAAGAGTCATATGAGCTTTAAGGTGACCAAGAAAAACGATTTTGTGTCACACGAGATACTAGAATGACCGGCTCTCTTTATAGTTACTACAGAGTTGGTGATAGATAGCAGAGTGAATTACCAGATTCACCAGTATATAGTCTGGATGGTCTTCTTCTTCCAAGACCATCATCATCAACATCACTCTTCAAGCTAGAGTACCCAAGCCACCGGCATATCTTCCAAGCTGCACTGGACATCACAACTCATTTTCCCAACAAACACAATCATCATGTCTTCTTACGGGAGTGAGTTAGTCGTTTGTCACTTTTGTTTCACACTAACATGACCCCAGCTTACACACCCTACTACAACCCGCCTGGCCAAGGTTAGCTCCCACCCTCAGGTCCCTTACTCAACGCTAATCATGTCAGAACCTGCCGTCCCTGTCCCCTTCGCCGACGCCAAAGACGACAATGTGAGAATTACCAAGCATGAAGTCAACTACAGCAGCCATACCGTCGATATGTGGGTTCAATGGCGTATGCGTCCAGAAGAACCGTTGCAAACTGCCCGCTTCGCTGAGTTCGACGTCCATGAGGCAAAGCCCCAGATGGTCTTTGACTACTGGGACAATCTCGGGGGACGAGAGGCCGCTACCAAATTGACTGAGAAGAACGTTCAGGCTATTACAGACGAGTGCGAATCATTGTACGCAATCCAGTTCACTGGGTATGATGACATGGCGGATATTGTAGTCAAGGGCGCCATCAAGTCAGATCATCCTCGGCTTGTGCGTAAGTGGAATGAGGCCAAGAAGTCGAGAGTGACAACCGAGTACTGTCCGCCCGCTCCATCAGGCCAGCTGGTGGCGTATTGGTGCGATTGAAAACCAAAGAGTTTTACGACTACTCAGGGACTGACGATATCTTCGATGGAAGGATATGGTGTAGCAGCAGGCTGTTTGGAATAGGCATAGGATGGGGATAGATCAGACGTTTACTTGATGCCGAATTTCATTTGTGTTTTTAGTAGTCTCGAATTTAAACCTCTTCTGTAAAAGGCTGTTGAGTGATTCAATTTCTATCATTTGACAGGCTTCTGTTACCAAACATTTCCTTCGCGCACTACTCCAACTTAGCCCTCGAGCTCTTGGCCCTCTGCTCGAGTTCGGCAACAGTTTCAGTGGTTCCTCGAATTAGACCTTCATCTTCATCATGCTGGCAAGTCAAGAGTACCAGCGCTGAGGACTTCCATAGAGGCACTTTGTGCTTTCTCGCATTGCTCACTATCGTACAAATAGCAAAGATCAACGCGGCCAGCTCTAGAATCGCAGGTCCAATCAACCAATACCAGTTCACAACGACATAATTCTGTGGTTCGATCTGATTTCCTTTTGCCAGTTGCGTATTGGGCCCGGAGCGCAGATATTCCGTCATGCTGCTCGCCATGTTGTCAAAGCGCTGCGAGATGTTCACTTCACCACCAAGCATAGCGCTCAGCCCATGTGGGACATAACCGCGGTCTCCTTTTATGTACTCTAACCGAAATGTTTCAGAACCTATGAAATCTGCTAAAGCTGCTTCATCCATTGGGTTAGAGTAAAGTGTTGGTATATCGTCTTTTGTGGAAGTGCTGATAAGTGGACGCAAGTCCAGGGGATGATCTTTGTCGTAGTCGACATCCCACTTAAGATCGACCATTCTAGTCTTTCCAAAGGAGAAACTGTTGCCGCTCACTGTGGCATTTGTATACTCGTAAGCGACGTAACTGATATTGCACTCCATGACGTCGGTCCAAATCTCCTTATATGACATATCTAGACCTGATCGAAAGATTCCCACTTTAAACAGGTTGGGAGACGTCCTGCGATAATCAGTTATAGCTGTTGCTTTAGACCCGAATATGGTTGACCAAGTTAGTGGATTACTGTGAGTCTCCAACAAAACTCCTCCAGGAGTGGTGAAGTTACATTCAAAAGGGCCACCTTCGAATACCTTTTCGTACTCTTTATTCGACAGTACTTTGCCCGTGCTATTGTCTTTGCAGAATCTCGTACTGATTGCCGGAACGGTGACATTCTCACATACACTCTTGAAGCCAAGAGACACCCAACGATCGTCCCACGAGCAACGACTCGTGCAGTTATATGCAGGATCGGTCTTTATATCGTAGAGCCCCTTTATCATAGCAGACTGCATTTGTAGATCCGGGGGCCGTTCTAAGTAACACATTAGCTGATGAAGGTCAATAATTATCGGTATCCTACCGTCCCTTTGGCCAGATGGAAGGTCCCTGTTGTAGGTATGGGCAAAGCCGAAAGTGGTGTTATCGTTCGGTACAGGTACTGGGCGAAGCTCCAGGTCTATAACTTCCTGTACCATTGGAGAAAATCCCAGTCGCAAAATAGTGATGATTGCACCAAGAGTGGCTATGTTCCACGAGAGTTTGAACAAGAAAACAATCGATCCATACGGGCCTCTACTAGCTTCGTCGAACGTCTGAACGCTATCTAGTTGACGAGGCCGGGCTTTGAGGTAAAGCCACTTGAGTTGACCGATGAAGGCACTGACGTTGTGCATCATTGCTGCCGTGCAAGCTGTCGAAAGGACCGCTATTGCAGCGTTGATCGAAATAGCAAACGGCCATTTCGACACAGGTTTGTCTTGCATAGTGAAGAATATCACCACCATGCCGACGAATAGTATTAAGCTTGTAAACACAGATAGTATCTCGAAACCCCATCGTTGTGGAGACAGTGTCTTGGGATGGGGCTTTGCTTTGATCTCCGGAGGCCTTTGAACAAATATTGGCTCTGCTGATTCTGTGTCTACATTATGAATGGGCGCCAGTTCATACGAGGTCGGTGATTGCTTGGGCTGAGTTCCTGACATGGTTGAGAGAATACTGTCCCAGGGGGATGTCTGTGGACGTGGTAGAGATGAAAATGAGCTAGGACTAACTGGAATCCATGGAACTCTGCATCCATCCAGTTTACATATTTAAGAAAGGATCGGAATCAGCCTTATCTATAATTAGAGAAGCGTAGGCGGACCAACTGCAGGTGCATCTTGGCAGTCAGATGCTATGACACTGTACAGGATTTATACAAGTTATAAACAAGAGTGGTAATAGATTGTTGGGGGCCATAAATTAAAACAATCATTTGACTGGATAGCAACGCAGACAGACATTACTCCAACAGGAGGCATTTCTCTCATCCAAGTGCTCAGATGGTGGTATAAGTGGCATCGATGGGCAGGATTTGCTTGGAGACCCTATCAAGATGAAGTACATGCAGAGGCCATGGCAGTGTACAGGCTTTATGCTTGCAGCAACATCATTTCTTTTTCCACGTGAGAGAACTTAATTGGCAGACCATCTTGCCACCGACTTCTATGCGAAAGTTATTGGTTCAAATCAGCTGTACGGGCTTTTCACCTTCTCTGTAGGCGCATAAGCGCCAAGGTCGGCGGCACATAGATACCCTTTGCGGTAGACACGCACCCAATTGGAGGACAATCAGTCTTCTCATTCTCCTCTGCCGGTCAATCAACCGGGAACATCCCATGATACTGTAGTAAGCTGCTCACCATGGAGGTAGATGTGGAACTAGACGAGCCTGGTAGGTGCATACACACTCTTGTCATTTAGCCGACAGATACTCAAGCTCACCTGAGAGGTGTTCTACTTCAACCGATCAGATAATTCAGAGCACCTCTGAGGTGAAGTAGAAGTCAAGGTGGAGTTGACGGCGAATTGACCTGAGAGATGTCTCACGAACTCAGTTGAGAGGTGTTTCACTTTATCCAGAAGTACAGTAATAAAGAGTTGTCCTAAAAATTGTGTACTCCATGATATATCAATGAACCAAATATGCAAAGTAATCTTGGACCGCCTCCCAGGCGAACTCAAGGGCCGCCTCTCAACTGAACTATTCAAGCACCTCGCAGATCAATTAGGCCACTCTTAACTCGTTTAATTGAACCTGGCATATACGATAAAGTACTAAACCGTAAACCCAGAAATTGACCGTTCACGGGAGTCGCGTAAGAAGCTGCGGTTGCTCTGCTCGGTGGCTTTACGTACAACTCGCAGCAGCAAACTGAGCGAAAAGGTTGGGGATGGACACATAATTACCATTGAGGCGCAAACGCGCATTGTGTTTGCCAGCCGTGAAGTGCACTCGTAGATTCATCAGACATCAACTGACCGATACATGGCTTGGTCTCGGCAGAGTCACTGCTATCATCAACGTGGAGCTTTCGCAGAAGTTCTTACAACTGTGGGCGTGGAGTTCCAAAGGCAAAGTGAAAATGATGTCCCTCGGCGATCTCTTGCTCTTACTTTGAGATAGAAAGGACCACAACGAGAGCGCGTCGGTTACTAGCCAAGGGTCAATAGGCCTTGGGCGGAGATCCTTTACACTCCAAGAGCTAAATGACTAACAGAGAGGCGATGTTTGGTACGACACTTTTGTCCATGGCGGCCGAAGACAGCAGCAGGCCATTCATACCGTACAAAATGCTGTCGCTTGAGCAAGTAGACCACAGATGCAGCAAGCAAGATCACCTCGGACGACGTTGCTATGAGTTCATAAAAAGAGCTGGTCCATGTAAAAAGGAACAAGAGTTGCAAGCTCATAGTGATACGAAACACGGGGGCAGACAATGGGGAAGGAATGCCAAACAACCCAACCACAATACAGCATGTACACGTTTATGCAAGCGGTCGGAGTAGTGAGGGCTTGCGTTTATTCCTTTTGCTCAGATGCGACAGGTCACCGGTAGACATAGCATCGCCCAAGAACGGTGGGTTCTCGAAGCCAAGAGTGGGATCGGTTTAGTTTGAGACGTAGAAGGTGTTCATTCTTCGACGTGCGCGGGTTGTAGGCCGAAAAGAAGACAGCAGTGGTCTGTCTCTGCGCTTCAAGTATCTCGGTCACCAACGCCGAGAACCTGGAGCGATTTGCGTTGTTCAACCCGGTGTTGCTGACCTGGCTTTAGGTTTGGAGGATTCGGCGATGGTGGTAAGGACAATGTGATTCGAAAAGTAGTGAGAGGCTTCGACAGTCGGGAACAAGCAACGGCAGTGTTGCTAGACCAGTGGCTGCACTCGATCGCAAGAGTCGTGTCGGCGAGGAGAGACAGTATACGAGGAATGTCCACGAGAGGATGTTGTACCAGCGCCAGTAGCTAGGAGCAGATGTGGGAGTATGTACGACTGGTCCGAAGTTCAGACGCTAGAGACAGGTATTTCGATGGGAACTCTGCACTTTCGTCGGAGGTTTTGCTCGGCGGTATATAGTAGTAACGATCGGCCGGCGTCCGGTAACTGGGAGAGAAGCGGCAGAGCTTTACGGACCGTCGACGATCGCTGGGAGAAGACTTTGTTGGCATCTGTGAAGAAAGGTTCGGCGCATATCAACGCAAGCCATCGCTCGGATAAAAGGGCTCGGGATACCCAGATACTGGATCGACTGGTCCAAATATCGCTTGTATTGACTGTCTTTGTCGTCTTCTCGAGTGTCATGTCAATTCCTTCCTTCTTCGACTGCGCGAAGCTGAAAAGACCGATTGAGGCGCGGCGACGAGCTGGGAGTGTTCTTGGCTGTTGTTTCGGATGTCGCGAACTCATCTGAGCCCGTTTCGTTCAATCTTAGTCAAGGCGCATTCTCTTTCCAGCATTGTATGCCCCTTGTTCAGCAAGGCCAGGCTTCGTTCCGACCCGAGAGCTTTGGCGCATGCCATGTTGCGCCAAACATTAAGGGGAATCGCGTGGCAGTCTTCAAGAGCAATCATCATACACCGGTAGTGTTCAATCGACGGCGTTGGAGACGACGGAGAAATCGCAGGACATGTCGTTCGTGGATCAAAGCGCCGATCGGTTGCGAGGGAGGGTTATAGCACAATGACTGAGCTAACAGTGACAATGCGACAGATCGCCTATCCAGCCTTTAAAATAGTAGAGGAGATTGCGCGGGGAAGTCAACAGCGAAAGACAACTGAGTGATATCATGGAACAGAGTCTTCTCTTCAGTAAAGCGTGAAGTAGAGACGAAGTAGACAGTCAGCTAGAAGGTCGAGATAAAGCAGTTGTGATGTCGCGAGTTTAGCTTCAACGTCATCGCGCCAAAGAGTTCGAAGACGAAGCTTATCACTATCGTGTTCTTCTCTATGGTTGGTCCAGAGCCTCGAACGAGCAATGTTTGCCCCACTAGTCTCCCATCGTCTTTTGTGAGTTGCGCTACCCTGTACTCTGTACGATGAATGCATTTCAAAGCTTCGAGAGCAATACAAAGGTTAGTCTCGTGCAGTCTTGTTAGAAGTCAAAGAGAAAGAACGAGTATTAGTGCTTGGAAGTATTGAGCATCAGTCGGTAGAAGTCTTGTTGAACAACAGCATGGGGATCGAAATAATCTTGATGTTCATGAGCTTCAGTGTATTCCACATAAGATTCAATGACAATCTACCTACCACACAGGTTCCCGCTTCTTCGTCATTCGACCAGCAGCATTGAAAAGGTTCAGGTCATCAATTGGCTCTTGCGGTGACGACATAAACACTCCCTTAAATCATTGGTTGCGACAGGTTCAAAGATCATTTGCTGGTACCTTTACTCCTCGTTCGGGATCGTGACTGTCAAAGTTGACACAATACAGTTACACGATTAAGCCATGCCACAAGACCCTTTTCTACTCTGATATAAGATAATTAAGGGATATTGCCCCTTTTGCTCCATTGCTTGCTTCTGGCCTGTTTCCCTTCTTTCCATCAACATCAACCACACTGGACAAGCAGTCATCTCGGAAGATACAGGAGAGCATCAACGAAGCTACCGGCAGCTGGAATGATGGACAGGTTATACTCAATTTTTCCAATGGGCCACCGCTTTCTTCGATGAGATCAGCATATCTCTCGATGATTTTCCACCGTCAAAGCCTTCGCAAGCCTTTCGTTTGCTCGTCGAATAATTGCCCGGACTGGACGACGAAGGAGTCAGGTGGGTGACAGAAGAATTATGCTGTGAAGCTTAGGCTGCGAAAAAGAAGGTAGTCTAAATGATGGACTAATCTGCCGTAAGATGACTAAATTATTTCGTCTCTTATGTTCTTTGCGACCAATTCTTCTGACACCTTGGGGGAGAGAGCTCCAGGTCTCTGCGCCCCACTCTTTTGCGGTTACAGGCCTGCAGCTGCCAAATGCGAACGCGACCGGAATAACTCCTCCCCGCCCCACTTCTAGCCTCTTAATCTCCTTCACTGGCCTAGCAGTGCCAGATTCACGCACCTTGGCACAAGATCCCTCCACTTCCTCACAATGTCATCTCACAACCTCAACCTCGACCTCGATCCTCGAGGCTTCTCTCCAGCATCATTCCTTCGCTCATGAACCGATATCCAACAGCCCTTCCGACCTCCTCACGAGCCGAACCGCCGCCCTCGAAACGCGTCCCAAGAGAAGTCGGTGAATCGCGCTACAGACCGTTATAAAATTCCGTTTCGCACCCTTCAAACGAGCGTCTTTTTTGGCGATTTCCTCCTTTGCTGGAACGGGCGGGGCCTGTAGAGGGGACTTTTCGATGTCTCGCAGCTCAGTTCTGGAGCTCGAATAGTTGCCCGGCAGCGAAGCTGACTTCTCGCGGTTCAAAATCTGTTGGCCTTCTCCGCCTCCTTTGCGAGGGAAGAGGGACCGTAAAAAGGGAGATCTTGCTCTTGGTCTTGCAGCTCAGTTCTGGGGATTCAAGGACAAGCTCCTGTCAGAGATCGCTGATTCTTGGTCGAGCTTAAAGGTACGTTGTGTATGAAGCTAACTGGCAGAATACCCTCTCGAGAATGGCGACATTGTCGACTCTCGACGTGAACACGACGAGTTCTGCGGTTGTTTCATGGCGCTGGAACGAGGTCACACGATTCTTGGCAGAGCCCGATCCTCAAATCAGGGATATCACCTTCACAACACGATTCGACAACACGGCGACGTTCTTCCAGTTGAACATACCTATCCGGATCAAGGGGATCAAGACCGGAACGACCCTGATCCTTCGTATTCCTCCCGCATCGATCTCCTCCTTCGAAGTGACAGCTCAAAGCCCTGCAGTCCCGAGTGCTGTGCGGGACAAATTTCCTTCGAGCACGAGCACGCGCCTCGACTTCCAACTCAACGTAAATCCCGAAGTCCTCGTCCCCACACAGGCACAAGAACCGCTGGCCCCTCTGCGAGCCCAATCAGGCACAGTTCTCGATGCTCTACATGAGCTTGCGAACAGCACTGCGGTGTCGATCTATATCAAAGGTGCACACAAGACACAGCTTCAACCTGTACGCGACATCATTGGTAAAGGCAACGGCCTGCCGCTCGTCATTCAACATGATCTCCTCAGCATGTATGGTGGTGTGGGCGCCAAGGTCATCACATTTCCATCGCCTCCAACAGAGTCACTGCCACCGCCGTCATACGACCAAACCGAACCTCCACCCCCTCACGCACCGATTTTCGACACGCGAAAACGGCGGCGTAAAGACGATGGAGGAGAAGAACGCGACGAGGACATCGCCCTGATTTGGGCACAGCTAGAGAAAATACAAACACGACATGGGCTGGAGCTCAAGGCTTTGAGAGAAGAGAATCTCGATCTCAGGGACGAGGTGGATGACCTGCGAAAGCGTCTTGCCGCCTCCGAGAAGAGCCACCAGGATTTAAAAGAGGAATTCGACGCATTGACAACAAGAACGGATCTCAAAGTCGACGAGTTGGGTGACGAGATCGATGTCAAGCTTATCGATACGAAGTCGGACATACAAGAACTGACCGAGAGTGTCAAGTCCTTGAGGGAGGACGTCGATCCGGATGAGCTGGTTGACCGAGTGAAATACAAGGTTTTCGACCATCTAAGAACCAGTCTGTCTCACGACATGTCCCCGGCCGGTTGAACCTAAAAAGCATAAGAGACGACGTACAAAACGAGAGACGACATAAGGGACGAAACAATAAGCGACATACATAATAAGAGACGAAATAAGGGACGACATTGAAGACGAATTCCTTGCTACCAGGCCCGTCGCATGAATCATGCAGCTGCCGCCCTGCTACACATCCCATCAGTTCGCGCTGGAATCGCTCGAATCACTACGGATGCATGGATGCAGATGACTTGAGGAGGCATCGGCCAGATGTAAAGTCCTTGCGTCAGAAAACCAGCTGTTGGCGTAACGCGATACGCGGATAGTTTGAGATGTCCTTGTTGCACATCAATAGCCGCTGTCGCGACCTTCAATCCTCAGTCGCGCCACGTCCCAACTTGTGCTGCTGCTCGGACAGTATCACATCTCAGACATCCTCCGCGCACCCATCGTTCCCAGCACAGCGACGAGTATATAATCAAGCGAAATAATAATAATAATAGAACAGGCAAAGCCTAAGCATTCAATGCATGGAATGAAGAACAATCGTCGTGACGTCTGTCTTGTCATGAATAGAGGTGAAGATGCATCATTTGGGTGTCTGACGTAACTGAAGAAAGATCGTCTAAGGCCTAGACCGCCAGAGTAAGGTAGCCTAAGTTCTAGTCTACTCTAGCATAAGGTGACCAAATTATTTCGTCTCTTATGCCTTCTTTGATCCTGCTTGTACGATATGGCAGCTCCAAAACTTCTGGTCACTGATCATGCAAATAAAGACTTCACATTGCATCGAGCCAGTGTCAATCATGTTGGCTCTATGAGTGCCGTCTCACGCGGCGACCAATGCCTCGAAGGCTAGCATCGGGAAGATTGTTGAATGCTGAGCTTTGCGGTCGGCACATTCGACGAGTTCGAGGAGACCAGTGTTGGCGAAACCCAGCACATGATGTATGCGGTTAAGGGAGCTTGATCGCATCGTGGAGACGGGCGTCTAAAAAGAGGTAGGGACAGCAATCGCCCAGGACGACACAGCCTGACATGATAAATTTTAACAGAGCCGCGGCCAGTCAAAACAATTATTGAAGAGGATAAACGAATAATTGAACATGCCTGATTGTTCTCTGGCAAACTGGTCCTCAAGCAAGTCCGTTCTGTCCTCTGACAAAGAAAGGCCCGGGCGCTTCATTCAACCTCGTCATGGCCTGAATGTTTTGCGATGGACTGCTGAAGCGTGCGGGATGGGCGGGAGTAGCCGCTAAGATTACCAACTAAGAGTCTGTTCAGTGGAGTTTCCAGCGGGCTACGTAGTGCTGCAGGTAGCGCTGGGGACGGGCTGCCTAACTTCTGCGACAGGGACCCTTTGCCTGGACAATATTCTTGATTCTTACTGCAGAACCACAACGAATCTCTGATTTGGCACGGGAGATCACGCGGATAAAGGTGTATAAGAGCAATCAAATGTCCTCAAACAACGTCATGACATCTGTTGCGACATCGATACTTCTCGCATTGAGCTTGGTGCGCTCAGGCTTATCGCTTCTTATCGATTACCCCGCCACCATTTGTTTGTGACCCGACTTTCCATCAGACGCGTTCTCACTCAACGAATGCAATGGCGATGTGCTGAGCTGGTCTCCCTAGCTTAACGACGAGGAGCGACAACAAGCTACAACGATCGCAGCAATGACCTACGAACTTCCGTTTATTCGCCACCCCATATCTCACGGAGGGGAATGATGCCAGTCGAATATCGAGCTACACATACCGCGAACCATCCAGTCCCAGCGCCCTCGAGCGTTTCCCTTTCTGTGGCCGGACTGCTCGACCAGTCAATAGCACGCGTCCTTTTCCAACCACCTGTCCCAGCCTGCCTTCCCATCGCCTCCGCTGCAGCTCCAGATCGTCGCCATACATTCCAACAGCCGTACTCGACTCGCCTGCTTCCCCAACTTCAACATGATCGATGCTCCTGCTATGCCGCGATCTTGCTCTCGTGCCAACACGTCTCAGCCTAAACCTGCCCATCGTTCGGAGAAGGCATCTCGTCACGAGCCATTACTCGATCAATTGCCCGTCGCGCCCAGTATCCTCGATCCTCTCGAGCGGACTACAAATACGAGTCTAATACGCTCGAGATACCCACCCGATCAGCGATACTAGTTGCCTGCATCAGCGTCTTGACCTGTTTCATCGCAATGTGCTTCAACGGAATATAAATATGCTTCGCAGCTAACATGGGTGCCGAATGGGAAGAGGACGCAATGGAATACCTTACGAAGAAAGCCGCCATAGCGGTTGTCGACGCGACAGGCAATCGTTTCCTCCGCCTCGGCTATTTCTGCTTCCCCGACACACCGAATTCTCGAACTGGCTAACGGTTTCATAATTCGACAACTGCGATATGAGTCCGCCGCCACGAAAGCTTGACGACCACTGTTGGTGTGCGCGAAAGTAGCATCGTTGCGATATATTTTGCCCCTCGCTTTCACGAAACAGAGCAAGGATTGAGCAATTCGAGCATACCAACGGGCAAGCTGCCAAGTATACACGAGCTCCTCTTCATTTGACTCGCGACCGAGAGTACAACACTCACCACTGCCCACAATGCGAACACCATCTCGGCCGCAACGGTATATGGCCGAGCTACGGGCCATGCGTGGCGGCACGATACTCGCTGTATTATAAGGTTCCCAGGGCGGCAGCTCAAATGCACCTTCGCTGGCACACACAGAAGCTTGGCGTTGCTGCTCTTAGCCCAGTATCTCCGACACCCAGATCCGCCCTGCAGTTTGATGCGAGCAGAGACCTGACACAGGTTGAGACGAGCCATCATGGCCACTGGTTGAACGCCGTGGTCTTATTCTTTGCCCCTTGATTAACATCGCTGTCAGCATTAGGCTCTGTCGCCCACAAAATATGCCGCCAGCCTGCACGCTGCTCATTCCCTTCCTGCCAATGGCCTCGTGCAACGTGTGGGCCGTTTTGAGCATTTGTCCAGTGCACGAATCTTCCCAAGTCTCAAGTCAAGGCCACCCTTTTCGCAGTATCCCATGCTGCGGTCTTTCCCGTCGCTGGCCGATGAGCACAGGAGCTGTACGCTAGACTGTCATTTGACATCGAACTTCTGCCGCGAGAGAGACCCGGCACGGTAGGATTCCCACCCCAGGAGGCATGCTTCTGCCCTAGCGAAGCTGTGCTATGACGTCTCAGCGTAGACATGCCCCATCGTACTGATTGCCTATTATTGATCTTGTCCTTGATACATGGTGTGATATGTGATTAACTACTGTCGCTGCCGCTACATAGACTTGGTGATGAACGAATCGCCAATCCTGCTTTACCGACCTTACCCAGTGACTGATGACATACTTTTGAAGGACCCTTGCGTGGATCGCTCTCATCATTTATCCACCAGTTGATCTCTGCGGCCACTTTTCACATATAGCTGGCCATGGGTCTGCGTGTGGAGTTTCGTTATCAGAACTCCATTGCGAATGGCCGTGATATGTAGGAATAAGCAAGCAAGCGCACAGACCGCTTCACAACGCGGAGCGGACCCGTTCTTGGCTGCGATACTGAGATTTCAGCTTACTTTTGGTGTTTTTTTTCATGTAGATCATGACTGTTTTCTTGTGCTCTATGGTGGAGTGACAAAAGTGAGGCCAGACCGGAGTGGAGAGGAACCACATACCCACGATAGCTGCGGTTGGAAGGAGCAGGATATCACTCACGTATTTAGGTGGCCATATTGCAAGAGTACCAATTCATTCCTTCTTGGTACCATTGTTTCCAGAGTCTCAACATTACCAACATGACCACGGAGGTGCAAATCCCGGACAGAACGTTGTTGAAGGACTCGGTCATGGATCTTGACCAGCCATGCAAGTTTTGCAAAGTCCTCGACCTTGACGATAGCTCCTATGGCGGCAAGGCAAAGACTGCTGAAGATGGAACGCAGTTCGTTGATTTCGGCGAGTTTGTTGAAACTTTACAGGATCGAATTGTGACCTCGGGATCGAGGCAGGCGAAATTGGGAAGGGCGTTAAGTCACGCGATGCAGAATGCCAATGCGGATGCGTCAAAGACTGTCGCAAAGACTGAACTTGGACTTGAGTATTCAAGAAGTGATGAGCTTCCCGAGCTGCCCGGACTTGGCGCTACGGCATCTGCTGGTTGTGCGTTTTGCAAGGTGCTCCAGAATGATTTGAGGGAGGCGTGGGGGTGGATTGAAGACAATTGGGATCACGAGGATGAGATCACAGCGGATCTGGAAGATGAGAAAGAAGAAGCAGAAGCAGAAAAGGATTCAGGAGAAGAAGCTGATGTTGAGGACGATGATGACAAAGAAGAGGAGGAAGAGGGAAGTGATGATGAAGATGACGACGAAGATGACGACGATGAGGACGAAGAGGAAGAAGAAGAAGAAGAAGAAGAGGAGGAGGAGGAGGGCATGGGCAATGAAGATGGAGATCAGAAGGTTGACGAGCCCGAACTCAGCGACATCTACGAAAACAGCGACGGAAACAGCGTGTTTACAAGCGCCAGCGAACATACCGACTCTTACGTCCCTACTGATGAAGATTCCGAAGAGGAAAAGGAGGAGGACGAAGCAGCTGAAGAGGAGGAAAAGAAGGACGAAGAGACAACTGAAGGCGACAACAAACAAGAGGTGGATCAAGACAAGGCCAACGAGCCACCCAAAACCGCCGGGAAACAGCCAAGTAAAGCACAATTGGTGATCTCGGAGATCACCTACAAGCTGCGAGATTATGAGCGTGACAACGATGGCTCTCCACGGACATGGGCAGATGCATTGTTTGTCTTCTTCACGATTACGTTCAAAGGGAGGACGAGAAAGTACTCTACCAGCTACAACTTCTACGCAGAAACCACAGGTATGGATACCGTTCCACAACTCGCTTCGTGATTTAAGCTAACCTGGTGTCAGATCCATGTGCTTCATGGCTGCAGATCAACAGACGACCCTACACGAGTGATCCGCTGTCGCCGACATCTTTGAAGAGGATGAATGAGCTTATACAACAGGCTGAAGAAAAATGTCCGATGAAGATTGTCAAGGAACCATTCTTGCCGACTCGCCTGCTTGATGTACAGGCAGATTGTCCATCAGGTCTACGCCTAGTCATCACTGAAACCGACCCTGAGGTCTGCAAGCTTGAAGCTTCGCAGAGGCGATACGCAGCGCTCAGTTACTGCTGGGGTTCGGGCGATGCAGCGGCAAAGCAACTCAAAACAGTCAGGGACACTCTGGAGGAACACTGTACTTCAATCGCTATGGAGAAGGTTCCTCAAACTGTCGCAGAGACAGTCCAAGTCTGTCGAGCCATTGGAATCCGATTTCTCTGGGTCGATGCCCTTTGCATCATCCAACACGATAAAGAAGATTGGGCAAAAGAGTCCTTCCAGATGTCCTTGGTCTATGAAAACAGTTATTTTACACTTTGTGCCATACAAGGTGACTCCTGCTCAAGCGGCTTTCTTCAAAAGGACTACAATCCACCCTGTGTGAGACTCAAGTTCCAATCAAGGGTCAAGCCTTCAGTCTCTGGTAACATCACCCTCCGGATGCTTCATCACCCTTCAGCGACGACACGGAGATATACCAGAGCTGACGGCAAGTACCGTCGCCCTGGTGACTCTCCTGGGCAGTTGGATCTGGGATCCGCTTGGAGTACACGAGCCTGGACGTTCCAAGAGGATCAACTCGCGCCGCGCAAAATCTTCTTTGGCAATCTGATCTTCCATGTCAGTCGTGAAGGGCATCTGGAAGCAGCTGATGGTACTTGTGTGGGTCATGAGCGATTCATTGACTCCATGGACTCACTCCAACAGGGACTCAGTACGTGGTACAGAATAGTTTCGGAATACTCTCGAAGAAACCTTTCCTTCCAAGAGGATAAGTTCCCAGCTATTGCTGCTCTCGCACGATCCTTCAGCGAAAGGTTCCCAGACCAGAAGTACCTGGCAGGCCTGTGGGAATCAGACATCCACAAGGGTCTCTTATGGTCCCATGAAGAATGGAAGGAGTTTGAAGACTATCAGAACCTTTTGCCAGAGAAATATGTCGCACCTTCTTGGAGCTGGGCCTGTGGCCCTTCAAACACAGACTGGCTCTTGCACAATGATAAACAGCCCAAGTCGGAGCTTATCGTCCGCAACACCGACGTTATCCCAGAAGAGCACAATCCGTTCGGTCGTGTTTCGAAAGGCCGTTTGATGCTAACAGCGCGAATGTACAAACCTACCACCAGACGCAATGGAAAACTGCGAATCAAGCACACGTACAAATGGTTCAAACTCATGAGCGTCCCAGCCATGAACTACGCTCTCTTCTCTAAGAGCGGTAAATGTATAGCCAAGATGGTTTTCCACTGGGACAACTTTTGTAATGTCAACGACAAGGGCTATCCTCGCGGGCCGATTGATGATATTCGTCTGGTTTTGACAGCGAGTATGTTCACTGGCGACGATCCAGTGCTAAAAAGCCACGATTTGCCGGAAGATCAGGAACTCCTGTTGGGTATCGTCGTTAGGCCTTCGCTCAAGGAAGAGGGCGCATATGAGAAGCTGGGACTGTTTTACTCTGAGGAACGGGAGAAGGGAGGGAGGCAGTTTTGGGAGAAAGTGCCGATGCAGGGTATTGTACTTGTATAGAGCTTTTAAGGGGAGTGAAAGAACAAATGATCCTGTTGGATAGTTCAGTATAAGATGCTTTCTTATCGATATCGCAATCACGCATGATTCGTTTATCGCAAAAGCAAAAATACAAACAAAAAAGAATGGAAAAGATCGAGTGTAAAATTATGGACCAGTTAACGAAAAAAAAAAAGAGAGGTTCTGCCCGGGCTCGAACCGGGGACCTTCTCGGTGTTAACGAGATGTCATGACCAACTAGACCACAGTACCAAGCTGTTTGTTGTGATAGGGAATGGTTTAATTTGCTCTATACTGTTGAGCTTTTGAACCACTCTAGTCGGAAACTGGAATGGCGTCTCCCGAGCGGACCGGACGTGGATTTGCGACGGCAACACATAGCAGTTTCAACCTGCAAATTACCTGGTGGTATTATCATGATGGGCAGCCTCACATTGCAGGGCAAGATCATTTGAGACTCCAGGTATATTGCCAAGGCATTTTACGTGACGTGTTCTGGAGGGTGTTTGTTTCCAGACAGCGGGGGATACCTTTGTGGGAGCTGGATTAAAGTTACACTCCAGCCTTTCTTTAAGCATATTTTGAGCCTTGATGGCTTCGATTTGCAGGAATAGCCTTTCTAGAACCTGGGTACGATTTGTTGTAATGGGCTGAAGTCATCCGTGATAGACATTACGGCACAAGCCTCCACAATGTCTATGGGCAGGAGGCTGAGACGGAACCGTAGAGTTCACAATATCGCCCACCGCTTGGAAGACAAGGCAAACTAGCACTTCAGAAAGGTATAATAGCCGTAAAGCCCTACAAGGAATGCAGCCTTCTTCCCTCCATTTCCAACCGTTTCCATCGTTTCCCTCACCGCAACAACCAAATCTCAGAGTGAACAGGGCACCAGCGCCACTCTTCTTTTAGCTCAAGGAAACTTTATTGACATAAACACTATTTGAGCAAAACCCTGAGATGTGACGAGTCACCAGCGCCTTTGTGTAACACTGAGAGTGATCTAATTTGCTGTAGCCCAGGGGCAGACACCGCTTTTCCCACCTTAGTTCCTTTCTCAACCTGGGTATTTCGAGCGTGAAATAGTATTCCTTGGCAAGGTGCCAAAGAGTCAACATAAAACCAAATCATCAAAGAAATGTCAGGGCTGTTGCAAACGCCCTTAGTTTGCGCCTGCGCCTACCCGTAGTACTGAAAAATGACGATGGAGGAAGATGTGATAGATTAGGGGCTCTGGGATCGTAGAAGCTGACTTTATCATGGCCGTATCCGAGCATCTTCCTTCCCATCTGTAATTATTTCTTTCACACCAACTACGAACTGCAGACCTGGTCAGTATGTCCGAGCAGTACAGCCCTCGCTATTATGACCACCTCTCACGATGGACTTGGGATCGTGGTATTGATGGTTCGTCAACCTTTCCCATGCTCAATATGTCTCTAACTTACTCGCAGCCTTCAACCGTCGAAACCCTCCGGAGCTGAATCATGAGCATGGGTCTGTCCCTTCACGGACCCCTTCCATCGCGGCTACGACGCTCGTCTCACCCCGTTCGCCGTCCTACAACCCGGAGTCTCCTGAGAGCCCGGAGAGCTCGACCACCTGGCGAAACCCTTCGATGGAGAATAGGCCACCCATCTATAGGGAATTTCGGTCCAGCTATTCGTACATAGCAACTGTACCCAGAAGCGACACAGCAAGCTCAGCTCAACCAGGCCGATCTTCCCACATTTCCCAGTCTATCGCTTCACAGCAAACGACCCCATCGATCAATTGGATCCTCCGCGTACTGGGTTATCGTGAGATCTGCAGACGTGGATACGGCGTAGTCAGGGAGTTTTTCGTAGAATTTACGGACTACTCCCCACCCCATAGAGCCTGGGACACTCTAACAGCCTGGATGGAGCAAGACCTCACCGAACGGATTGCGCCTCGGGAAGTTCAAGACTTCCTCAATGAGACAAGGTTGGAATGCCATCGGGGTTTGTATGGATATATGTTTACCGTCAGGTTTGCGCCGAACTGTGGTGGTACGTTTACCGGTTGTCCTATGGATGGCTGTATCGCTTGTGGTTGGGGATGTCACTGAGGGTAGTGTTGGCCCTGAGGTGTTTATATGATAGTGCGCATACACTAGAGTGGAAGGGCACTCATGCTTGAGAAATTGGTTTGGAAAAGTTGATGGTTTATTTAATACGAAGCATAGATAGGTACGAGAGACTCTTCATGGGATCACTGGGAACTTGAACTGGAGATATAGAAGAATGATGTACTTTGCAAAATATCCCAATGTCTCTACCTCCGGACGAAGGCTGAATCCTCAAGCATTTAACTTCATTGTACCCTGTCATAAAACGAGATCTTAAAACCTTCCTTTGTATTTGTTGTTCGGCTGACGGAGAGACTTCGGGCGATAGTATTGGGAAGGTGACAGAAGACTTGTTCGAGCGTGGGGTATGAAATGTGATACTTTGGTGGCTTGCCCCTTTCAATTTTCCGCCTTTTTCATGTTCACTTGTGTGAATGTTGATCCAAGCCCGATATTAGTAGACCAATAATACGCCATATATCTCGCCTTGCTATTCATTTGCCTCGATTTTCCCAGACAACCATCGCGCTTGTTGAACGGTCGCACCTGTCTCTAGTTAAGCGACCCGGAGAAAGACCTTTGAGTCAAACCTTCCTGAATTGATAAGTTTCCCATCATATGGCAGGATCGCCACTTGAATTCTCTGGAAAGATGCAAGTTCTGGGTGAAGTCAACTCGCATCTTCCATATACATTGGTTCCCAACACAACACCGCACAGTTCTATATCTAGCAGTAAGTCGCTACTGTATTCCTCGGAACAAATCATTGATACAAGGCAGAACTTCATCATTATTGCAGATAAGGTACAGCTACTACGATGGAACCACGCATCAAGTTCGGAGAGGTGCGCTGGAATGCTGGCAGCACTGTCGATCCAACAAATGGAGAAGAGAGTACCAGTCCTAAAAGCATCCCGACTTCTCAACTCCCTTCACAGTCGACTCCAGCCTGGACCGCCGGTAGAACCCTCGATCCATCAGTTCGAGATGACGGTATCAGTCCAAGAAGCGCCCCTGTCTCTCAACTCCGTTTACCGTCCACTTCGGCCTGGAACGCTGGTAGGACCCTTGATCCACCAAATCGCGATGACGGTATCAGTACGAGAAGCGTTCCGATCTCTCAACTCCCTCTACCGCCCACCGCGCCTCCTGAGAAGCCTTTTCAGGCCCCAGACAAGCCCCAAACTTCGACATCGCCTCGAAGGAAAGCTTCCCTTTGGGAGGGCGAACGGGTTCTGAACGATCGTGGCAAGCCCTGGGATGCATTGGATCCCGACAACCCCATCATCGGAGATATGGCCAGTCTTCACCTGTGGGGCAGTAGCAATGTCCGCCGCAGAGTCGATCAGAACGTCAGACAGTTCCCCTGGGGCCCTACCCAGTCATTCCCTATTCAGCCAGCATCTGGTCATCAGTATGACTTCAACTCATCCCCGTCTGGATATGGGAACTCCGTTCCAAATCCGGCCCTCCCACCTTCGCATGTGTACGCGGGCGCCGGCTATCTTCCCAGATTCGAATCTGCTAACCCAGCTCCCCAGTTCAACTACCCAACCCCGAACCCATCGTTCAATGCACCCGACGTTGGAGACAATACACTCACATTCCCATCTTGGGATCAAGCTGTCATACAACCGACGGATATGATGCATCCGTCTGATATGGTACAGCCGTCTGATATGCAGCTGTCTGATATGCAGCCGTCCGATATGCAGCCGTCCGATATGCAGCCGTCTGACATGATGAAGCCGTCTGATGGGCAACACGAAACCAGCTAGGAGTGGAACGAAGCTCCTCTTCCAGTCGACATATCAGGCCTGCTACCGCTAGGGCCCACGCAGCGAAAGCGCCCCTACCAAGAATTTCAAGATCACTGAAGCTTTAGCGCTAGTTCAGGAACACGCTTTGAGTACAGGCTATTCTTTAAGCAGCGAACCAGTCAGGGAGGTATAGGCCATTGCAGCGTTTTCGCAGACTGGGGAGATACTCAATAGCGAACAGTCTAGATCATGATTAATGAACGAATTGATTTGGAGTTTCACCAAGCACCCATAGCGCCACAATAATGGACGCTCGTCATCTTTGCTCAAGATCACCACATGTGAACGCCCGCGTTAGCCATCCTTGGACGCAAATTTGTGGTCCGCAGTTATACAACTTGATCAGGCCGCGTGGCCTAATGGCTAAGGCGCTAGATTTCGGTTCACCAAAATCAAATTCTCTAGAGACTGCAGGTTCGACTCCTGCCGTGGTCGTTGCTCCTTCCTTTTTATTAATTAAACCAGCGGTTTGTAGCGAGATTGCAGCTCCTACCGCAGTTACTCCTTCCTTGGTTACCCCTTCCCTTTCTTTTTACTGCAAAACACTAGTTCACCCTTCGGGCGAACCAGCGTTTTGCAGCGAGATTCCAGGTTCGACTCCTGGCGTGGTCGATTGACACAGCTGATCTTTTTTTGTGGTTTTCAACTTTTTACCTGTCGCGACGACGTATTCTTCGGTTTAGTCAACTTTCTAGTCTTTGTGTGGCGTCATGGAACCATTTCCGTATCTCTCTGCAAGCTGACGTGCGTGATGAGCGATAGCCCCATACAAGCTCACTTGCGCAAGAGAAGGATCATTTTCTTGGGCTTAAGCCACCAGAATAAAGCAGCATAAGTGCTAACCTAAGCTAGTATAAAGTAACCAAATTAATTCGTCTCTTATGCTTCTAACGGCCAATTCTGCTGATAGTAATGTAATCTGTCCGGCATCAGGATACCGAAGTCTTGATACAGAGAGGCCCAAGCAATCCATCACCGCTTTTCCATCAATTTGGAATAAGGATGAAATTAAATGATATCATATGCCTATATCTGTCGGCATTTCTCCATCCAACATCATATCACCGTCAACAAAGGAGATGCTAAAAACATCGACACCTTCCGCAAATCCTCCAAAGCCCGTAAAGTCAAACATGTCCGATGAAAGAGCCCAATCTGCCTCGCTAGTCGGAGGTGCTGGTGCTGTAGGGCTTCCTGGTCTTGTTGGTGTTGATAGTGATGTGTAATCGACGCTTTGCCATAGAGCCTTGACGTCTCCTGGTGTCCGTTCTACATTCGTGGTACATGGCGAAAGCTCCTGACCGCGTGTCTCGCATTGGTTATGGAATCGCTCCAATCTCTTGACCTGGAAAGAGTCAGTCAGATAAGTGAGATCTAAAGTTCGGGTCAACTTACCATCAGCGCTGCGTGTCCCCAGTAGCGCGACAAATCCTGTAAAGACTCTACCGAGGCATGGTAGTGTTCCCGACTTTCCGTCCTAATACTTTCCCTCTCGTCATTCATGGACAAAGCATGAATCGTACCAGCGACCATGATACAGTAACCATAAATCGACGTCAAGAGAAGAACATTCTGACTCTTCATTTCCATCAGCTCGGTGATGCTCTTTGCGTGATTTCTGCACTTCTCCCAAGTAGTCTTCATGAATATCGATGGTGCTTTCTGCTTAGTTGACTGCAGTCTTTGTTGAAGCAAGAAAGGGTGATGGAGAAGGCAGTGAGACAAATGGAACATGGCTTTGGCGAATATGAATGACCCTGCGAGAAGCTGGTCGATATTACCATCGATAGTGCAGCGTTTCTGAAGACTCTCCATGGTATCTTCGTTCATAGCAAAGTAATGCTCCGCCTGAAGGAGGGAAGATGACAACGTGGCATAAGGTGATATCGAAGTCCAAGGAAGACTCGGCTGTAGAGCTTTCGTATCATGTAATACATAATGCGAGACACGTCCCAAGATCGACGCCATGACAATTATCAGTCCGAGTGGACAGCAACTGTCAAGCGACTCCTGTTCCACACTATCTCCAATAAGTTCTTCGAGCAATGGCGTATGCTCCTCCCGACCTTCTCTGAAAGCTTCTTCAGAGCACGGTAAAGAGAGCCTGCACTCTTCATCTCTGATGGCACAGAATCGGCCACGCGAAAGACTGATTAGTTTGTCTTGTAGGTATAAAGACCAGAAAGTTCGCCTGCGTTCCTCCTGCTCGGCGACAGGTATTGAAGTATCGGGTTCGAGGTTGAGTTTGTGATTTTGTGCTAGACGAACAGCGAAACCGAGCTTCATATGAGCCGGTGTACACAGGCCAGCTTCCCATACATGTCAGTAACATGCTCACACAACGCATAAGCAGGGTGTAAACCTACCTGGCACTTCGGTGCTCACGATCAAGATAATCGTCTGAATAACACGAAGGACATTCTCAGCTGAAGCGGAAGCATGCCAAGGAAGATCCATACACTCCCAAGCCCTGGCTGCATACGCCGATGCATCATCAGCACAATTGGGTTGCTGAACAGGAAGGCTAGAATAACGTCTCGCAGCAGATAGGAAGCCCCATAAAAGATAAGATGGAAGTGAGTCGTCGGCTAGTCGTTGGCGAAAGGTCGGTTCATGGAATAGTGCGTAGGGCTGGCTATGGCAGAAGCGGAAGTATATGTCTGCTGCGAAGGAAAGAGATCGTGATTGGGGACGATCAAGTACTGGTGATTGTACTGTCAGGGGCGTTGGAGTTTGAAGGATGGCGGTTGGAGTATGTCTGACTGGAGCTGGACGAATGGGACGTTTGCTCGGCACTCCAGTCTCATCAGGTCGTTGGCCTGCGACAAGCGGTATCAATCTATATCCTGGTCAATATTGGACATGTAAGCATAATATGGATCTCACTTTTCGATAGTATCCTGCAGTGTCGAAATCTGGTTCTCAAGACTAGCAAATCTCGCATTGATAGTATCCTACCACCAATTAACAACCATCACACCACCATCATATAAACTCACCATAGCAGCAGCAGCCACCTCCTCATCCCCAACCTCAAGGGTAACCGGCGCTCGTTTCCAACTTCTTCTATCCTCAGCATAAACACATTCTTGTGAAAGTCTCGTACAGAAGCTGCAAGTCGGTTTCTCCCCAGTGCATCGGACCTTTTTCCTCCTGCAGTTGAGACAGGCTTGCCGGATTCTCTTTCGGCGACTTTCTTGGCCGTCAGAATCGTCTTGGGAGTCGGACATTACGACTAATCACTTTCTGGGGGGTGTTGGTGGGAAGGATTGCAGGAAGAGGGAGGAGCGCGGTTGTTGACGCGGGTAGCACGGTTATTTAATGCCGTGCTCGGCTTGCGAGAGTGCGGGGGAGACGGGGCCAGGACGGAAAATCCGCTTTCTTTGGGGAAGAGTCGCAACGCTAGACTGAACGAGGCCAAGATCGTTGATGACGATGATGGACAAGCTTTCTTTATAAATGGTATTCGTCCGATGTAGCATTTGAAGTTTTAAATCTCACGGAATCTGTATTTCTCTGTCATCATGTCTTATATCACGGATACGCAATCATTAGCCTCGACCCAGGCCATAGTAAAAAAGCGGAGAGCGAACAGAGCCAAACGAGCTTGTCTGTCATGTCGATCTCGAAAGGTTCGATGTGATGTTACACGGCAGTCACCCTCATCTTGCAGCAATTGTATATGGAATTCGACAGAATGTGTCGTAATAGAACCTCGCAAATCTCCGTGAGTTTACCAATCTATCCCAGCTATCAACCTGTCACTAAAACATTATAGAACAAGGAAGAAAAGAACAGCTCATATCAAGCAAGAGAAGGAGATTCAGCAAGATGGCTGCTATAAGAACAAAGCAAAAGAAACTACTCCTGACACACCACTCTCAAATCAATGTCGAAACCTGGGGCAGATAGAAGACCCGGACTTTACTGGTACGTCTTCACTTGTGATAGTGCCTTTTAAAACCCATCACTGACACGTATAATAGTTCTAAGGCACCTACGAGACTGTATTAAGGATACACCTTCACCGATATACCAGCTTGCACAGAGCGAGTTGCCAAGTGACGCGTATTTAAGTTCAAATACAGCAGAAGATGCGATAGAATGGTCTTTTCTGGAAAAGGCCTCTGTTGGGGTTAATACACCAGCCAGCTTCGTTGATTCGGGCTTCCACGATGAAAGCTGCGACGAATCAACCAAAACCTCATCCGCCAAGCTCGTTGCCTCTTCAACAGATACAGCTGGAAAACACAAGTGGCCGGACGCACATGTATGGCCGGCGAAGACGGCAGTCAATGATCCGGGTGACGATTTGTTAGACAATTTCTTCGCGTTGTCCTTCGACTTTTTGAGACACATCTGAAATCGGATATTAAGCCCGTAGTCCGGATTTAATGAGACCAAACACGAGACACACTTGCACTGTGTCTACCTATAAGAATAAGATAATTGCAATTACAGTGATAGACAAAGATCAGGAATGAACCATGCCTGTCGGCATGGCCGGGCATCGTATCAAAAACATCCAGGACTGGCAGGCGGGTGTTAGAAGAAATGTCCTCCAAGACTTAGGTTACAGAAATAAAGTAGCCGAAATGCTAGCCCAAGCTGGCATAATGTGATCAAATTATTTCGTCTCCTATGCTCTCGGGGGCCAATTCTTACGACACCGTGAGGCCAGGGCTGAGAATCCCCTGTGAATCAGTGACATTAGCGCCTGTTAGTGCTTAGCTGCGGTCACACGGTGCCGGTCGGGAGATTAAACCACTGATCATAGCGCCAGATCACGGATCTCCCAGTGCCGCGATGCCGGGTATCCGAGACACTGAACGTCTTACTCTGAGCCCATACATCGTTCAAATGCAAAGTTCAATCAGGACACTTTTGCAGTCACAGTAGATGAGATTTGAGAAATCAGAAGACTTCTATTGAGAGATTATGGAATTATAGACACTGATACTCCAACGCTAGGTAAACAAAACACAGAACATTCCAACCCCGGGTATAATCCTCCGCTGTAACTCATAGACATCGAAGACGCTGCTTACAGCATCATGACACCAGTAAGACCGGCGACAGCGACGACGATACCAGCCTTGATAGAGTTGAGGCCAGCACCGCTGTCACCATCCTTCTTCTCGGAGTCCTTGCTGTCGCCGTCCTTGTCGGAGTCGGAATCGCTCTTAGCAGCTTCAGACTCCTTGGCACCCTCCCAAGTGATTTCGCTGCACATGGCGCCGTAGCCCTTAAGCTCATCAATCTGAGACTTGACCTCAGGAACATCTGAGCAAGCCGCCATGATCTCGGACACGTCACTCTTGTGGTCCTTGTACCAGGAGCTAAGGTCTTCGACGAAGGAAGTGTATTCCTTGGCCATGGCGCCGGTGATTCTGGGGAAGTCGCAGCTGCCTGTGTATGTGGCGAGCTTGGTCTCGGTGGCGAGGAAGGAGAGAAGAGATCCGGTGGGAGAGGGAAGGCCAGTGATCTCGGGGAGGAAAGCCATGGCTCGCGATGTGCATTCGTCTGCGTCGCGCTTGTTGAGGGCTGGGTTGGTGGCGGCAGCGACAGTGGCGCCGACAGCGATGATGATGGCTGAACGCATGATGAAGATGAAGAGTTGGAGTAGAGATTAATATTAATTGAAGCTGAAAGCGAATGATGAGTTGAGAGAAAGTAAAAACGGGAGGAACACTCAGGCTATATATACAGCAGATCGAAGGGGGCGATGTTTGACGATGTCTTAATTACAGGAGATACCTACCCTTTCCAGCAAACGTTCAATCTGGACCCTTGCATGGTTGTTTCCAGCTTATAAACCAGCTATTCCTATAATCGCACTAGAACAGTTTCACTAGGCAATAATTGTCTTCTAGCGCTATGCGAAAATGGAGGACCGTCGTTTGAGGTTTCATCCGGCTTCAGCTTCATGCTCTCGGGCCCGGGCGGCCGTATGTCTTCCTCCAATTCACACTGTGAGCTGGACCGTTACAGCGCACCTTTATGGGGATGAGAACGCACGGTCACAGTATTTACGATTTGAAGAGAGATGAAACGGGCGTCGACAGAACTCGACCACCTTAATTAACCCTTGATACAGAAAATGCAATTAATGTTTCTATTTGAGGAGATGCCGAACGATATGACCTTACTTTCTTTCATTGAAGGACGAAAACGCAGCTTTAGCATGTCGGGTCCGAAACATCAAGTCGTGAAATTGGGACATTCACGACCTAAGCTGAATCGGGAAGTCTTCAGGGTAGCATCTCAACAACCAACGCCGATCGAGTAGGAACTGAAGCGTAAGGCTGAAAAGTGTGCTATGGAGAAAAACAGCCCTTTGAGATAAGTCTTCCAGAGTATGATTGGCGACGGATCCATTACTGTTGAACACCAAAGCGATATCCCGGTCCCGATGCTTCTCGGTCACTTGTTCTGCGTTGTCAAGAACCTTCAAGTTAACAACTACCTGATGTTTAGCGAAAGATACTGTGACACACGTCCATCAGTCTGTCTTAGTAAAAATACACATGCTAGCGGCAAGATAAACCTCCATGTAATTTAAAATAATTTCGATGCTGCAAGCTGAAGTGTATGCTGTAGATTGAGTGTCCGCTCCATGCACAGGCCTGCCGGACCACCGTGTCTCAAACTAACATGGCAAGCAAAAAGACACTTCTTTGCACAGAGACAGATGACTCCACTTTTTGAAACAGGTACAAGTGTTAGTGCATGATCTTCAAGATCACGACATTATCCGCGACACAATTCTTTCCCAACATGTGAAGAAGATCAGGTCCAAAGCCCGGAAGTCAGGCAGGATATAAGTCGCAATCAGCAGCTGACTTAGCACATACGACCATACCTACCAGAAAATACGGGATCCCGTCCGCTCTCCCATAGTCAAGCTGGTAAGGGGCGGATTAGTAGTTGGGTCGGTGACGACCAGCGAATCCCCGCTGTTGTATGTTTTTTGCCTTTTGCCCCATGATGCACGGATAGACCCAGTAAATCAGTGGCCGTCGACTTCTGTTTTGCTCCAGCGTCAGATACGACATAGTATCTTTTCTAACTATAAGCAGAGGGATGCTATGAAGTCTAGGTGCTGCAGTGAGCAGACTTGCGGACGGGGTAGCCAAGGGATTGACGCAGCATCTTGAAGCTGTCACAGATGCGAGGCCTGTTGCAGGCAAACATCTTGCTTCGACCTGTGCTCAAAGGACTGAACTCACAGCCATTCACTATATCGCCCAAGATACCATAAAGGCATCCGCCAGAAGCTGATTCTAGTGAGTCAATAAAGAAACAATATTGAAGGCATCTTATCGGCGCTTTGTGGCCAGCACGAAATCGCCAGCGAGGGTTGAGCTTTGTCAACACGTTGAAACCGATTGGCATGCTATTCATTCAAAATGACGGCCTCAAGTGAAATGTAACAAGTTTTTCAAAAGAAAAACGAACAGAAGATTCAAAAAGAAGTAGTCTTAACCAACCAAAGGAAATGTACTTCCAAGTTTGTGGTCTTTGTCTTCCAGGAGAACAGGAGCCAGCCTTCATCTTCTGAGTCTTCTATTCAAAGGTCCCGGGGCCAGAAAGACTGCTGAAATAAAGAATTGGTAGCCTAAAAAGAAATTAACCTATTCTTTTTTCTTTAAGCTCTCTGCAATTAATGTTTCTGCCTGTTGCCACTGCCAGCCGTCTGCCACTGGCGCGGTTTCCTGGGCAACTTCACTTCTTCAACTCCCACAACAAGCTCGCCAACCTGCTTCTTTAAACGAACAATTTTCTACCTTCTCCTTCCTCATTAAATCACAATGTCTGATTTCCCGCAGATCTCTACAGGCCGCAGAGCCACTCGCGGCAGACCTTTCCGTGGTCGCGGTCTCGGCATCAGCTCTGGACGGCCTCGTCCTCAGCCTGCATCTTCTCCTGTGAAGATCATATCTACACAGAACAACAGTACGCTATCTCATAAAATTTGAGGATAATACTGACTCATATTTCTAGACGGTGTCGATCGCGCTGCTTCCGAGAAGCCTGCCTCTGGCGTTCCTTCCCCAGGCGTTCCTGCCCGACTCGACACTTCAGTCGCGACTATTGATGAGACTAGCGTTCGGACTAGCACCGGGACCGAGGCAGAATTGGCTCGCCAGTTAGGCCTTGTCACTCCTCAGAACGATCAGTCTCTTCTCGCCGGGCCGCCTGCGATTACCATCACCAACTTTGCCCCTTCCGATAATGCTCCCCCTCCCGTTAGCGACTCCGAAGCCACTGAACCGGAAGACAGCATCTTTGCTGCTATCATCAAACATCGGGTCAATCACGTTGATCGGACCGTTCGAATCCGCGTACAGTGGCCCAACGGCACCATAGGCCCATGGATGGATGAGCGCGACGTTCAGGAAAAGTTTCCCGAGTTACTCTACAGCTACTAGGAGAGCCATGGAGGACGCGAGCAAGCTACAGACCTCGATGAGTACCATGTTTTTGCAATTCTTGATTCCCATGGTACCGCTGGAAAGAACAGGAAGCTCTTGTGCCAGTGGGTCGGATATCCCGACGAGCCGGAACAGAACACCTGGGAGCCTGAGACGAAGGTCAGGGACATTGCCCAGACCATCCACGATGAGTGGCTTGAGGAGATGCAGAAGATGAAGGAGAACAAGGGCCCGGCCAAGAAAGGCCCAGCTAAGAAGGGAGTAGTCAAGAAAGGAACAGCCAAGAGCAAGGCTAAGAATAAGGCCTGAACATGAGAAGCTGGAGTGGACAGATTCGGGTTATTCTAGGACTATGTAACAAAGCAAGGATCTGGGATAGGTTGAGAAGGAATGGTGAATGTACTGATGCTTATGGTCTACGAGCTTCAAGTTTGAGGACTTGGACATCAGACATTGGAGTCACGGAAGCCAATGGAATTAGCCATGGAACAGATAAATGAGCAATCGACAAAGGGAAGTTTGCACAATTGGCAGGAATAGGCCGGTGATGTCATTTCGGCGAAGCTTACTGCTTAGAGGAGTTAGCCTGTGCGTAGCACTTGCAGCAATAAGCACAGGTCCCAAACAAGCCATATTTCGCCGACTATTGCCGGATTCAGGCAACAGCCTCCTCACACATTCTTTATCTAAACGGCACAGCATATACGACAGCTTGCTTCTCACCTAGAGAATGCCGTCATCATGAAACGCACTGGCGAATATAAAGACATGCAGTTCTCACTGACTTAACCTAGATAGCTTACCATCTTCTTCTTGAACAGAGAAACTTTCAAGATTTCCAATATGTCCTCACCAAAGCCTTTCGGCCTTGCCGTCGTCGGCACAAACTGGATCACAAATTCATTCATCCAATCGTGTCACAAAAGCGGACTCTTTGAACTCAAGGCCGTCTACTCGAGGAAACTTGATACTGCAAGAACATTCATCGAAGAAACGCCTTCCATCAAAGATACTTGGTCCGTCACAGCATATGATAACCTCGACTCTATGCTTTCTGACGACCCAAATACCGATGTAGTGTACATCGCCTCTCCTAACTCGTTACATTACGAGCAAGGCATCAAGGCTCTGGATGCTGGCAAACATGTTATCATGGAAAAGCCCTTTGCAACAGACATGAAGCAGCTCGAAGAACTCTACAAACTTGCCGATGCTAAGAATCTCTTTATCCTCGAGGCCTATCGTCATATCCAAGAGCCGAATTTCAAGACGCTGCAGAGGCTGTTCGATGATGAGAAGACCAGAGAAGAGAAATTCGGCAAGATCTACGGCGCAAGTCTTTCTATGGCAGTTCACTCTCCGCTCTTTGACAACATCTCGCTCTTCTCCCAGGCCAAGGGCGCCGTTGCCAATCCCAATGTCCCCAATGTGGCCTCACTCAAGTTCGGTGGGGGCTGTCTCATGGATATGGGTGTCTACCCCGTCACTTTCGCCATCCGCCTCTTCGGTGTCCCTTCAACGCATACCTATTTCCCTGTCAAACTCGAAACAGGTGTAGATGGTGGAGGCTTAATCGTCTTTCAGTACACACCAGATACGTCGAAGCATAAACAAACATTCACCTTGCAGGCCCAAACAAGCAAGGTCTACAGCTCGTTTGCACCAACTGAGATCTACTGTGAGAAGGGAACCATTAGAATTGAGGGAGACCAAGCTTCTAACGTGACGGATATCTGCACCATGGAGTTTATTCCGAAGGGATCGACAAGGGGAGAGGAGTTGGGAGAGACAAAGCCTGAGTACACGAACATGTTGAACTTGACTTGGGAAGCTAAGGAGCTTGGAAGGATCATTAAAGAGCAGGATAGGGAAGCTGAAGCTGATTTGAGAGCTCTTAGCAAAAGCGTTCTTGCGGTTGTGGAGGATATGCGGAAGCGTAACGGCATTCTATACGATTTTGAGTGATGGGCAAGTGTCGGGTGGGTCATATGAGCAGCCAAACTAAAGTAGCCAGGTGGGTGTCAAAAGAATTGTCCTCTAAGGCTTAGGGTACAAGAATAAAGGAGCATAAGTGCAAGCCTAAGCCGGCATAAGATGACCAAAAGATTTCGTCTCTTATGATCTAGGCGGCCAATTCTTGTGACACCCTGCGG
>JAPDHF010000032.1:0-130484 GCA_027945245.1 Fusarium irregulare
GTTGAGTAATGTATATCCTGCATTAGCTAAATCATGGTTTGGTTTTTTATTTTGGTTTTTAACGGTCCGGAAATTGAATTTAATTATTTTTTGAATTTATCCCCCCCCCCCCACCCCCCCCCCCGTGCCGGTTCAGGCAATGTCTTACTATATGAAGATCTTTATCAAGGGGTATCCATGCTCGAGGCATCCTGTCCTAGCACCCAAAGATACCCTACAGCTCGACATGAGAAAGGTATGTGACTGGGTTGCCTTGACCCGTTACTTCACGGGTAGAGACGTGAAAAAAGACCACTGCATTTTGTCCCTGTGGCGGATGGAAGCTTGCATAGTTTGAAGTTACATGCCCGGCAGTGCTACCGATGGAAGCTCACAAGACGGAGATGATGAGTCCATGGGGATCTAGATGCTACGCGTGTACGACTGAGCACGTTGTGGCTCGAGCTCGACTGGGCAACGATCAACCAGTAGCCGAGCACACGAGCACCCAGAGAAGGTAAAGCGAGCCGTGATGTGATGAGTTTAAAGATGAGGGGAAGGTGGGAGATCAATCGGTATTACTCAGAATAGAATTTAGTTTCTTGTCAAAAGATTCATGGTCGGTCCTTTTTCACTTTCTTCTTCATCAAGTCACCAGGAACAAAAACCGAGTGACAGGCCAAGCACTAGAATAAAGAGACACGTTCTGTGTGGATGGAAATATTGGGATGGATGCATTGATGCGTTCAGTGGCTCAAAGGCTAATACTGACGAAACACAGTCAAGACGTCACCCTTGGTTACAGAAGTCATTAGCCATCGACGTCTCAGGGCTCGGCTTTCAGTCTCAGTGCTTGGCTGCTCTCACATGTTTACATCTGATTAATTGCAGTACTCGGGAATTGCCTCGACACCAGCGAATGCATACAGAGGGAAGAGACATACGGAGATTAAAGCATCCGGGGGGATAACTATGGGGACACATTGACATTTTGTTTCTGTACAGTATCCAGATCTGATACCATCCTTGAAATTACTCGACACCATCTTTGTTGGTAGAATTGCCTAATTGATGGATGTTGATGCCGATTTTGGTCTTGACGGCAACCCTACATTAGGTAGTGGTAGACTGAGCTGTACAGGAAATAAATAAACTGACGTAAATGTTGCTTTTTTTCATGTCGACAGTGTGACGTCATGGATCGCTCACCTTAATGTCGAGCTAACGAAACGAAAGCTTTGACGCAATCGCATCGCGGCATTGGCTGCGATCATGATCAGCTCAGCCCACGCGGCAGATTAATTGAGCTCCATTTCTCAGTCTCGCCTGTATTAGCAGTTCTGTAGTAGGCTGCACCGTATCCGTACAGTAGGCAGTTTAACTAAAATTCGACAAGAAGAGAAAAACAGGGTAAACACGCGAGTCTGCAAATCAAACAAACCCGTCAAATTGGACCATTACGTGTCATTGGGTCAGGAAATTGAGCTATGACGATGTCCAGCTCATGGAGCTCCCGTCCATGATGGCTCCCCGCCAGCCTTTTAATTCAGTGGAGACCTGGGGGAGAGCTCCTCTAGTTCTAATTCTTTAGTGCTGCCCGAGCAGTAATTAGAGCTGTCCACCTCCTGGGCACGTCTCCAGATCCATTCCAGCCAAGAATAGCTATCCTTGTTTTCTTCTTCAAGAAAAAAAGAGATGCAGTATCGGAGGCTCATCGGCATCCTTGCTTGGTCGGTCGACATCACATCACACATCAGCTCAGCTCTGCAAGGTAGTAGCCCATTAATTATATCATGATGCAGGCAGTTGGCAGATCATCTGTTTTTATTCCGCCGAAGCGAGAGTTCCACTCTGGCAGATCTGAGCAGGGAGATATCGGGAATAGGGTCAAAAAGGATGTCAACATCCATCATGTCCAAATTCCATTATCGTCGATTCACCAACAAACACAGAGATGCCAGGGTGCAAGGACGCACAGAGTCTGACTTGTACCACTGGTCAATTCTTGGCAGCGCAAGCAGCGAAAAAAATAATTCTGTTCTGGTGCTGTGCTGTCTTACCTAGCTTCGATTCAGCGAACCAGCCAGGGCTCTGTGAGACATGTTGCAACATTTGATGGATTCTTGCCAGGACAACCTACTTTATGGGCTCATTGTCTGTGAATGCAATAAGCAATAGCAGTGAATAGTTCGTTCAACAGCTGTGGCTTGCAATTGTCAACGGCTTTCATTTCATCTCGTTGCTACCTATTCACGATCCAGGCCTGATCGTCGCCAAGATATCATGACAACAAGGGATAGTGTATCCGTAAACGCTGAGGCTTGACCGCCCTCTAAATTCCCCCTGACGCTTTCCAAACCGTAATCTAATTGGGGATCAAAGTGCTTCATCGAGATAAACTGATGCAACCCTGATTTCTTCTTTCAGCTGCTGCCCTTGCAATACTCCTTTCTTCTATTCTTTTGGCGATGTGATGGACTGCGGAAGGATGATCTGTCTGACCCCTGCTTGGTTAGAGGGATACCCTTGCTAGCCGTAGGGTTCGCTCCGGATTCATTGTCATAGCCAAGCAGGGGTGGTTGCGACCAGCAAGCATGGAAACGGGCAAGCAAACGACAGGGCAGTGATTCAATCAATAATGGATCCATCCAGTGCCAATGCCAATGCTTTCCCTCCCAATGTTTGATCATTAAACCGATAGCGCGTGTCAGTACCTGGGTACTAGCTGTAGGTAGGTACCTCATAGCGCTGGTCTGGACCTGGACCTGACCTGACCTGACCTGGCCAACGATTGACAATTGACTGGCCGATGACGTCCTCGATCACAGTCGTCGCCCTTAGCAAACGTCAACGTCACTGGGCTCCCTTCCAACCACCAAATCTTGCCCGGATCCAGCCAAAACGTGTAACTCAAGGTAATGGTAATGGAACCTTGGCTTGACTGTTGCCCATTACCCATTACTTAATTGTCCCCTTCGTGCCTGCCTGTCACGGGAGTCTCCTGAATCAAAAACTATATCATATCCATCATCTCTCCTGCCTTACACCAGCTCCTCTTTCCCCATTTCCATCTACTGTCAAATTCCTCACCTAATACAATACCCAACTGCTTTGTGATACCCATCCCCTAGGATACCAAACAACAAACAGCCTTTTCCCTTTTATTACCTACGCTACGCAACGCAACGCTACTCTTACGAATACGTCACGTCTAAACATCCCCTCTCAGTAATAAGACCGGCCTTTGCATCGTCTCTTATTTCATTTATTACATCAAGGTCATACTTTTCGGTGGCATAACGACTTAATAACGAGATACCCCATACACCGTTGCCTATCATGTCTACCGGTGCAAACGTGAACAAACCCACAAACGTTAAGACAAAGGAGGCCGACGTCAACCGAAAGCTTCAACTCTACGGAATCATTTCTGCCTTCCAGAACGGCAAGGTCCCTTCAGTGAGTATTCCTGCCGAATCAGCATCCATCTTTGCAGCCTACTGACGCGTTTGACTTCAGAACGATCAAATCGATGTCGCCCTAAGCAGTTTCCTCGCCTCTCGTTCTCTTTCTAGCAACCATGAGAAGCTTTCCGCTGAGGGACAGGAGCTGGTTAAGGATGCTGCCAACGTTGTCAAGCAAGCCAAGTACCTTCTCCTCTCCAAGAACGACGGCAACTTGATCCAGGACTTCATCTACCAAACTACCCAATTCGACCCCAAGAACGTCAACACACCCAACGCTCCTGTTAGCAAGGATGCTGCCAAGCAGGATGGTGACCAGGCGCTTGAGGGTTTGAGAACCCTCGGCCAGCTCCTCATCACTAACGGTCAGTTCCGCAAGCTGTTGTCTGATGCTACTGTTCTCTTCCGCGACATGGCCGGCGACGCCGCTACCAACGCCGCTGCCCGTGTCCGCCCCTCTCAGGAGCAGCTTCAGCAGCTCGATGAGCCCGCTCAGGACAACGTCTGGCACGAGGCCCCTGATTTCTCCAAGGAGAACTTCAAGAACCAGGCCAAGGGTATTTACAGTGGAAACCCCAAGCAGGACGCCAAGGACATTGCTTCCGCTGGTGTCAACTCTGCTGCCCCCGGACAGCAGCAGCCCCTTCAGCAGGACCAGCAGGGTAACCTCCAGCCCAACCAGGGTGCTCACCCTCAGGCCACTACCGGCCTCGAGTCTGGCAACATTGCCTCCACCTCTGGCAACCCTGCTGATGCTGCTCGCGACACCGCTCGCCAGGCTGACCCCCAGGCTGGCAAGAGCGCCGCCAAGCAGGTTGCCGAGCAGAAGCTTGACAACAAGGTCGACCCTGAGACCAAGGAGAACATCCTCCAGCGCAACGAGGAGTACCGCCAGAAGGCACGCAACTACCTCGACAAGAAGATGCCCCAGGAGCGCAAGGACCAGACTATCTGGCGCCTCAAGAAGATGATTCTTGAGTGCCAGCAGCACGAGGACTACTCCCAGGCCATCCAGACTCTTCTTCGCCTGGCTGAGACTTACAGCCGACACGGCCGCACTGTTGGCCAGGGATCCACCGCCACTGCTAAGGACGCTCGTGGTGGCCTTGGTGCCGCTGAGCGTGATCTCCGTACTATCATTGAGCGATTCGCCAACGGCACATCCACTGAGGACCTCTGGGAGGCTATTGGCCAAATCTACCGCGACGCTGATAACGACCGCGAGCTCAAGGATTGGTTCAAGTCTATGGACTCTTACATCCGCCGATGCCTCCTCCAGCAGGGTTACATCCTCGAGGAGCAGTCTACCCGCGAGTGGGATCAGCTCTATGACCAGGGTCGATACCTCCTCCGCAACAAGTACCGCGGTCACACCGACCGCGTCGTTGACGAGATCAAGTTCCTTGCCCAGGAGTTTGATCACGACCCTCAGAACCACGCTTTTGCTGAGTCCCTTACCAAGCTATTCAAGGACCTTGGCAACGACAAGGATGGCAAGCCTGTCTTCAAGCCCCATCTGCTCAAGGACTTGAGGGATGTCATCCTTCCCGCTGCCCTCGAGAACATTGCATACATCCCCATTCCCCGAATTGAGTACACCGACTCTCAGTTCGATGCTGTCATCGAGAACCTCGTCCTCGAGAGCGACAACTTCGCTCCTAACGTCTTCGAGGTTTCCAGCGAGCACTACTTCCGCTGGGGCCGCAAGAAGATTGCCAACAAGAACCACCAGACCATGGAGGTCAAGGTTGCTGGCATCCAGATGGATCTTCGCGACGTGAGCTTCTACGTCAACCGCAAGCAGGGTTTCCCATCCATCACCGACACAGGTGTTGCTGACATCGTCCTTCCCGGCGATGGCTTCTCGTTCAAGATGAAGGTCTCCACCGCTGAGAAGAAGGATCGTCAGAACTACTTCAAGGTTGAGAAGGTTGATGTGGACTTTGAGAAGATTCAGATCAAGGTCAAGAAGTCCAACCACAAGTTGCTCTTCTCTATCCTCAAGCCTATCATGCTCAAGGTCATCAGAGCCCCTCTCCAGAAGGCTGTTGAGAAGGTTATCAAGGACCAGTGCAACAAGCTTGATCAGATCTGCTACCAGGTCAAGCAGGAGGCTGACCGTGCTACTGCTGAGGCCAAGAACAACCCTGAGGATGCTCCCAACATCTACAACCGTTACTACAACGCCGCCCAGAAGCAGTTCACCGCGAAGAAGCAGAAGGCCCAGGAAGTTGCTTCTGACAAGAAGGCCAACATTGCCATGACCAAGGAGGACAGCATCTTCCCCAACATCGACCTCCCTGGTGGCATCAGCACCAAGGCCACCGAGTACAAGGAGCTTTCCCGCAAGGGTGACAAGTGGGAGAGCCCTGTCTTCTCCATCGGTTCTGCTAAGAAGAGCACCGATATTCCTTCTCCTCCCAAGATCCAGCGCAAGGCTCACCCCGTTTCCAGCCTTGGTCCCAAGAACACCGGGTCGGACTACGACTTCTACCCTGCTGGGGGTAACGGCCACCAGCACACTGGTAACGGTGCCATGAACGGTAACGGCTACCACGTTGGCCACGGAGACGGCATGAACGGTGGTGTTAACAGCAAGCACCTTGCTGGAAACGGCCTGAACAATGGCCAGAACCCTATTGCTGGCCAGACCATGAACACTGTTTAGAATCCTTGTTGCGAGGATGCCAACTAGGCACAGGAAAATTAATTGTGGAGGATTTTTGATGCTATACCCATCACGCGCTTGAGTTGTCTTTATTCTCTTTGTTTTTGATACCACACTGGCAGCAACGACGATGGGCGGATAAAGCACAAGACTGTGCTTGGTTAAGAAAAATTACGGTTTATTAATTAGTGAATGACGGCCTTTTCCTTTGTTTGAGGGTATACACGATTGGTTGATAGTTAAATTGATTCTTTACCTTTAATGCTTATTGAGTACCATGTGACGATGACTTGTCTGTGAATGCCTATGATGGCTTGAATGTTGGAGCGTGGAAGGATAGGTAGTTAAGGTAAATGATGGGTAGTAGAAGTCAATCACTTGTACGAGCCGCACTGGAAGAAGTGGGGTCCGTGCAGAACGGGGTTAGTGGCTCAGAACCTCAGGACGACGTCACCATGGGGGGACCAGCTTTCCGTGGATCTCGCCCTTAAGGAAGCACTCATTCAATGCTGCTGCATGGCTTAAAATCCATGCAACAAATCCTCTACTTTTTGGCGGGTCTAATCAGTGGCAGTCACTTACTGCAATGCAATAGTTCATAATCACTGACCAGCAAAGCCCATAACAAACATTTTATCGTCACCACCAAAATTACTTTACTCTTGACTTTACCTCACTTCCTCATCTTTCTTTCTCACCTTCACCTACATACCAAAGTCTCCCGATGAGACAGCAGACAATATGACGTCTGTGACTTTAGCGCCCGAGCAGGTACACGCTCTATTTGATATCCTTACACACCACGAAACGTACGCCGAAATCCAAGCCTTTAAATATCCAGATGCTGTCACAGGCTACGGATACCCCTTCACAAGAAAGTTTGTTGAATCATCGACTACACAGAGCGCTCCATCTAGTTCAGGATGGAGAAGTTGGGCTGGAACTCCGGCGAACTCACGACCTGGGACGCCAAAGGGCAGCAAGGATGCAAAAGAGACGACAAACAGTGCAGAGGATGATAATAAGCCCTCTGCATCGCCTATTCTACACGCCATGTTAACTAGATTCATCTTGAAACTTCCCGGGATCAAAGATTTGCCTCGAGAATTTTGGTCTATGAGAATACAGGGGTTGTTGATGAGACTTGGAGAAGCTGAACTTTCAGAAAGCTATGATAAAGGTGCTTTGGGGACGAGAAAGGTGCTGGCGACGGGTTCAAGTGGCTTGCTTGAGATGGTTAGTCGAGGATTTCTTGGCGGTGTCAAGAGAACGCATCAGCCAGAGAAGAAAGATGCGAAGAAAGTTGAGTACGATCGCACCAAGGCGACGGATCTAATCAAGGCTTGGGACGACGTCGTTGAAGGCTTGGTCTATGGAGGCTTGGTGGATGAGATGTTTGATCAATTCAGCAAAACGTCGGACGTTGAGAGTCATTCTCCTGTGATCGGCGCGGCAGCAGAATACGCCATCATCCAGTATGTTCTACTCTGTCGGTCTCCTACGACTATCGCTAACCCAGTCACAGCCTGGCAACTTTCATCCACCACATCTTCGTCCTCTCCCCTGAAGGCCAATATCTTCTCAAACTTCTAGAGAACATTCACAATCTCATCCCCTACAAGATGATCAAGCAGACGCTACGGATGGGCAGTACCTCTGGTATGATCAACGGTATGATGCGCCTACTCCTGGCCAAGCTGAGCGTTACGAGCGTTACCAACTGGATCGGGTTGACCGCCAATGCGGACGATGGTATGAACGTCTTGCAGCGCATCATCTCTCTGGTGTTGTCCTGGGATGCGAGCGAGTTTCGCAAGATTGCGGATAAGGTTGAGAAAGCTAAGGATCGACCGAGTGACGAGATGCTCGAAGCAATTCGGCAGTATATTGCTCTGAACCGTGACGAGCATAAGACTGTTCGACACGCCAGTGAAGAGCACGCTCAGTCTATCATCACGGCTATCTTTAACGGTTCTAACCCAACCTTGGCGACGCAACTAAACGAGCAGAAACACGCGCAGTGTCTTGAGTATTACTCCGCCCTCCTTTCCGTTCGTGACCGCGAGAGCATAACTACAGCTTTCTGTCGCCAACCTCCCGATCTTTTTACTGCAACAATCAAGGATTTATTCGGTGCATATGAGCCTATGATCCGTATGGTGCATTCTCAAATAGATCTTCGCGAACATATGGAGTCAGCACAGCTATTCATCGACGAGTTTATCAAGACCAGCAAACCGAAGGAGTCGGGTAGTCTACCGACGGTCGATGACTATGTCTCCCTGTTCATGAGAAACAGAGAGCTCATGTACAGGTGGGTTCACGCGTTTGCAAAGTCGTGCCCTGATGTCTGGAAGGAGATGAAGAAATGGACTCAGGATGCTGTTCTCAAGTTCCGTCAGGAGCGGAAGTCTATGGACATGAAGAAGGAGGCCAAGAATGAGGAGTCAGGCAAGATGAGCAATGGGGCAGTTGAGATGAGTACCATGGATGAGAAGCTCAACAAGCTATTCCAGTCAATCCCTGAAAAGTCTCAGAAGGACGTACTAAGCGCTCTGGATAACCACGCCGCATACCTCGCGCAGGTCGAAGCCCTCTCCATGTGTCGTCTCCAACGCATCATCGACTCCGACGATTCAGAATCCGGCAACATGTCCGGTCCAGGCATGTATCTCTCCCGCTGGCAGAGTCTTCTCGAAGACACGCCGATCACACCAGCTGCGCCCAAGGGTCCTGTTCGTCATGGCAAAGATGTCAAGAACACGATCACTATGGGTAAGATCGGAGTTGAGGGTACAGAAGTGGTGCAGGAGAAGGCGCTCAAGGCGGCAAAGGAAGAAGCTGAGGAGGGACCTGAGGCACCTAGCGTGGAGACTGTGGTCAAGCAAATGGCGGATGGGTTTCGCAAGCTGCTGCAAGAGAGTTGAGGTAATTTGGAATGCACGTCACTGGTAGAGGGTTATGAACACGATAGAGACAATACAGGATAGCTGCATTGGGTTATAAGCATTAAGATTCATAGCAAATGTTCCTCAAGAAGATAATGTTGGATGATGGATCCGCTAATACATGAAAATCCCTCGATGTGACACACATGACACTTCCCCCCTTAGATCTTCAGACTGCCATCCTACCCCTTCCCTGGAGTGTACCGAATTTTCCATGACATGGTGTTTGGGGCTCGAGCCCTCCAAAAAAAAATTAAATTTGTAAAGCTTTCACGGAATTGGCGACATTCTTTCCACATCGCTTTGAACAATACAGTATGCACCATTCGTAAGAGCATTCGCGTCTCAGATGCCTTCGGCTCCTTGAAGTAAGCCGCAGGGCATCGAACTGCTAGGCACCCTTTCAAGGATTCTCGCTGAGCCGTTCTCCGGTCTCGTCATGCGATATCTTCTTGGCGAACGGTCGCGAACAGACCCCTCTCTCCTTCTACAGGGCGACGCACTCCTGGCTCTTTCCAGGCCTCCATTGCTGCGTGGTCGACCAAACAGAGTCCGCTGTACACGAGGAACCGTTTGTCGCTGCCGTTCATTGCCCTCGAGTACTTCGATAGGTGCTTCTATCACCGGCGTCGCGGGAAGAGGTTTGCTTACATGAACGGCATTCTTTCTCCTGTTATGAGCGCTCATGGTCCTGGCGAAACCGACAAGAGCGGATGTCGCCCCTTCGGGACAGTCTTGCATCTGGCCGACTCGATAGGCGAGGCCATCTATAAGACTGTCAATTTCTTCCGAGATGCCTGCTGGTGAAGTGGATCGTATGTTTGTCAGATCGATTTGGTCGACGTGCTGGACCTCCTCGTCGTCGGATGTGACTTCTATGGCTGAGTCCTCAGGGAGGACGTCGCCGAAGTCAAAGTCCTGCGGGTCAAAAGCTGGCCTAACCGGAGGTTGCCCTGGACGCCTAGGAGTGTTATTGTGTGTATCTCTGATAACATACTCTTTCTTGATCAAGCGATCCCTCCAGAGTAATCTGATGGTAATTCCCGTAGCGTCTGATAGCCTGCGCACTAACGACTTGCAGCGCTGGCAGTGCTTTCGGGAAAAGTACACTTCAAAGAGCGGGCGCGTGCCATCTTGCCAGCGAACTGTACGGAGTTTGTGCAGATCCTCCATAGTGACTTTATCCAGGTTTTTCGTGATCTTAAAAGACTCGAGGAGAACACAGATGCCGTGAACTGCGAGCTTGACTTCAACATGGGATCCCAAGAAGATACCATCCCTATTCTCATCGATACTTTTCCTGTCGTAGGGACTCCCCATTTTCATACCAAGTATCCTACCCATGGATATGACTCGTCTCGTCCAAACATTATTTGGAAGGACTCCCTTCTTTTTGTCTAGAAGATCGCCGTATTGTCCAAGGCCATGGCCAGATTCGGCGGCAGCTAGAACAATACGCTGCGCTTGTGGTGTCGCAACGGCGATGAAGCCCGTCGTCTTGTTCTCGAGTTGCCTTGTGATTCCCCCTTGGGAGATGAAGCGTTTAGCTCTCTGGTGGCTGAATTTAAAGGAGATGTTAGCTCCGAGCACTTGGACAGTGAGAGTTGTTTCTTCGGCGTCGATCATGTGGTAGAAGAAGATGAGTGGTGAAGATTTGCTGATTGATGAAACGAATTTAGGGAGAAGCTCTGCTACCTCTTCGGAGCTTTCATTGCTTGAGATGAGATTTGAAACAAAAGACATGATTGTTGATAAAGAGCGATGTCTAAAAGTGAGTGGTTTGTGAGCTATTTGAAGAAGAGGAATGAATCGAGTTGGAAGGTTAATGGTGTGCACTTACAGCTCACTCTGCTTTAGATAATGATTTTAGAGTAGAAGCGGGCCATCAGAGGCATCGTGATTCACAATCGCTTTCTCTCTTCTCAGAATGCAGATGAATTAGTTGGAAGGGGTTCCCGACAAGGAGTTATCCCTTCAGATTGCTTTAAACACCACGCTCATAACTGGCGATGCTAACAAACAGTAGCAGGATGATATACAGCTTTGCTCTTAACAGTCGAAATCGTACTCAAGAATAGTGGTATTCTGATGAGAAACTCGTTCAAAGAAGCAGACGATATAACGCGATAGCCTCACTTCTTCCACTCCGAAAGAGCCTTGAACGGTGGGCGATACAGAACCCGAGATAAAGATGATGTTGTGGTTGGAGAAAGGAACGAAGTGGAATAGAAGGTTATGCTCGGAGAGTAAACGCAGGCGAGTGGGCGTGCTCGAGGAGATCAACGAGTGCTCATGTTGAGGTGAATGATGAAGAGGGGTAGGGAGCACAATTCACACATTTCAAATCAAGAGGGGCAGCCGCCTAGGATCATAAAGGTACAAGCACATTCACATTCACAATAACGAATCGACCGTAGGATGAACGACAAGTTGGACGGGCCTTTGACCAAACCGAATGACCCAGAGTCAGGGGAATCTCATTCATACATGACAAAATCTATGACCCAACGCCCAAATCCATTGCCATTGCTACCATTGACCGGGTAAAGAACCGCCAGACTTTTTGTGTGTTCGAGTTAAATTAGAATTGAAGGACTAGATTTACTCGTCATCCTCCTCCTCCTCGGCCTCAGCGGTGGTCTGGGCGATACGGTCCAAATCACGCTGACCGGCCTGGGTGATGCGGCGGCCACCCTTCTCCTCGTCCTGCTCAAGGACACCGATCTTTTCAAGAGCCTGCATGACCTTTCGGTCGACGGAGCCGGAAGCATCGACGTGCTTGGAGGGACGGCTGCCGCGGTTCTTGGCGGTACCGTGGACCTTGCGGAGACGGCCGACACCAACGGTCTTGCGGAGGTAGACGTGGCGGGCGATGGAGGCAGCACGGACGTAGAACCAGTCAATGTCCTGGGGAGGGAGCTCCTTAGCAGGACCAGTCTTGACGGTGTCGACCCAACCTGGGCAAGTTAGAAATTTGTTTTGGTATGATAATCAATGTTAGGAATCTTACCAGGGATGGGAAGCTTGCCCTGACGCTTCAAGAAAGCAGAGTAGGCAGTGATGAACTTCTGCGCCTGCAGTCACAAAACCCATTAGCATGATTCCGTCGTCAGAAGTCTTTCGACTCCCTCGCGCCTGCTCCTCAATCCCATTTGTACCCAGCCCTACTGCGCATAGCAGCCGACACAGCGTTCAGTATTAGATGTATAATATTTCGCACTGAGCCAGCGCCATCGCGGGCAAGCGGTTCTCGTGGAAATTGTGTTGCCAAGTCGTCGAGTAGAGATCGTTGGGGTATGTTTTCTCAGGAATAATCGATTCCTTCGGTTCCTGTGATTTTTCTTTTAGGGAGTACCTACATCGACATCGCGAACAGTAACTCCGCCGGCCATTTTTGCGGTATTGTTGGTGGTTGGGTGGGTGGAGGGAGATTGGTCGTTGGGTGAGGTTGTCGAAGCGTCGCGAGGATTGAGCTCGAGGCAATTTGCTAAAGTTGTTGCCAAAAGTTGGGAAAGTGCTATGTAGGGTTTTCGGCCCTACTCCACTTTTCGGATGACTAAGTAGACACAGTTGGTTCTGACAGTGAATTTAGTTATCAGCACTGTACGCCAAGGCTCAGTCGGAGAATATCACTGGTGTTAAGAGGACATCAATCTAAATTAGGAAATGTTCGTGTAAGTGGCCGATGAGGTTACGCATCATCTGCAGGTCTGTACTACTGTGTTGACGATCATTGTCTAGAACTCGATGCCTCATCGTCCTGGTGCATCTTTCACTCCCAATGTTTCGATATGCGAAATAAGAGCGACATCACGTTCATTCAGGCAGTCACATTCATTACCAAAGATCAAATATGAGAAAGTAGGTTGATTACTAGTAAAGACAATCATGAACAATCCAGGTATCATTTCTATCCGTCTAACACAATGCGAAGAAAGATTATTATGTCCCATTCCAACTCGACAATATCCACTTGGGGGGAGACCATTTTCACCACATTTTCTTCTAATCCAATTGCTTCAAGCCCATTTGGCGAGAACAGCCATAACGGCAACACCAAATGCGACGCAAGCAAAGGCTAGCAACAGGATTCTGATGGGAGCCTTGCGCATATAGGGGTTGAACATGAACTCGTGAGCGAGGAGCTCAACCAGACCGGTGTACATGAGAATACCAGCACTGATGGCGTCGAAAATACCATTGATGAGCTTCTGGTCACTGGCATTGTTGGGTTTGGCTCCTATGCCAGCAGCAATACCAACGGGAGTCGACAGCGCGAAGATGAACCCGAGGAGGTAAGGCATCCACTGTCGGTTACTGGGCCAAGGAGCAACAGCCAGACGCGAACCAAGACCGAGACCCTCGAACATCTGGTGGAAAACAAGGACGATAAGAAGAACGGTGAGCTCATCAGAGGCAATCGTGCCGAGAGTGAGACCGATAAAGATGCTGTGGAACACAACTCCGAACTCAAGGATGAAGATGGCGAGAAGCTGACCAGCAAGTCCGCCCTGAGCATCGCCCTCCTTGTGTTCGCGGCCGTGGGCAAGGTGTTCGTCGCCTCCAGGAGCGTAACCGGACCCCCTACGGTCGCCGGCCTCGATGTCAGTGCTGGGTTGCTTCTTAGCAATGATTTCCATAGCAGGATCGAGTTCGTCGGAGTGGTTGTGCTCCATATCGGCGTTGCTGAGACGAGCGGCAAGCATTTCGACGAAAAACATGACAATGACAGTCATGAGGGCGATGGCCTCAGCCCAATCGTAGCCGCCCAGACGATCCTCGAGACATTCGTCGCCCAAGTTCTCGACGGCCGGAACCAGGAGATGCATAAAAGCTGTCGCAATAATAACACCAGTACCGACAAACTTGCATATGAAGAATGTGAGCTTGGGCACAGGGATCGTCTTTTGTCGCGCCAGGAAAATAGGCAGGATAGCGCCAATCATGGAAGAGGCCATGATGATGAAGATGGCACCAACTCGGAGACCTCTACGGCCGAGATCGACGGCCTCGCCATTGCACTCTGCTGCGTCGGCCATTTTGTCGAGTGAAAGATGCTGAGAGAAGGAGAAATCCGGGACGAAGAGGTTGAGGATAGTCTTATGTACGAAATATACGACCCAGAAAAGATGCGCGGGTCGATAGTAGGTAGTAGGTTAGGCTGAGGGCCGTGAGGTAGTAACCGGGAGCGATGTCGTCAAATGCCAAGACGTAGAGCTGCACAAGCCAAGGATGTTTTCGATTCCTAGTTCCCCAAAAAGGAAGCGACCAAGGGTAATCGAGGTGTGTGATTTGAAGTGCCAAGACGCGTACTAGCACTGAAATTGTTTTGCTGCTGCTGAAGAATAATCCAAACTCCGAATAAACCAGCGAGTTGATATCTTTTTTATAACAAAAAACCAACAAGACTATTCCCACTCCAAAAATGAGAAAGAAGGTCGTGATGAACCTTGATGGGCGTGCAGCCTTGATAAAGAAAGTGGGCAGCGAAGAAGGTGCCGTTAAACCCGATTTTCGCTCCCTCGGGGCTTTAGGTTGACTTTGGTTCTAGCACAGCACAGGGCAGGACCCAGATTTGCTTAAACGGACGGAAGCGAGGTGCCGAGGGGGATGTCGCCTAGATTTTGGGAGCCGCAAAAGCGTGGGATGGAGATGGAGAGTGGGTTCTAGTTTTATCTAGGACCAGGGGTTTGGTATATATCAAATATGTAAGGCGATGATGGTGATGATCAAGGTTTTACGCTTAAGAAGAACCATAGAAGAGATATGCTTACATCGTGTTATACTACACTACGCTAGACAGCTATTTTGTTGTTGATCACTTACTGTGACCGATATACTGCTAACGACGAGATTCCCCTTCACAGTCATAGCATAAACTCAATCTTTATTAGCTACTAATCTTCCAGAACCCTTTCCTGGCTATGCTGCTGAACATTCACAAGAGATCCTGTATTCCCGTTGTGCTTGACGTCCCAAGGACATGGAACTCGGCAACTGCCACATTCCTTGGCATATATGTCATGATCCACTGTGACATGAGACTCGATAACACAATCTCTCTTTCAAGCCATTGATCCTTTTGAGGGAAAAAAGAAAGGAACGTGGTGGTTAGCTCTGTTGTGAAGTAGGAGTGGGTCATTCAAAGTGAGGACCTTGATGGACAGTTTTAGCCTCATTGAGTGGGCGGCTACGGCCGTTGAACAAGATTCTGAATTGTGGCCGCAGTTTACATATCTCCAGGTATGAACGTTCTATACTTGGTCCAACACTGTCTTGTTGTCTTCTGATCTTCTTCATGACTACCGCATGATATTTGTTCAATTTTTTAACACTATTAGCAGCATTAATTGCAAGTCAGTGTTACAGGAACGTTGAAAGAACCTTCAACATAAAGTGTGGCGGTCCCCTACAAATATCAATCTCGTCCAAGCTCATTGGCCAGCCGATTCAACAGCCACATCCGACAATTAAGAAGGCCATCAGGGTTCTCTCTCGACTTACGGGTCAACTCTCATCCATGAAAATAACCCACGCAATCATAACCACCAAAAGGCCTCTCAATCGGCTCAGACGGCAATACTAGACCCTTGAGTTCGACCGAAGGCGTATATCTGAGACCAATACGCTAATGCATCAGCTGCATCGGGGAAACCAATATTACTCCGTTGACTATAAGCAATATATCGAACTCAAAATGTTGTTAGTGACATAAAGTCTGTGTGGCAACTCTCACTATCAATTCCAAATCTATGGATGGACACCTTCAAAAATACAATGCCTAACGCCAATAATATGCTTCAATCGTCCAAAGTCGTACAGTTATAGCCATATTAAACTCTTGAGACCTCCACAAGCCGACCGCTAACCGTCCTCCCCGTCGCTATTCCCGTTTCATGCAGAGCCCATCGCTGGATCCCATGTTGCATCATATGTATGAGCTACCACAGGGCCCTGTCAATCATGATCCCGCGGCCCGACAGCAGTAGCGGCATGCATCCTGCTGTGCGCGCATCCACAAAACGTGGTATGGTTTCACGCCATCATTTCATGAAGAAAACTGTATTTCCAATCCGAGCGTTCGGAAAGGCTTGTCGAGCTTCCTCAGGTCAATCCCACTACCCAAGCTGAACAGGAGAGATTTGACCCGCCCTTCCCACAGCACCCCTATTCGCATGTTTTGATCCAGGCGGGTTTTGAGCACTCCAGCATATCTCTCCTCGCCTGGCTTTTCGGGCTCTGGTTCGTCCTTCGGGGGCGGAGGAGGCGGTGGTGGTGGCTTGACCACGACTGGTTCGGGATCATCCAGACGCCATTCCAACTTGGCTTGGAAACTGCGCTCCTTTGGTCGTTTCTCCTCTGGCTCATCAACAACAACCACTTTGTCTTCGACAACTGGCTCGTCCTCGATGACAGGTCTTACGAATGGCTTCCGCCAAAGCTCCATGCCAATGGCCCAGGCGCTTTCGTAGCTGAAAACATTGAACTCCATCCTAGTGGCAAGGCTGCAATGCTTACCGGCCACTACGGCATAACTTGCACTGATGTTGCCCATCAAGGGATTCAACGTCAGCGTCGCGGATAAAGGCGTCCCCTTGTGGGCAGGTAATGTCGCAAATCGGGTTCCCACACTGATTCCTCCCGACTTGTTCAAAGTGCCGTAATAGATTTCTCCACCGGTGCTAAACCGCCCATAGATTCTCTCCTTGTCATTATCGACATGGGCTTGCTTTTCCGGGCTTTCAGCATCACCGCCGAAATTATACACACCCCTAAAACCGAGCAATCCTCCGTCTGTGGAGGCCAGACCCTCAAGTGCGTACTTTCCCACGTCATATTGTGCCAAGCCTAGAGCTGTGCCGCCGTTCCTAAGGTGCTGCGCAGAGACTGCGCTGAGCTGGACTTGAAGCGCGGGCGATAGTCGTCTGACGAATAGAGCTTCGAGGAGGGACTGGGGTAGGTACAGGCGACCGTAGAGGAGAGATGATTCGGGCTTGTCCTTGGACGTTTGAAGGAAAGGATTCGTTCGGTGGGGAAGTTCGGCGAGGGGTTTGTATGACCGTAGAAGTTCGGGGAGATTGACAGTTTCCGACTGCGGCGTTAGGAGAAGTCGAAGCGGGACTGACGAGAAGAGGTATGAGATGGAGCCATCAACAATTCCGACCGAACCGAGCTGGTAGGATGTCGCGAAATTGGTGCTTGCGAGGGACGAAAGGGTGAGCCGTAACCCTAGAGGGGTCTGGAAGTTGAGAAGTGCTACAAATCGAATTATTAGTACAGGTCATAGCTCGAGTCGATGCTGGGACCTTACCATCACTCGTCACATTGAGCGCTGCATATGAGTTATCGCGATTCCATCCTGTAGCTTCGTAAAAGGCGCTGTGGACATAGTCCATGAACTCGCGCATATCAAGGGTCGATTATCATGCCTCCCTGAGAGTGATAGTTGATCACTCCGGAAGCTTGGTACTTTAGTTGTGCTGAAGCTCGAATAGGTAGCAGGTAAGATGAAGCTGGGGATAGCTGGAGAGGTAAGGGCGGGAAAATGCCGGCAACCTGTCATGAGTCTTACCCTATACCTTCTAAAATCGGACTGCGAATCGCAGACGGGTATCACAAATTCATGATAGACCATTCAATCTCGATGAATACTAATAAAGGTTTGTCTATAAGTCCACGCTTTCATTCATAGACACTTGTAGCAAAGTCAGCAAGGAAGTCTTCATTTGAGCAGAGGCAGTTTGCAACCACCCAACAGCCGCGACATCAGCAACGTCGATAGAGACCTTCGGGAGCAAAGGATTGGTGCATGAAATTGGATCATGGCCTGAGGAACTTCGTTGATCTAGGCCCATATTCCTTATCAGTAAAATACAAAGAAGGGCAGTTCTTTCAGATGCTGAGTAGAAGGCTACCGGCATGTGGAGTTATATTTGGTACCGATTCAAGCACCCTTCCCCATGCACCACACAATAACCTCACCACTCCAGACATCAAACTTAGAGCAAAAGAACAGCAGAGATCAAAAAGATTGTTCTGAAAAGCAAAAGAAAAGTGATACTCCGGTGCGGGGAATCGAACCCCGCTCGCCGCGGATTTCTATGATGAAAACGCGGTATGCTAACCGATACACCACACCGGATGTAATTTGATGAAAGAAAGAGAAGGGTATGTTGCTTATAAGCGGCTCAGACTGGGCTGTTAGCGTCAGATCCGAAGTGGGTTCAGGTCAGATCTGAATGGAGACGTAGATCGGGGTCAAGAAATGAATACGTCAACGACTGAGTCTAGCCTACGAATGAGATGGTGCACTGCAAGAAAGAAGGATGTCGAGTAGATACATAGACTAGACCACGACGGGGTTGAAGAGACTGGAGGAGAAAAAAAGTCCGGTTAAGATATTGAGCTTTTCCTGGTGGTAGATAATGGTTACGCCCCTGGCATGGATCTTCACCAATCAGCTTGCACGATAGCACCTCAAACAATAGTTGTTCGCAAGAGAAGCCACGCTGAGTGAAGGATGTCACTGTTATTCATAACAGCTCTCTGTTAACTTAGACCATTAACAGTCCGTCGTAAACCCGACAACAGCCGTAATAAGTGAATGTTACAGCAGCCCAAACGTTCCAGAACCCCAGCCCAGAGACTCGGTCCATGTGGCGTTTTTTCTTCAAGAGACGAGGAGTCCTTGTCTCATATGAGGTGAGACATCACTTGTCGAATCTGGGGAAACGATACACGAGATGGTCAACTGCAAGCCATGGCCAGCCCCCTACTCATACAAGGACTTGCATCATGCTTGATGTGTTGTATTCAAGCCTCTCTTCCCATCGTCCGCATGCGGAGCTGCAAATATGCAAGCTGAGACTTTTGTGGCTTGTAGAGCGGTTTTCCTCTTATTCTCGGCATACCTTATTCACAGTTAAAACCTCAAACTGGCATGGACTCGGAGTGAATACTCCGTACATGAAGTAATTCATGGCATTCAAGAGCTGCATTGCATAGCGATTAAGAAAAAGAAAAATCCCAAGGAAAATCCTAGAGTTGCATGACGATATATCCTTGCTTGGTTACATCGGACGACAGGAACGAGTCAGCTGAAGACATTAGCTTGCTTGCTTGGGGAACAGGAGCACGATACCCCGGAAAATGACCCCTGGTTTATCTCTGTGGCGTTGAACATCCTGGCCTTCACTTGCGGGGGACAAAGTGAGCTGAAATCCTTCGACAAGGATTTGTCTCATTTTCACAATGGCTTTGTTGATTTTTTTCCATGTCGAAAGAAAGAGTGACAGATTATGTTTGTCTTCTTGTGTAGTCTTTAATTAAGTGCGTGTATCCATTGTCTGTATATGGGGAGTGTCGCCTCTCCTTATATTTGTATGTATAGTATATCCAAACCCGCCAGCTAAAAAGTAAAACAAATAAAAAATGGCTTATTTCGCATGCTCAATGCTATAAGGTTCATGTCTCGGAATCGAAGAACTGGCTTCACTAACAGCCCTTTCGTGATGTTCCATGATCTCATCCTCCTGCTCACTCTGCGGTTCGCTATTCGGCGACCTAACAACGTGCGTAACAACTGTCTTCTGGATGCCCGCAAGGTTCTCGCGATGCTTAAGCTCTATCTCGTCCTCCTCGCCGAGCTCAATGTGTGTCCTTGTAAGACCGCCTGCGAAACGACCGGGGCGAGTACTGGTCTTGTTCGTCGTGCGGGACCGGGAGCTGTAGTCGTGTTCGCCATCGCCAGAGTTGTTGCCGGCGCGGACAACCTTGCCAATCAAATCGGCCATGTTCATCTCGATGTGGAGTTTGCATAGATACACGAGCGGATGGAATTGGACGTAGACGAAGCTGTTCGGTAGAGACATCATACCAATAAGGAGGATCTGTCAAATGTTAGTAAAAGAACACACCAATATCTCGGAAATCACAACTTACATCCAGAGCAATCGAGATTCCGACGAGGAACATGTTCATGTGGTATAACCTTGTGTACTTTTGCAGACCATTCGCAACAAGACGTTTCTTAACAACCCAGATAAAGTAAAAGTTGAGAACCGCATCCATAAGTGCGAAGAGGACCTTTTCGAGTCGATCCCAGACTTCGTTGACGTGGATAAATGTCTCGCTGATTTGGAGGCGCGCTGGGATCCAAACAGAGAAGACGCTGATATTGATGGCTAGAAGGATGAGGAAGCATGTCCACTTGAGCACGGTCGCGTTGCGGCGGACGACCATGAGAAGACCGACTCGATTGATGATAATTTGGATCAGACATTGGACTTGTATCGACCAAAAGACGACTAAACACAAGTCAGCACAGAGTTCTCACACAAGCAAGCACAATGGAGAGGTTGACACACTGATAAAGAAGTAATACTGAAAACTAGGCTTTATAAATCCCCGGAGGTACATCCAGACCAGGATTCCAAGAACAGTACTCGAGATAACCTCAGCCCAGATAAAAGCGATATAAGCAGTCAGTCTTTTTCGTCGTTGGATAGCCGCCTGTGTTTGACGAACGGCCTTTGCAGAGTTGAAGATGGAAACGCCGAGTGATAAACCCCAGATAATAGAAGCGAATTGCATATCGGCGTCGGAAGGAGGCTCTTCCTTGAAGTGCTCAGGCACGAGGAAGCCTCGCTCTTCAGAGCCCATGGTTGCGGTTAATGAGAGACTGAAACGATATGGTCAAGGAGTGTAGATGAGAAAGTTTGCACAATATGGGAAAGTCGATGTGGATATAGATCCAGCACGAGAGGAATGTGGATGCTGGGAGGCAGGTGAGATGGGTTTATACTCCAGATATCAAAGAGAAAGAGTCTTGGCAGGAAGTTGAGATGAAATGTGCCAGGTCTTCAGAGACAGGGCGAACGAGCCGTCAAAAGCAACATGGTGAAGTCGAGTCACGACCATGCAGTTGATACACTTCCCCAGACAGCCAACTAACTAAATTTACAGCACCAGAAGCAAAGCTAGAGAGTGAATCTTCAGTGGCGGGAGTTGCATCCGGTGATACGCAGGCATTATCCCTACTCCGTACGTCCAGCGCTAACTACTGAGGACTAGACTAGGGAATAAGGAAGGAAAGAAGAGACTGTGGCGTTTGATTGACCGCTGTGCTGGTATGAAACCGAACTAGAAGAGCCACTTGGAATCTATGCTCAACAATGAAAAAGAACCCTGAATGATTGTCTCGACCATCAACCCTGCAGGTACTGTAGGCAAGTAATTGATGTGGATGTTCGATTGTTAACCCATGTCCGGGGAACATCCTAGTACGTGGTATAAAAGTTCCTCTCCATCTTTACATCCAATACTGATGAACAAGAATCTCCGTACGTCCGGATGAGATTTTAGAAGTTGATTCTGATAGCGCTAGGCATGCTCTGTAGTATCCCCGCGCTCTCCCCTAGCGTCTTCATGAGTCAAGGTCTCGAACACAAGGCTGAGATCGACAACTAAAAACGCCAAACTAGTTCTGGCTCGCATTTTGCTTTGACGTCCCTTTATCCCAGAGGATTGGTAGCAGGGTCAGGGGAAGCGGCTTGAATATACTGTACTGTCATGGTAGAATTTTTACGGGACACCTTCGCTTCTTAGTCTAGACGTTGGATTGGAGCTCGGATAGATGATATCCAAAACTCTATTTTGTGGTGGTCTAGAGCTGTAACACAGGGGATTTATTTGTGCAGATATACATTCTCTCGATTGAAGATGTCCTCAAGCGATTGTCAATTTACTTGGCCACTCTGCTATTGCTATTAAAACCGCACATTGCCTATCATTGACTCGCCTATATCCCAGATCATCTCTGGAGTGAAATTTAGTATAAAGCGGCTGAAGCGGATACATCGAAATGAATTCCTTCGCACAAACATTAAACGGCCCGTATCCTCCGTCTCCCGCTCCAAGCAATCTAAAACGTTGATCTACAAGATACAACCAACGGTAACTTCGGTGCAAGACCCAACGTTGGCTATGATCAACACCTGTAAATTAGGCCGTAAAGGCGGGCCCCTGTAGTGCGCTGTCTGTGCTCTTTATTGCCCTTAGCTTCTGGGACCTACCTAAGCCAAGAAACGATAGAGTCCAGATTTGTCTGAACAATAATCCACTGAGCTGAGATTATCTATGTCATCGTCAAACGGATACATGTTTTCCGTCGGACTAAGTATTCCTTCTATCAAACTTGTAGATCTCGCCTAGTTCTTAATCAGCGTATCAGTGGCTGAGCTATAAACTATACGGGTGAGTGAAATTGACTCTAGAATCCTTCTGTCTCTAGTCATAGAGCTAGTACAGAGTATTCCACATACATTCAACTATGTCCGATAATAACCGCGAGTATTTCACGTCAAACACGAGGCTGTCATTCGTACCCCTAAGGTCTAGTCAAGGTGTAGAACCTGCAAGCGTTGGGCTTGAACCGGTGGCTGTATTAGTCTGCCATAGTCTGGTTGCCTCCCGATTCGACGAGTCGCTATCTGCAAAACGACTCATCTCAAACACAGAAAATAACATATCATATCATCTTATCACAAGTGAACCTCTCCCAAAGAAAAATCCAGTCCGAGCACAGCCCTACCACAAAATTCGAGTCAATCCAACGCCTCAAAGTCATGGCGATACTTTCACAATCACTCCTTTGCATTAAAACGCAAACGCCTCAAAACCCTAACCGTCGCCTTAGACCCGTACCATTCCCAGTGATGATGAAAAACTCGTACGACAGTTGGACCCCTGGATAGAAGACTAGTCCAGCCGCTATAAGTTTCTTCGTCCAAAGTTGGGGTGCAGGACTAGACCGTGATAGTATAAAGACTATACACCATCAGACACATGTACAGCTCACCACGTGCTCTTCGGTTCGGGACCTTTATCCCCGAGTCAACATCAATTTCGCTGCGCGCTGAAGGCCAAACCCTTTTACCCGTATGCCCAGATTGAGGCTGAGGTCCAAGTAAAGGTCAAGCTTCGATTACTGATAGACTAGAAACTAGCCTTTTTGGATTTCTGTACGAGAGACATCAAGCCTATATAAGGAGGCAGGTGCTTCTCTTACATTTCCCTTCACCCGACGCTTCTGGATATCCCTAGTCGTGGCAAAATTGTAGGCAGGGGCAAATTATTGTGCCCCTATCCTTAGTATGCTGGGCTGGCAGGTGAGTGTCAAAAGAATTATCCTCCAAAGCTCAGCCTACAGAAATCAGGTAGCCTAAGTGCCAGCATATGCTCGCATAAGGTGGCCAAATTATTTCATCTCTTGTGCTTTCGATGGCCACTTCTTGACACCCTGGTGGCTGGCTAGATGACTTCGCCGAATGGAATGAGAATTATAATGGATTGTGGAGCTGCGTAATAATGAGGAATACGGATTTACTGGACGTTCCGCGGATATCATGACTGGAAAGGTAAGTATAATCAGTCTTAACACATGCACCATTTTCGAAAGAGGAGAAAGTTACGGAGTATTGTTCTCTTTAGCTACTTGATCCCGAAATACATGGGGAGCTTCCCTCTAAAGCTCTCGTATAAAGCTTCCTTCTAAAGCTCCCAAATAAAGCTCCCTCTCAAAGCTCTCATATTGAGCTTTCTTCTGAAGCTCTCTAGAACTTTCTTTTTCGTGATCCAGTAGCTTCCTCATCTCATCGTTCAACGCCAGTTGCCTTGATTGTTGACTAAAACCAAGCAAAGCTCAAAAATCCGGGTACCATTGCTCCAGGTTAGCGACCCTGGCCTCAAGCTCACGCACTTGCTGCTGAGTAGTTGGGTTATCCGGAAGGGACAGCTGCAGGCTCCCCATGCCGTCCCTGAGCGAAAGATTGACCTTCATAGCTCTGTTCAGTCTGAGATTGAAATCTTCGCGCATCTGCTCAATTTTCTCATCAAGGGACTTCTTCATGTGACTCATCTCCAGAGAGAGATGAGCTACAGTGTCGTTGTTAGTCTTGGTGATGAAGTCCTTCAGTTCCTGAATCTGCTGGTTTGAGAGAACTGGGGCCTGCTCAGTGTTGGAGCTAGTAGGCGTAATGACACCAACTTCAGAATCCTCGGTCTCGGAGGAGAACTTGGAGGCGAAGGCGTTGTGGCCTTTGTAAGCACTTCGGCCAGACTGTCTGTGGTAACCCCATGCGTCGTAGGCACTATCATCTTCTGCGGAGGTCTCCTGGTGAGCCATCTCCTTCGATTCGACGTACTCTAGATCGGGCGTTGCATAGATGCGATTCGCCGCAGGACGACCCCAGGTACACTTCTCGTTGTTGGAGCCCCATCCGGAACGCGATTGTCGTTGGTAATGTTGATCATCGGGAGGAGGCGAGCATTGAGATTGACCCCATGCCTGGCGGACTGGCAGCTCGTCCCAAGTCCCAGGCATAGCAGCTTCCTCGGAAGGACCATCGGCATTCTTGTTGTTCTGCTGATCAAGGACTATGAGTCGGTCAGTTAGCAAATGATATATATAGATAAAGCAGACATCTAACTTACCAAGGGACGGTGAGGCGCGTTTCGTGTTCCACCAAAGGTCGTGGAGAATGACCTTGTTCTTTGTCTTCAAGGACTCATCGGGTTCATCCTGGAGAGAGTTATGAACTCCTTCATTGACTGCTTCGACATCCTTCTTGTTCCACCAAAGGTCGTGGACAATGACCGTGTTCTTTGTCTTCAAGGACTCATCAGGTTCATTCTGGACAGAGTTATGAACTCCTTCATTGACTGCTTCGACATCGTTGACAGAGCACTGGTAATCCTGAGCGACAGGAGGCTCAAAGTTACCCCCGAAGGCCACTGGGTTTCCATTGCAGTCAGTCGCTTGGTTTACCTCCCGGTCAATTTCTGGGTATTTTCCCCATCGGATGAACCTGTGAGGACCCAGTTCGGGATCCGTTGGATAGAGGCACTTGAGGATGACATAGGCGGAAAAACTAGAGCGCTCTAGGTAGAGTGGGTGCTTTCTGGCGATCCAAGCGAGGTCTTTGGTGACGGACGGGTCCCAGAGATAGTCGATAATGTCGATCTTGTGCTGAACATCCCAGTGTCGAGAGTGCTTGTTCCAGACATTCCTGAGACGCCTGAGATCATACTGATTCAGACAGTCATGCGGGAGGTCGTCAGAGTCGAGAGGCGGAAACTTGACGTTAACTCCGTTCACCATCTTGTCATAGTTCCAGTCAACGGCTTCCTGTTTGTTATTTTATGGTCAGTTGATCTGAGTGAAGATGATATAGTGAGATGTGGTTTCATACATCTTGGTCATTCTTTCGAGCGCTCATCTTGAATGTTTACGAGCGATGCTCGAGATAGGTCTTTGATGATTCGTGAAGATGTGTGAAGCAAAAATGAATGCTTGCGTTGGAGAAGTGAAGAAGAGGAGAGAATTTTATTTTCCCGGTTGGGTTTTAAAAGTCTTCTCTCCCGCTAACGTATTGTTCCTAGAAATCAGTAGCTCGAGTCACTGCCTGACAGCTGGCCGGCAGTGATTCACTGTTCAAGGAATCACTTGCTCAGGCACCGCCTAACTCGGCACTGTCAGCCACTGCCCGCATGCAATCAAAAGGTAGGTATCTCTAGCCCGCTGTCACTTGGGTAATTGATCACTGGATTATCTGGTGCATAATAAACCCGGAGCTTCAGGTTCCACGATCTCCCTGCCTCGTAAAGTTCAAATGAGGCTATTCCCACAGACTACCGTTCAGGGGTATCAACTATCGAGCAGATAAGGAGACAGCGGCAGCTAAGATCCCGAGTGTTCATAGAAACAATCCAAGGAGATATGCCACGTCTGTCACAGGAGCGTATGTCCCTCTGTGAGAGAATCCATACAGGAAGAGATGAGCTCGTCTATACGATGCGAAAGAGTGTCGACTCTCTTTCTGAATGTAGTAGGTATCGTGTTTGTAAAGATTCTCTGGGACTGGCCAGATAGAAAAGACAACTCTGTCACTACAAATTAGCAGACTTGATGGAAGAAATCGGGTCTGTTAAATATGGTCATCGCATCTATTCTGAGTATTTCAGTAACTGGTACCTTACTAGTTAACCCATCTTGTCTGCTACGCTCTCCCATACAGCAATCTATGCGAACAACCATGTGGTGGAATCTTGGGCATCACATATACATGCTCTTGTTTTGATGGTATTAGTTATCTAAGACTTTACACCAAGGTCGCAGTTGTGATTCACGGGCCCATCAGTGCCTACATTTCCACCTTGTCGAATCCACAACATCCAACATCCATACTTGACCTCATCTCTCCCTTACCCCCATCAGAAAATAACCAGGACACAGAAGCCTATTGAGAAAATCACTTAGGCAAGCTTAGCCACTAAAGCTTAGGAGAGACTTTCCTAATCTTTATGATACCCTTAACTAAGTCCCGATTTTCCTTTGACCTACCTTTCCACTTCCACTTCAACATCCCTCGAGGTTCCCTTTCTCTTCTTGATTCATCATCCACCACAACAATCATGGTCGGCTCTTCAGCCAGATACAAAAAGTTCCCCTCCTTGAACACCCCAAGCTTTTCCAAGGATCCCTTCAATCAACAGACCCTGCGCAACCTCAAGGAGCTGTACGATGAGCACTCTAAAGACTGGGACCGAGGCACCAGGTATGCCATCATCGATCACGTCCTCAACGGCGACACAGCAGTCACCGAGCGCATAGCTATTGCTCCTTGCAAGCACAAACTGCTGGGCCGGAATATGACCTTTGCAATCTGGATTGTCCTGAGAGCTACCTACGGCATCAGCAAGATCGTCAGACTGCAACACAGACTTGTCGCGCAATACCCGGGTATTGATCCGGAATCCTTGGTCAGTCCTCTCAAGAGCAGTACTCTCGAAGAGGGAACATCACAGGTGAGCCCGTCGCATAAATATTGGTACATGCCCTAATACTATTAGGTTGCCCGACACCGCGAGCCAAGCATCTTTGGACCAGTAGGCGTTTCCCAATTCACGTACCAACAACAGAGCGCACCCCCAAAGCGAAAGCAGCTTGATATTGTGGATTTCCAGCCATGGAAGATCTCAAACAAAAAGATAAAAAATGAAGAGGACACCGCTGCCTTGTCGGCTCTACGCCCGCCTGCTTTTCAGAGACCCTCCTTGCTGCCTATTGTACAAGAGGGTCACAGCACAACTTCCAGCAATGCCCTTCCTCCGTCGATTGAAAGCCCTGGGCAGGATATCTTCCATGACCCCGAGAACGAGGAAAATTGTGATCCGTCTCTTCAGACCTCCTTCAACAGTTCTGCACGAGCCCTTGATTCTAGCCATCCAGTCTCAACAACAGAGGTAAGCGGTAGCCAGTCGGCCAATTTTACCCCCCTCATCCAACAGAACCGAGATTTCAATGTTCAACTCCACGAATTACGATCGGAAGTCGACCAGATAAAGAAGGAAAGGGATATTGAGCATCAGGGGTTCATCAAGATAATTGCATCACTTCGTGAGGAGCTCCGAGTCAGCCGTGAATCGACCCAGGGACAAGTCTTGACCAAAGCCTCGAAAGTTGATACCGCATTGACGGACTACAACAATGCTGCCCGCGCGTTGCGTACATCCCTCGATTCACTGACAGTAGAATTGGAATTGGAACTGGTCGAGAAGAAAGATCAAGAGAAACACTTGCAGGACTTGGGAACAACTGTTCATACGATGAAGAATTCCATGATGGCTGTGGGAACGTACTTCGATCCCCAGCAACAAAAATTCCGAGACAACATGAAAGCTCTTGGCACGATGGATTGAACCTATATGCTAGGTATGGGGGGTACGAGGGAATTACTTCACGAAGTTGCTACTGTCGAAACTTGAGTAGATAGAACTTTCACATAAGCCCAATACAGGTAAACAATGCAACGCTGCTCAAAGATCTTTTAACTGTGACATGTACTGGTCAGACTAGCTAGGCAACTGGAGGTGCCCGGGCGGGATGTGCACAGCCGGGGGCTCAAGAAGATGCAACGATGATTACCTTGCCTATGGTTATACACTAGCCAACTTCCCCAACTCATAGAACATTCACATGCACCAAGGGTCTTTTCTTTTCTACGGATTTCCCCAACTCCAAGCCTCAAATCACGGTCGACGGTAACTCTCTCCTAGCGGTCGGCCCGTCCGCCGGTCAAGTCCCCAGCCCACGATGTCATCTCTTGCCGAAATCTCTGCATACCCTACCTGCCTGCCTATCCAAGCTTCAACACCCTACCCTCACCCTCTAGAAACACAAAAGTGCATTCTTTTCCTGCATGGAACAATCTAGTGGATACATGACGTTGAATCGATACCCACTTTCCTTGTTTGGTAGGGACTTGTCGCCTTGTGCATTTAGATGTCGGAGATAATTCTCCAAATTCTTCTTTTTTTTCATGTTAGAAAACACCATCGTGAATCGTGCCGTTGTCAGACTGGACTATCTACCCCAAGGGGTTCTCACTCTATTTGACTAACATCTATGCTAATTCCCTTCTTAGGTATTTGCACTGCAGAAAGCGTCAAAGCGTGTTCTGCAGCCTCACTCCCATTCAAATCTAGTAATTCCTTATCTTTCAACCCCAGAAAAGGCAACTTATCTCTCTCCCCAGAAACCCCAGATTTGTCGTAGAACATTCTTCAGAGATAAGACTACTTCTCTCAAAATCCGGGCAGCTACACAATTGGACCATTCCTTATCTCAAGCAACTCACCCCTGATTGTCCGTACATATGTATGTCGACATGCCTTGCATATAGCTTATTTAGACCTTGCGGCCATTTTCGGTATATCAAGAGCAATCAATACATTGCTGGACAAGGTCACATGGTCGGAGTTGACCTCCGCGCTACCGTCAAAGACAGAGATGCTTGTTTTTCGTATGAGCTCACTTTTGCCCGGTCATTGTATGACCTGTCCAGGTTTGCACGGATACAGATAATCGGTCATAAGACGGGAGGAAATATCTTGTGTGAGATCTTGGTTGCATCTTGGCCAGAGGTGGCTTGATTTGTTCCCGAAGAAAAGAAGAAGTTGTAGAAGCACTATCTTAGAGCCTTCGGGATGTCACCAATGCTCTAAACTACCCCAAAATTAGATCGTGGCAGAGCTAAAGCTTAATTCTCCTAGATTTGATTATGACTTGATGGTGATCTGAGAAGTTATCCCATAATTCATTCAGGCTGTTGGGGAGTTTTCGTTACACCGGCTTGAATCGAGCGGCATTCCAATGTTATTCCCGTTGAGAGGGTCAGTGGCATGAGGGTCGCATATCTACACCAAACATGCTTCAAGATTATCCGCAGGAAGCGAATTCCCATTGCTAAGTCTCATATGATCGCCATTGCAAAACACGCTGCTCCAGCATAGAAAACAGCGAAATCACCCGTCTACTCATATCATCTTGTCGGTATCGAAAAGTGTCGTTATGACAGGTCCCTTTCAAGATGGGACGGTTCTGTCAAGTGTCCCCAGAAACAGTCGATTGCTGCACGGACGTGGCCGAGCAGCAGTCTCGAAAGGGTCAAAAAAGACTTTAGGCGCATGACGCACAGCCATCCATCCGTCCAGAAAAGGTCACCATCGGCATAGAAGTGACCCTGGGCGTCGGTCCAAGATTATGGATCTAGACTTCCGGGGCACAGTAAGCACTGTGTTAGCTAAGAAAGGAGAGAGCTCCAGAAAACTCGTCAAAAGTCTTGGCTCAGGTCCTGGTGAGAAGGACAAATGAGAGCACTTTACAAGGCAGACAAGCTGTGACAAGCCAGCTGCCTTTCAAAACGATAGCTTCGTGGGGTTGACCCGGAGCTTCTTCCGTTAATGAGATATCAATGACGGATGTTCTCCCGTGGTGTCTACTCTGTGCCTCAATGAAGAAGCTAAGCTCAGACCATGGCGGAAAAGAAATTTGGTAGACGACGATCGATCTTGTGATAGTCCATGCAGTTTGAGCCTCATCGATTAAACACCGCCGATCGCTAGCTGTTGCAGCTTCAAGTGCAACCGTGCTGAAGCCAAGTTCAAGCTCTATTTCGAAGCGATGTCAGTAAGACATTTTCGAGCCCAAACGCCCAACCCAATATCTCGGTTGCTGCCAGATGGGTCTTGTCAGGAACAATTACACGTTGAACCAGCAGGGTCAGACCGCTTCAGAGATTTGTTTCAGGAGTCGTGACGAGTATTCGCAACTCCTTACATTCTCGTTTGTCGGATTGAGTCGCTTGACATCGGGATATGGGATAAAGTAGACGGTCCGCGACATTGTCGTGGAGTGGAACGTTCAGTTTGTCGAGGGAGCTCAGAGAATCCACCCAAAGTCTCAACTCGTCTTGTGATGCTCCAAAGGCCCCATCGCAAGGAGGATCCCATGGTATAATTATAGCGTAAATTTGCACCTTGTTCCGATGCGGCTCAAAACTGGTCTGCGCTTTTACTGTGCCATGAATGGAAGAATTTTCCAGAGGGGTGTCGCTAGCAATATGCTCGTGCACGATCCGTTTAGGACGTTCGATGTTTATTCCCAGCTGAACTCAAGGGTCGCCAAGATCAGTCTAAAGAGACGATCCTTAGCTTTCATTAACATTCTGCGAGTTTATTGATAATGGTGCAAGCGATGGCGAGCTTACTGCTGCTTGGCTTTCAGGGTTTCGACGCCTTGTTGAAGTTGAGATCTTGAAGGCGAGGGCGGTGCCAAATTCCAGAAGCCGAAGCCTGGAAGCACGTTGGGCTGGGGTGATTCGTGATTGCATGCGGCGCCCTTCCCGGGTCCCGACCTGGCTGCCAAGTACATACATCGACAGGGCTGAGTTGAAAACGCACAAGGGATTTGAGCCTCTAAAGGGAGAAGTCGAACATTGTTGGCTGAGCCCTCCAAACTTTTATGTAATAGCAGAAGCACTGTGCGGTTGGAGACTGATGCATGATCTTCAGGAACCAGCAATGCGTCTTTAATGCTGCGCAAACCAGGCCCTTTGGCGGACTTGGGAGTATTCTTTAGTCAAGAGCCTCATCTCAGACGATGCGGCTCTCTCGTTTCGGGTTTGCCCGAGTAATTTGATGGTTTGCGCAGTGATACTTGCTGACCTCGTGTTTGAAAAGAAACGTGGCATAGCAAAACTCGTGTTAGTGAATCGACATAGATCTGCCGCGCAAATAGTGGCAATCCGATACCAAGTCCAAATCTCCAATGCTCCACTCTGGACTATTTACTGTACACGAGGTGACGAAGAAAGCGTCTAAGACTGAAGCCGCGAATATCGGTTAATGTTTCGATCTCGAAGGCGGGGGCGCTTCCTCGGAATGTCAGTAGCCGCGGCTAAGGGATGAAATGGTGCCGTTTCTGGTGCCGAGTATCAGAGTTTGGAAGATCAGGGACCGTCTACTAGCGACGTAACGATAGCATTTGTCTGGGACGCCATGAGCATCAGGGTTCACCATGGTGACAGTAGTATTGATGTTTACTTTCATGTGAAGATACAATGCGCTAAGCATCTCGATCGATGGGTCATGTAGACGCAATTGTTTGACGCAAAAGTCGTCGTAATATTACACCGAATTGATGCCACTGTTGTAAGTTTGACATTGAGACGGTTGCAATTGTATCATATCGATAATTGTAGACACGTGTATTGCTCAAGACCAGTGATATTGATGTCGAGACAGTGTTGGCGTTGTTAGTCTCGGTGAGTTACCTCCCCTAAAACAAACAGTTTACCCAAGTAAGTAAGCTCTTACCCTATGGTAACGTAAAAGGTGAACCCTGTTGATGGAGGCTTTCACGATGTCGTAACAAACGGTATGATTGGGGGTGTGTGGTGTTGTTTTGCGGTTTACTAACAAGGGATCATGCTGGAGGACCCAAACACTTCCGTTTCTGATGCTTGGTACATCTCCAATTAAAAGCCTGGTTCTTTTGTTCTTTTGCTAAAGATCAAAACTTCGAATCAAGAAACGAAAAGCCAAGTTGGGCTAGTGCAGGTGGTCAGTACTTTTTTTCTCAGAGATTTTCCCAGGATGTTTGAGTCTTTCATGACACCGTTAAAACCTGGAACTTGTTGGAACATGAACGGAAAGAAGTTTCCCATCCACAGTGCAGTACGTACCCGTCGCGCTCTTGCTTTCCATTGGACAAGTTCCAGCCGCGGCTACCTCACCTTAACATACGGTCAGTCAGACAGTACGAAAAACTCTTCATCTTGTGGAGACACTTACCCACTGTGCCACTACCGTCTCTTTGCAGAAGGAAAGGGCCAACAGGGAGTGACCCACACCGTGTGCATTGATATTTCCTGATAGAACTGGAACCTGGCAGAAAAAACGTCCAAGACGTAAAGTTTTGATCAGAGGCAATCGCGCGACCGTTTTGGCCGGTGCTATTGTGGAACCTTCTGAAGAAATCTTCTCCAAATTGCTCTCTTTCGTCTAGTTGCTGGCTTTGTTTAGTGGGACCGGCATCGGAGGTGGAAACAACGACCTCTCACTCAACCTGTGACTTGACTTAGACGATGAACGGAATCGAGGTTAGTGACATTCATGGTTTAATTGGCGTTTGTCACGATGATGGACGATGGATCATGCAAAATCGAATTCGATTCTTGGCAATCTCCAACAAATCTCCAATTCCGCGGACCGTGCAAACCCATCACCTCCAAGTCCAAACCCATCAGCCACACGGTGTCTTTGATCAGATAAGTCCAAGATTGCGTTATTGTCACTGTCTCATTAGCAACTACCGGTGAGACGAGAAAGCCATACCATAAATCGACTAGAGTTCAACTCTGTGCTCTCTTTCCCATCTTCAATTGAATACAACAGTACCTCGTACGTTCGTTTGCCCATAGACGCTCGCCTCCGTCGGCCGAGACACGGAACTAGCCCTGTCGAAGTTTATTGACCAATAACGTTACTCATTTGCCCGTTTCGGGTAATACAACTCAGATCTCGTGGCGTGTTTTCTTCTCTGAGTTGCGTTCTCCCCGAATTCCAACAGTACAGGACAGTGGTGACGTTCACAGGGGTCCTGACTTGCAAGACAGCACCTGACAGTCCTCTCTGGCTGGGCATTGGATCGCATACACCGCCTGTAATGAGTAGTAAATGAGAGCTTCACACGGCAGTGCTTACACTTCCTAGAGTTACAACCCACTTGTCCTGACCGGAACAAGGGATAATTCAATTACACATAATTGTGTAGTAGCAAAGCTACCCATCCATTGAAGCCTAAAAGCTTCCAGGTTCTCCTTTTCCATCGGCATTTTTGGCCTAATTGGGGGTACAAATGGCGAAATTCTAGTTGACAGGCTGCAGTCCCCAGGGCCCAAGGGATCCATTTAGTGTAAGTTTGGCGCTGTAACCGGCAAGTTTACAGCGCTACTTGCTGCTAACCAGCCTCCGTTGCTCCTTCCATTTGTCCTGGGCCAGAGGCACGTGGCTGCCGTTTTGGTCATGAAGAAATTCCATATTTTCAAGTTTCGAGAGCCAACCGAATATGGGCAGAAAAATACAACATCGCAAATGCCGTCACCAAATACCTGCTCATCATTATGATTGACCATATTCCTCAAACACTAGCACAGAACTGCATTGAAATGCTTGTTTGAGATGAAGCATCTGACGATATACATGCACCCCAAGACTGGCTGTGCTGTATGTACAGTGGTTGGAGATTCTCTGCCGCGTCATGTGCCGCTACATCGAATCATAATTTACTGGGCTGATGCACTTTCTCAATCATTTCCGTCAAGAGTTTCCGAGCACTAGCAATTGAGATCAAAAGGGTCCCCCCTTGATCAACCCTGTGGCTTACCGGGCCGGCCTTCGGTTTACTGCGCCGATGCTCTCTCACTGAGAAATCTAGAGGCTAGTGTGCGTCTAGAAAAAAAGATGCGCCCTCGGAGACTTGGCCCGTCTGATTTCCAGTGCAAGAGTCAGCGGTAGCATAGCCGAGACAGATCAGGAGGATATGCATGTCCGAGGAAACAATCTGGATGCTGCATGAGTTACACTCATGATCGAACCAGCTAGCACATCTACACCAACACAAATAAACCTGCTTCCAATGCTTCATTCCAAGAGCTCTCGACAACCGACGTTCTTTTGGAATCTTCCGCCGGCCACAGCCGGGCAGCGTCGGTTACTCCTGTGATGAAAAAAAATCCGTCACTGTCTATTCCACCATGGGGACTGAACCTGGTCCCACGATCCACGATCGCAGTGCGCGAGATCCAACATGCCTTCTATTGACCCACAAGGTACTGCGCTATGGTACACTGTGCTCTGTCCCTGATGGACATCAGATCAGAAACGTTGGATCGTGCCAACTGAGCATTGGCTGGGATGGAGCTTACCGTTCGTGAAAACTGGTCTTGGCCAACCGCAGCACACGTACGGACTGTGCCAGGGTCTGGTGCAGACTGTGCATATGTTCTGGCTGGAGGGTCCGGTCATAGAAGCCCACCTTGCTGGTCCCACGCCCTTCGGCGGTCTCCAGGCCCAGGACCTAACCATAACCCACACGCCCAAAGGGGTTGCAGGGCTTCCAGGGCGCGAAAAAGAACTGTGAGAGTCAGGCGGGAGGCTCCTGTCAGTGCATGTCCACAAAGGCGCCACTTAACAAGCTCGCCATAGCAGGGCATCATGGGCTATGACACATCGTTTCCCCAAGGAACGGAGCATGAGTCGAAGAGTCTGAGTCCAGATATTTAGTCTTGGTGATGCCCTCGATCTTCCCACTCGAAAGGACTCTCCATATCTTCCCCATATTCATCTTGGCTTATCACAAGTTCCCCAGACTTACTCACATCTACTCAGGGTCGACAATACTTGACTAAAGTTAGTCCCCAGCCAACAACGACTTATAAAAAAGTTACCTGCCTACCACTTATACACAAACGAAACACCAACGACTACGATCAACGGTTCAATTTGGATTCTTACAAGATCATTCAGACCAATTGATACCCCAGTCGCTCGCTCTTCACTTTTCGAAAGATTTCGAGGAAAAGAAAATAGACTGGTACAGTTGGCACTCAAATTCTTCCCACCATCTCGGAACAGGTTTGAGTCTACTTCAGCGCCATCGATCGTCATTACCGACTTTTCATCTACGCCCTTCGCAACATTGATTGAGTCAGAAGACTTTGCTGTCCCTGGCCATCTCCCGCCTTATTACACCACTACAGGCGTCGACAGTTATTCCCGGCATTACATCACACTGAAGAGTTTTTGCGAAAACTCGTTCACGCCGTGTGCTATTTTAGCCGCCAACCCCCACCATCTAAATCCGTATAGAAGAGCGTCTTACAAAAGTATCGCTCATGACCGCAGCCATGCCCCACCGCGTGGCTAACTTCATTCGCACCTCATCTGGCAACATTGCTCAGATTAAGAAGGTTGCTCGATCACGAACAAACAGCCCCTACACATCAGACGGCGAGGACCGTCCTCAAATTCACGCTGTCAAGATGGCTGAACTCGCTGATGCTGTCAAGAAGCATCACCGCATTTCTCTGCCTTTCGGCAAGTCCCACAAGGATCACGCATCGGATGTTTCCATCGACTGGAGCATCGAGAGCCCACCAGTAGTCTTCCACGGCAACACCGAGGAGAGCACTGGTGCTCTCATTACTGGACAGATGTTTTTGGATGTCAAGGAGGATATCGTTGAGGTTGGAAGCTTTGCTGCTTCCCTCAAGCTCCACGTTTACCAGAAGAGGCCCTACCAGAGCCACTGCACAGACTGCCAAAACCAGTACACCGAGCTCAAGAGCTGGCAATTCCTGGCTCAGCCTACCACCCTCCGAAAGGGTCGTCACCCATTCCCTTTCTCTATCCTCCTCGATGGTCACCTTCCCGCTACCATGGACACTCCCGTTGTTGCTATCTCTTATGAGTTCAAGGCCGACGCCTATGTGACAAAGAGCATTCACTCTTCCAGCGGCTCTGTCACACCTATCCGATTCGAGCGAACTGTCCCCGTGAAGCGATCTCTCCCCGAAAACGAAATTCCTCACCACTCTGTCCGCGTCTTCCCTCCCACCAACATCAAGGCCAGCGCTCACTACAACAACATTATCCACCCCACTGGCACCAACACCGTCAGCCTGCGACTGGATGGCCTTATGAGCCGCAACGAGAAGGCTAAGACTATTGACTTCTGGCGACTCAAGAAGGTTACCTGGAGACTCGAGGAGACTATCAAGTCTCAGGCCCCTGCTTGCGAGCGACACGCTCCAGCTGCTACCCAAGATACCGAGAAGAAGAGCCTCCCCCGTCAAGAGGTCCGCGTCCTGGGCGAGAAGCACCTTCACGATGGCTGGAAGTCTGACTTCACTGGCACTGATGGCAATGTCGAGTTGGAATTCGACTACTTCGCCAACCAGTACAAGTCTCACACCAAGGAGCTCAAGTACGCTTGCGATACCAAGTCTCTGGAAGGTATTGAGGTGACACACTCTCTTCTCATTGAGCTTGTTGTCTCTCGAGAATATGCTCCTGAAGGCAAGCCTCAATTGGCTACACAGACCGGCACTGGCCGCATCCTCCGTATGCACTACGGTGTTGTCATGACTGCTCACGCCGGTATGGGTGTCAGCTGGGACAACGAGGCTCCCCCCGTCTACCAAGATGTGCCTCCTAGCCCTCCCGCCTACCCTGCTATCGAGTCTCCCATCCAATACGACAGCCTCGAGCACATCGACGCCCACCGACTCAGCAGCCTTTCAAACTCCCCTCTTGTTCTCTCAGAAGATGAAGGACAATGATCCTACCGTCTAATCAGATGAACGAATTTGCTTTCTTGTTTAATATTTGCGATTAATTTTCTTTGTCACCAACTGCATGAGACACGCGGCGATCCGATTTGCACAAAAGAAGATACCCCAGAAGCGTTGAAAGGAAGACTACAGTTGCTTCCACTTATACTACTACAATTTTTGTTTTCTACAAAGAAGAAAGGGAATACAGCACATATGGGAAATGACCTTTTGGATTGGAGTTTTGGAGTACAAAAAGTTACAAATGGATTGAAGATGAAAGGGACAGAAGAGCCCTAATGTGTTGTACAGCTATCAAAGCTTCTGTATCTAGCTAGTTATGAATGAATGCCGGCCGCTCAAGAAGCAGGCTCGAAAAGACATCTAATAATGAACTATTCAACTCTCAAATTCGGACCGTTGGTGAACTCTTTTACTTAATGTTGTCATCATAAGATCGACTTTGCTGTATCTCATGATGATTGTGTAACATCATCATGATCTGATGTAACGTCAGGACCCCAGTCTACTGACCCAACCTATGGCAGCACAGTCCAGTTTATTCTAATTCTCAGTTTTTTCAATGACGGCTTCCAGACACCGTCATCAAAGCATGCTTTTTACTCTCTTTGCAAAAGATTTAGCCAAGCATGAGGCATCTGGGGTAGGTAACCGACGCCCCTTCAGATGACATCTTAGCACAACAATCCCGCCTAATAAAGAGTCAACTCCGGGGTGATCGCGAGCGGGGAAGATCAATCTAGACTCTGTGTAACAAGCACCCAACCATATATGGAAATTCGTATGGCCTCTTTCATGTGGTGTTGATACTCGATAGGAATGTAGTCGTGCAGCATCACGCGATGCAGGCCCTACAAGACAACAACTTCACAGTGTCATTTGATGCGAGTGTCCGGAACTAGTATTTGGTGTAAGTAGAAGCGTACCAGCCCATTAGAGATGTTGTCAAACAAGATATGCATTGCCGGTAATAGCATGCGGCTCCGGATATTCGATCCGATAAGCTATCCCACTTTGCATGCGCATAGATCACTCACTGCCGTAGTGTATGTTCAGAAATAGAATTTCCACTTGGACATATATCTCCGCAGGGGCGTGCAGAACTCGTTTCGGCTGGTCAATATAGAGGAGGTTGAAGAGGTGCCGGTCTCGTGATCGGTGTTTTGGGGAGCAGTATGGTGATGAATTTTAAATTGCACAAGTTTTCGCGATGGCCGGGGTCGAAGAAGGGTTTTCGGTCTATGGATATCTTGGATTGTTCCACGAATCGATCGAGTTTGGACACGTGCTATGAAGAGGTGACCGACTATCTTGATGATGGTTGATCTGTGCTCATTTGCCTGGGAGAAAGTTACCGAGCGTCGTCGACGTGACCATTGTACGCATCGCGCACTCCGGACTCAAAGACACTGAGAAGAAGTCATCGTCCTTGAGCCCTCATCTGATAGAGAAGCTTGGATGTTGTCCTAAATCTGGGTAGTGAGAAGGAGGACTCATATGAAGCTGTTGGACTCAACACAGATTCTTCTAGCTGTATAAACAACTCAAACATGGAATATTACGCGAGACGGGAGACTTCTTATGCATGCCCAGCTTTAAGGTGTCATTCGCATTCTAGAACGAGTGGATTCTAGTAATATTTTCCGAAGCACACCGAGAGATCTCCAGTGGAGCAAGCTTTGTTGTGTTCTTGATCAGGAAAGACAAGAGATGTAATGCTACGTAAGAGTTGTGCTCCGTCATGTTTTCGGAAATCGAGGTGATGGTGTAGAATCCAATTGCATGATCAGTCTGTGTTGTGTATCATATTGAAGTTCATGAGATGACTAGACTTGATGATAATTTTCTACTACACATTGACAATATGGGTAGATGAGTCCCCTATACGTGTAGAGCAATTCTTGGCTTGAGAATACGGTATGGCTATAGCAAGGTGTTTAGAATCATTAGAGATAAGAAGTATCTCTTGATGCCAAGCTCTTGATAAGAATGTCTCGCGATAAGTTACCCCAGATTTTGGCAGTTGGTGTTTACTTGATCAGGAGTGTGGATCCTTGAATAGCTCCTTGTGATTGACGGGCCGTAGCCGGCATCATTATCAGGCACAAGATAAGAGTCACTCTGTTTGAGAAGAGTACCCGAGATAAGACATTCCACAGTCATCAATCGTACTCTGTTTCGGTTCCTATCATTTCTGTCACTGTTCTTGTCTCTTCTGTTCCTATAGAGACATCAAGGTCATTCATTGCTCAGGAGTAAATCACAAGACTTTAAAAATTTTCTAGTCTGTCGACTAAACTTGCCCGATTCCAACCGCGGATGATCCACCGAATAAGATAGGATACCCAGGATACGATGGCTTCAAGGACCCGTCAACTCCCGCGGGATTGGGGTTCATTTCAAGGAATCTGGGGGAAGCTACGGATAGACCATGATTATCATGCAGCTGTTGTTTATTATTACTCGGAACATGTCCGAAACGGTGCCTGAGGCTAGGGGTGGTCACCTGGATGGATGGGAGGTTTCCGGCTCAAGGGAAGTGGATAGCCTGAGACCGACCGGGACTCCATAGTTTAGTTAAGCTCCAGTATCTATGAGTAACACTTAGCTCTTTCTTACCCCGGATTTCGGCTTCTCCATGTTACTCATAAACCTCGACTCTTCCTCTTCTCTCTTTCTGCTTTTCTATATCAATTCAATTCGATCCAACTCAATCACTCAATCCTAGAATGAATTAAATACTATCGACTCGCATCAATACCTATATCGCTTACACATATAACCCTCGCTAAACATACCGGAATGGCCCAATCCTCAAAACCTCTAATGGAAACAAGAAATACCTTCACCGAAAGAAGACAAAGACGATAACCCACCGCATCACCAAAAAGAAAATGGCTACTTGCAGTCTCAAATCGCTACGGCGACCTTCTCTCACTCTCATCTCTGGAGCGAAAAAGAGATCATTTCGCTACAATGGCATCATCTCAAAAGCTGCTTCTCGCGGCTTAGCCACCGTCACCGCCCAAACGACCCAAGCTCCACCGCCTTTGGTCATGGAAGACCACAATACTAGACTCATCAACATGGGCTTCAACTACAACTACATCGAACATGTCGAGAACCTCGAACAGTATTGTCATGGCGGGTTTCATCCTGTTGCACTAGGTGAAACTATCAAGGATCGCTATCTTATTCTCAATAAGCTTGGCCATGGGGGTTATTCTACCGTCTGGCTCTCATGGGATATTTTGAAACAGAAATATGCCGCATTGAAGATTGTGCTAGCGGACTTTGGCGAGGATTCTACAGAGGTTGATGTTCTGAATCAGCTTGAGACAAAAGCTGGCAAGAACCATCCTGCGAGGAATCTTATTCGTCATGTCACGGATAACTTCCACTTCGATGGACCGAATGGAAGACATACATGCTTGGTTAACGACCCGGCTATGATGTCGCTGAGACTTGCAAAGGATGCATCGTTCTCAAGACTGTTTCAACCAAGGACAGCCCGAGCTATTGCTGCGCAGGTTGTTCAATCCGTGGCGTATCTTCATCAAGGCGGTGTGGTGCACGGTGACCTCCACCTTGACAACATCCTGTTGCAACTCCCCGAGCGAATCAGACAGCTATCCCCGGATCAACTGCATGAAAGACATAGTCATCCTACTACTGTCCCTGTTACAAGACTTGACGGTCTTCCCCTTGATGACAATGCACCACGTAACGCTGTGCTGCCAATATGGTTGGGCCAAAAGAGTGAGGATGTCGCTCTTGCAGATGCAAAGATCCTTCTTGGTGACTTTGGCGAGTCTTATCTTCCCAGTCAAGAGAAGCGTCAATACTCCAATGCACCCATCCGGTACCGTGCTCCCGAGACACAATTCCCTGATGTCTGCCAGTCTCTTTCTTTTAGCTCCGACATCTGGAGTCTAGGCTGTCTCCTTTGGAATGTCGTAGGCCAACAGCCCCTCTTCGACGCCTGGACTCTCTCCGAAGATGACATTCTTCAAGACCAGATCGATCTTCTCGGCGAAATCCCAGAAGAATGGTCCGCATATGGCTCCAGGCCCTCACAATACTGGGTTGAAGATGTAGCAGAAGACATCAACTCACTACAAAAGCCCAACGGCAACACATGGGAAACCCGCTTTGAGCGATGCATCCAAAAGTCCCGTAAAGAAAGCAACATGAAGCCCATGTCAAAGGACGAAAAGGCTGCGTTCATCGATATGATGAAGAGTATTATGACATTCCGACCTGAGGACCGCGCTACAGCGAAGGAGCTATTGGAGTGCAAGTGGATGAAGCAGTGGGCTTTGCCCGAGTTAAAGAACCTCGCATGATATTGTTTGAGATTTGTGAATTTAGCGAGTTTGGGTGGGCAAAAAAGGCGTTTGAGTTTAGGAATAGTAATTTATGATCCATGACTTATTTGCTGCTTATTACTGAATGTGATGCCTGGTTTTGTGAAGGCGATTGTATTTGTAAGACTGTTGACTTTTGTTTTATTAATATTTTGTCCATGATTGTGTCTTGTTGTGTTGAGATACCTACTGGCAAGCTATATATATGCAAGCAGACAACCATGAAGCTGTATCGCGTTAACTGATGATATATGGAACATCTCTCTTTCCCACGCACATTTTGTTAACTCCGCAATGCGTTCATGAAATGTCTCTCATGAAGCCCTCCATATGTGCCTGGCCGCCCATCGCCGCTGAGAATATTGGAGCTGCCACGACACATTGCTGCAATGCAGAGCGAGGCTCCAGCGGAAACAGGTTTTGCTAATAGCAAATGCCATTCCTCGCAAGGCCGTTCCTCGTCTCAATCATGAGGTGGCCTAACCTCACTGCTTTGCAGTTCACAAGATGTCTCTAGATGGCAGTCAGCACGATAATTCCGCTACAGATACAAGCGATAATAGCTTCCAGAGCAGAGATTCACATTCACTTACGAAACAGACTGCCAGATGATTCTGAAATTGATTGTCAGGGAAGGAAGCTTTTTATCGTATCTCAATTAAATAATTTTCCGAATAACTTGTTCCGTTAAACACATCTCATCTCTGTAGCTTAATCCCACTTCATACCATCGTCATCATCCTTGAAGATTCTCAGAATCGCCGCAGCAACTGCATCTCCATCATGTTCCAAGTCCGCCGTCTCAGCAGCCTTATCCGCATGCTCAAGATCCTTGATACCACCACTATCAATGCGCATCTGAATTTGTCTCTTGACCATGTCCTCGTCAAAAGCCAAATGCGCTTGCGAAGTGAACAGCCTGTTGGGAATGTACAAGCCTTGGATAGAAGTGTGTTCGCTCTTGCCCCAGACGTGAATGTCTGTGTCTTCTGGAAGGAGACCCTTGGCTGACTCGAGAGTAGGAGCCTCGAGGACTTGGTCTTGATGCATTTGGTGAAGGTAAATTTCGTCATCGCGGGTTCGGAACAGGCGCTTGCCGACTGGTGTGAGGGTGATGGCGTTGTGACCTAGCTCCCAGTCGTTTGAGGGCGAAGGGCCAACCTTGCCGCCTAGCAAGCGATTGAGAAGTTGGTGACCAAAGCACACTCCCGTAAAGTGAAAGTCAGGTCGCTTTGTCCATAATTCTAGTACATAAATTAGCATTGACTCTCTGAGACTTTAATTGATGTTGGTACTTACGCTTCAACATGTCCATTAAATCGTGAATCCACTGGTTGTCGCCGTGCGCGTCATACATGCTTCCCGTAATGAGCAATCCATCATATTCGTCAAATTCCTCGACTTTGGGGATACGTCCACCTTCCTCGGTAACGACAAAGACTTGTTCAGTCTCGACGCCCATGGGAGGATGGTGGTTCTCACCCGCATGCGAAAAGTGAGTGTGTAGGATCTGACCAAAAGAGCCGCGCTCATACTGGGTATCAGGGTGAGGAGTATCGGTTTCAAGAACAAAGATCTTGACGACGTGAGAGTCGAGAGTTGGCTTGTAGTGTTGACCCATGCTGTTGGCAGTTGTATAAAATTTCTTTGGTGTTGGCGAAAGAAAAGGTATGGGAGTAATTGCGCGGCGAGAGGTGCTGTGAGTTCTGGAAGGAGGTGTTGGTGTTGTAGTTGTAGTTGCAGCGAAACGAGGAAGCTGCGAGGCACCGAGTGATCTATTTAAACGGCAAGAACGAATACCAGTTCTGATCATCTTTTTACAATATTCTAATAGGTAAATTTGTGTAGAAGCACAGCAAGTAGAAGCAGGGATTGCACATGCAGGTTCTTTATTGGATCTTGGCGAAATGTTTTAGGATTTGACGTCAGCGAAGTTTTCTATTACGGATACTTTACTCCAAGTTACCTTCAAATGCCAAGATGATGATGACGGCAGCGGGTCAAGAAATGAGTGGGTTGAGAATTCGCCATTTTTGAGGGTTTCCGGTATTTCAGACTAAGTATCGGTACATGTTCCTGTAAATCAGGGGATCTAAACAAGGATGTGCAAGTTGATGGATGCTCATTACCCCAATGGGAGAGAAATGGATTTACCAATTGAGAGGATGAATTGGGATAATGGAGGGGTTGCAACGTAACCCACCACTTGGCATCCATGACATGACATGACAAAAAAGAAGCATATTCACAACCATAATCAATAAACATGCTAGTCTAACTAAATTAGATTACAACTTGCTCACTTCTTCTGATCCCCAGTAGAATGTACTAATCTCAACCCCAACATACTCATCACTATACTTCATAGTCTCCTCCCCATCCATCGCCGCCCCCGCACATACAAGCAACGGCATAAAATGCTCTCCTCCTCTAGGTGGATGCATCATGTTCGCATGTGGGAACTTCCTCCAGCCCTTGAGCGCCTTCCATCTCTCGTCTTCATCCTTCTTCATCGTCGCATCAGATAGTGCACGGCTCCATTGGTCAGATAAACCTCTGAATTGTTTCTGTTCTTCAGGTCCTGAAACACCGAGCGCCATCATAGCGCGAATGTTGTGGAAGCTTGCGAAACCGGAGCCGATGACGGCAATGTTTTGAGATCGAAGTTTGGCGAGGGCTGATCCCATGCGGAGATGTTCTTCCGGATCTTCTGACTCTAAGACAGAGACTTGGACTATGGGGATGTCGGCTTTGGGGTTGACGAGGAGAAGTGGAACAAACACGCCATGATCCCAGCCACGCTCTTCATCGAGCTCAGGTGTAAGACCCTCTTCCTTTAGCGCTTGTGCAACCTCGTTCGCAATCTCGGGATGGCCTGGTGCGGGATACTTATATGCGTAAGTCTCTTTAGGGAACCCGTAGTAATCGTAGAGGAGCTTGTGAGATGCACCCGAAGAAATGGTGGGTTTGTCGGTGGACCAGTGGGCTGTAACCAGAATAATGGCTTTGGGTTGGTCTGGGGTGCCGAGCTTGAGGATCTTGGGGACTCGGTTCTTGAGGGAGTAGACAATATCTTTATGTCCGGGGTCGCCTAGGATGGGCATAGGACCTAGTGATGTTAGTTATGGCCATGATTGATAAGATATGAAGTGTAAGTGTAAGTGACTTACCCCCGCCATGAGAGAGAGCAATTACAGGAGCGAGTTTAGACATGTTTGTATGTATCTGAGAAAAGAAATTCTTGAATGATGTTGGTGTGTATCTCAACATGAATAGCTTGTTTTATTGTCTTCTCATCATGGCGGGGGACCCTTTAGGTATTTATATTTATATTTACCCTCCACAGTCATGATAAGGACGGGAGCCATCATGGCTTGTGGAGCAGTTTCCGCTTCCCGCTGTCAACTTCCGAGGAATCATCTCATTTCTATCCAATAGAATTGATCTTGGTCATTACCCGCGCGCGAAACTCCACTTGTTTCCCACGCCGCAATTTGTAATCTACCGCTTTCCGACTTTCCGATATCCCACATCATGTCATGATACTCTTCGATAGAGAGAGAAAACTGGAGATATTTCCGGATCATGAGATATATCCGAATTACATTGACTACCTAGATAAACACAGATACTTGGTCCCTTCCATGACCAACAGCCTTAAGTCTCGATCCAATCTCAAGAGGACTTCCCTCTGTAACCATAAAATGTCCCATATCCTTCTCATCTGCTCCGAGAATCTTGTAAATATTGCTACTGACAAGGTCAACCGCCTGCTTCTCGCCCAACCGTCCGCCACCATTCTTATAAGCCGTTCCGGCTGCAAATCCAAGATCGCGAAGCTCCCAGTCCTCGTGCAGTCCTATACCCACCGTCACGTTAGCATCAAGCAGCGCATCAATGACGGTGCCATTCGTGAGAGGGGCGCCCGTCAGGACACGACGTGAGTCCCAGCTATCGCCGATGGATTGGAGAGGCGAAAGAATGACGCCAACGCCGGCTTGTCCAAGTTCTTTGGCGACCATGTGGGATTCTGCGCCACCAATAATAGCCATCTTGAGACGCTGGGCTACGTTGGAGGTTTCGAGCATACCCTCGATTTCGGACTTGATTCGAAGAGCTGTTGCGATTCCGTCTGCGCTGTTGATGGTGAGAGCTAGGACTCGCTCGCCAGTCACCACCTTCTTGAGAAATGCTTCTTCAGAAAATGGATTGACAACGGGGTTTGTAGACGTAGCAGCTGCGAGTAACTTGTTCCTCAGACCACCAAAAGCGGCAGAGTAACTAGTTGAGCCCCTGACATTGACATCAAGAGTGTAATGAACAGCCAAATCAGGAGCAAAAACAGCCCCTTCTTCGATGCTAGTCAATGCTGATGTCGAGAAGCCAACACTGGTGCCGAAGTGAGTTGCGCCACCGACAAATACGGGTGCTGAGATAGCTCTAGTAACACCATAGCGAGCTGCAACATGCAGTTTCTTGGAGTCAAGTAAAAGTCCGTCAACAGCTCGGGAGAAGATCAATGGGTTAGGTCCATTGTTAGTCACACTCTCAGCATCAATCTCGCTGAGACCCAAGGTACCGCCGACAGCTGTAAAAGCTCGTGTCAAGTAACCGTTCTCGAGAGCGATGGTCTTTACGCCAGTTCCGGCTGCAGCATCAAACTCGGAATCACAGTTACCAACACAAGTAATCTTGCCCTTGGAGACAACCACGTTGACGGGCTGTTCCAGAGACTCGTACGTCTTGTCATCTTCGAGAAGCACCTTGGTGACACCAGTGAAGAAAACGTTGTCGAGCTTGCTTGGTTCCTCAACAATCTCGGCAACCTTCTTGACGGATGCAACAGCCTTTTCCTGCTTCAACAGCTCGACAGGGCTTTCAAATTGGGATGTGCCATCAATCCAGACTTGGACAGGGGTTGCGCCAACACTCAGAGGATCGCTGTCCCAGACAACAACATCGGCATCAAAACCAGGCTTGACCTTTCCTAGTCGCTTGCCCATACCGAGCAACTCTGCGGGTGCAGAAGTGACACTGGCCATCGCAACGTGGTAGGGAAGACCATAGTGATGTCCCTTTGCTGCTTCGAAGAGGACGTGCTGAGCGTTGATGACAGGGTTGTCGCTGACATACACAACTGTGAGGTTGTTCTCATTGAGGATCTTGCCAGCATATTCAGACCCGATGTATGCTTCAGTCTTGTAGAACATGTTGTCAGCAAAAAGAGCTGAAGCGGGAGCCCGTCCGCCCCAAGTCCTCTTCAGAATCTATAACGCAAGTCAGTACAAGACACCCGATTCCTGGTGAGTATTACATGCCTCTGGGACAAGATATGTCTGATGAGCATGATGGAAAGCTCGAACAGGGAACTTAAACTCATTCGTATGATCGACCATTGCCTCGAGGTCAGGAATAGTATAACAATGCGTGTTGATGTGAACCTGACCCCTCATCGCAGCAGTCAAGCTCTCCCAAAAGATCTCACCAGGAAGATACTCATCCATCTTCTCAACACCCAGGCTCTCTGCCTTGGTACACCAATCATCTTGCTTCTGAATCAAATCTCGCGCTCGCTCAAAAGCGTGACGGAACTCATAGCTTTCACCCATGCGGCTGAAAGGTCTCTTTCCAACACCGCCGTGGACTCTCTTTGCGTTTTCGCCACACGCCATCTTCATGTAACGCCAATTGCGGTCAGGATCAGCCAGTAAGTCCTGAGCGCTGATTTCTTGCCGGCCATCAGCTTTTCCAACGGCGTGTTTGATCAGGTAGGCTTCTCCGCCGATGTTGTTACCTGAACCAGGGAGGATGAGAGATGTTGTTACACCTCCAGATTTAATGACTTCGATTTGAGGATCCAAGGGAAGGAGAGAGTCAATGGCGCGGGCCCAGGGTGTGATGTTGTCTGACATCTCGTTTCCATCTGAGTTACCTTCGAGAGAAGGCAAAGGGTAAACGCCAGCATGGCTGTGAGTATCGACGATACCACTTGTCAAGCGACGACCATGGGCTTCGTAGACGATGGTATCGTCAGGCAGCGAAGAAGTCTTAATATCCTTCTCTACGCGCTGGATAAGACCCTTCTCAAGATAGACATCACTCTGCACCCACTCCCAGCCTTTTCCAGCGCGTGCATCCTCCTCGTTCGTCCCCTTAGCAGGCTCTCCAATCCAGACAGTAGCGTTCTTGATCAAAGTCGGTTTTCCACCATCGATATAACGAGCATTCTTATCACGTCCAAGACCAGCAGGGTCTTCAGGCTTGACACGAAACTTCTTGCAGGTTTCAAGATTCTCATTCAACTTCTGAACTGAAAGTGTAGTTTTCTCTCCTGGCGAAATTTGTCGCCATTGGGCAAAGACGATGAAGGCAAGACATGCTAGAGCAAATAGTCTGATGGCGCGTGAGCGACGTAACGTTCGTCTGCTGCGCTGTTGCTGTTGTCCAACAGGCGATGGCAGCGAACTGTAGGGCGGAAGTTGGGCCTTCTCATCCATTGCTGAGAAGGTGTATGATGAAAGAAAAAAGAGGAGATGGGAGTCTTTGGAATGAAGATCCCGTTGATAAGAGAGTTCCTGATTGATGTCTCGGATAGTCGGAAGCTTACAGTGATTGGTCTCCGCTATGGCGAGCTATCTATGGCGGGGAAGACAGAGACCAGGGGCCCTGTATATTTCACCTTCTACTGCTGTAATGGGCAGAGTATCATGGAACTTTTGTAAGTGAGCTTCCTTTGGACTCTCAATAGGCGGTGATGTTTGAATTTGTCTGTTCAATAGCATATTTAAAGTGAGGTAACGATGGTAGCTTAGAGGTGAATGTAAGTATTTTGTAGTTCAATGTGGCTGACTTATTGAGTTGACTTTAACATCAGCACTGTAAAGTTTGAGAGTTGAAGATAACAGCCCTTTAACGCGTAACGGCTGTGAACAGACGAATCTACCCAAGTGACTTCTTCAATTCAGCAGCTTAAATAAAATTGCAGTAGGCATGGCTCAGGTGTAAGACTTGAAATCAATCAAGGTTGAAAGCTGCGTCTCGCATGCTGTATACGATGACATGGCAAAAAGTCAAAAAGTGAGGTTCTGCCCGGGCTCGAACCGGGGACCTTCTCGGTGTTAACGAGATGTCATGACCAACTAGACCACAGTACCAAGCTGTTTTTGTTGATGCTACACGTGCAATCTATACCTATAATGGAAGTCCCTGCTGGGTTAGAAGATGCGAAGGGATCTTCTCTGCCTGGGAATGTCTATTGTAATTCGGAATGAAACCTCACAGAACATACTTGGATATTGGCAGAAGTACAGCGGTCAGTCTTGCACACAATTGATCAACTCGGCTGCTTTCTGACCCCGCCAGATACAGGCATCTTAAGCATAGTCTAGGGGTTAGCATCTCAACTGATCCAGTCCAGTCGGTGAGGACTGAGTCTAAAACTTCAATACTCCATATCACTAATGCCCATCATAACCACGACGATAAGCGATGACAATACTAAAGCTGGGACAACGATAGCCGGGTCCGTTCACCCTGTTGTTGTTTCCGCCATCGCGATTCAACCTCGTGGCATGGGTTTCGCTTCAGGGTATAGCATGTCCTAGTTCTAGTCCCACTTCAAAACTTCCCGGTTCTATGCCTGTTCTTGGTTCAAAGCCTTGCATCAGTGTTGTTATTGTTTGTGGCGTTTTAAACTTGATTGATAGAGAACAAAGGATTGTGAGCTCGGAGCAAACGTTTGTGCGTGTCTATGATTGCTTGTTATTTACGGGTACAAAAGATCTGGAGAGTCTGGGATCGAGACCGTTGTAGGTACCCACTTGAAAATGTTAAGGGCCTTACATGGATTTGGAAGGCTGAGTTCCTGTTGCTGGGTGATCGTAGCAGGCTTACAGGTACATGTAACAGTACTAGACTTGGCAGGTGATAACGAAGACTGTTTATTCATCCAGAATCTAAACACGTTGATTATTGTAGTTGAATAGAATGGAAGCAGAGTAGATGACATTATGCCTCCACCATTGAAGAAATGGAAGTAATTGACTATCCTCCACTGTCGCCCACTATTAACATTTCCATCTCCATTACATCTCCCAGTCAGTCACTGAAACAATGCGGGCCAGTTGGAAAGAGAGACTCTGTATCAGTGGCTGTACCTGCTTACCCGTGTCAGATGCAAATGTCCGAATGGATTCGTTGCCATGCCAACAGTACGACGTAATTTGTTTGGGTCGACAGCTTAGCTCTTTCCCCCACCAAATTTACATGCCCATACCCACACCCGCACTTACCGTACCTTGCACCATCAAAGCTCCGCTCGCTCCATTTACTTACTTACTTGTCTTGTCTTTGACTTTGTCTGTGTTACTACAACGTCTCAAGTAAAAAAAAAAGGAGACACGATTAAACATCATTCATTCTTTACTGAATTGTATTTGGAACGTTGTTGTTTCTGTTTGTTTCTTATTCCTGAGACCTTTTGTCAAGCGAGAAGAGACGACACTAAACCTACACCGACCATTGACCATTGACTTTACACAGAACCAACGCCTCGTTGAACTCAGAGTTTCAACCACGACGCCATCAACATCAACGTTTGTTTGTTTCTACGTTCACGGCTGCTCGACTATTACGCGATTCGGATCGTTTCTCAAGCGGCAGTGGCCGTAGAGTTGCAAAGTATCCTTCGCTTGAGAGCTTCGGGATAGTTCAGCCAAGCTCGTATCGTCGCAAGCAACTACCCGTCAACCGCATTCCAGCCTCTCACTCACAATGGACCCGAATATGTCGCGCCCACCAGACTACAGCCTCCCGCCTTACGATGACGAGGACCTTCACCACACGCCTACCGGTTACAGTCCCGCTGCTGTGAGACTGTTGACATCCGAGGAACACTACGACCCTCAACCTCAGACGTATGTACAACCTTCGTCCCCCAGCCAGAATCACAACCAGATTCAGACTCCCTCTACACGCCCTATTTCTCCTATTTCTCCTGCCTCTGCTTCACCTTCAAAGTCAACACCTTCCCCCCTCATGTCACCAGTAGAGGTTCCTCCCCCATTGTTTACCTCACCTTCGAATCTCAGCATGTCTTCAGAAGCAAGAGAACGGGCCCATAGGCCTGAACCTGATCGAGAAGATGAGACTCAAATAACAGTGCACAATGAGGAACAAGACCAGCCTTCACCCAATCCTCCTTCATATTCACGCTCTGTGGCCGAATTCCAATCCCTGTTGCCAAACAGGCCGGTTGAGGGCGGCCCAGCTGCAAAGTTGCAGAACAAGAACAGAAACAGTATCCATGTCGCCTTCGCAGATTTACCTACGGATCTACCAGAGATTCCCGAGGGGATTAGCGAAAGACGCAGGGTCCACAAAGAACATCAACACCTGGGCTTAGATACCAACCCAACTGTTCCTCCTCGCCCTATCAGCCGCTTGAAGAACGCAGACTCACATGACAAAATTCCCAGTATCCGAAGTCCTCGAAACCTCCACTATCAGCCGAGCGTTCGATCATCGAGATCTGGTTCCATCTTCGATGATGCCCCATCATTGGGGCCCCCGGGAGGAGGATCCTACATGTCCTATGACTCGCGTGGCTATGATGCTCAGGATTATGGCTCTCCTCAGCGGCCATGGACGCCATCCTCTCGTATGTCTGACTTCACCAGATCCGATCTCTCGAGACCTCCACCAAACCACGACATGTACGAGCCTTCCGATTTGAACGGAAGCCCCAGACCTGGAACACCTTCATCGAGATACGGCGGAAGTCCACGACGACCTCTTCCTCCTGCACCTCTTTTCCACAGCTCGAGACAACCTGTTCCACCATTTGCAGACGACGCAACTGTTTCTATCCCCTTGCACGATCCTATGGACGACGATGTCTTCGGACCTGAATCCGACCTGAGCGATGCCCGACCCCATCCGGTTGATCGCAGCTCCTACCTTTCTGCGGAGTCCCAAGACACTCTAAATGAAGGAGATCCCGACGATTGGGACAAGGTCGAGCACTATGGCCCTGCTCCAAGCGGTGCCCAGGAACGAAGAGGTGTTCGCGCTCCTCAAATGGCAAGGAAAGAGGTTCAGCTCATCAATGGTGAGCTGGTGTTGGAGTGTAAGATTCCGACAATTCTGTACAGTTTCTTGCCTCGACGTAGTGAGATTGAATTCACTCACATGCGTTATACCGCTGTCACTTGCGATCCCGATGATTTCGTCGAAAGAGGCTACACCCTACGACAAACCTTTGGCAAGACAGTTCGAGAAACCGAATTGTTCATCTGTGTTACCATGTACAACGAAGATGAGATCGGTTTCACTCGAACCATGCATGCCGTTATGAAGAACATTTCGCACTTCTGCTCCCGTACGCGCTCTCGTACTTGGGGTGAGAATGGATGGCAGAAAATCGTTGTCTGTATTGTTTCAGATGGTCGTGAAAAGATCAACCCTCGTACTCTGGATGCTCTCGCTGCTATGGGTGTCTATCAGCACGGTATCGCAAAGAACTTTGTCAACAACCGTGCTGTGCAGGCTCACGTTTACGAATACACCACTCAAGTCTCTCTCGACTCCGATCTCAAGTTCAAGGGTGCTGAGAAGGGAATCGTTCCTTGTCAGATGATTTTCTGTCTTAAGGAAAAGAACCAGCGTAAGCTCAACTCTCATCGTTGGTTCTTCAACGCCTTCGGCCAGGCTCTCAACCCTAACGTCTGCATTTTGCTTGATGTTGGTACTCGTCCTAGTGGTACTTCGCTCTACCATTTGTGGAAGGCTTTTGATACCGATTCCAACGTCGCTGGCGCATGTGGAGAGATCAAGGCTATGAAGGGCAAAATGGGTCTCAACCTCCTCAACCCTCTTGTTGCATCTCAAAACTTTGAGTACAAAATGTCCAACATTCTTGACAAGCCCCTCGAGTCTGTCTTCGGCTACATTACCGTCTTGCCTGGTGCTCTTAGTGCCTACCGATACCACGCGCTTCAGAACGACGAGACTGGCCATGGCCCTCTCAGTCAATACTTCAAGGGTGAGACTCTGCACGGACAACATGCCGATGTTTTCACTGCCAATATGTATCTTGCGGAAGATCGTATCCTTTGTTGGGAGTTGGTTGCCAAACGTGGCGAGAGATGGGTTCTCAAATATGTCAAGGGATGTACCGGTGAAACTGATGTGCCTGGTAAGTCAAGTTCTATAAGTCAGCCTAAACTCTTCGACTAACAAAACTAGATACTGTTCCCGAATTCATCTCCCAGCGTCGTCGATGGCTCAACGGTGCCTTCTTTGCTGCCGTTTACTCGCTCGTCCACTTCAAGCAGATTTGGTTCACAGACCATACCTTTGCTCGCAAGATCCTCTTGCACATCGAGTTCTTGTATCAGTTCATCCAGCTCTTCTTTACGTTCTTCTCCCTGGCCAACTTCTACCTCACCTTCTACTTCGTTGCAGGTGGTTTAACAGATCCAAAAATCGACCCATTCGGACATAACATCGCTACCATCATCTTCCACATCTTGCGGTACTCTTGTGTGCTCCTTATATCGACCCAGTTCATCCTTTCTCTTGGTAATCGACCTCAAGGATCTAGGAAACTGTATCTTGCCAGCATGATCATTTACAGTATCATCATGCTTTACACCACGTTCGCAACATTCTACATCATTATTCGCCAACTCACATCCAAAGACGACGAGATAGCGATGGGCGAGAACGTATTCACGAACATGATTGTTTCCATTTTATCAACGATCGGCATGTACTTCGTCATGTCTATCTTGTACCTGGATCCTTGGCATATGATCACATCTTCCGCACAGTACTTCATCCTTCTTCCCAGCTATATTTGCACACTACAGGTCTACGCCTTCTGCAATACTCACGATGTTACTTGGGGTACCAAGGGTGACAACGTCATGAAGACCGATCTTGGTGGTGCAGTGGGTAAGGGTGAGACTGTCGAGCTGGAGATGCCCAGCGAACAGCTCGATATCGACAGTGGATACGATGAAGCTCTGCGCAACCTCCGTGATCGCCTTGAAGTCCCCGAGCCTCCCCCTAGCGACTCTCAGCTGCAGGAAGATTACTACAAGAGTGTCCGAACCTATCTCGTTCTCACATGGATGATCGGTAACGGTATCCTCGGTATGGCTGTCTCTGAGATCTACAGTGCCCGTGGTATTGGCGACAACTACTACCTGCGCTTCCTTCTCTGGTCTGTCGCCGCCCTCGCCGTCTTCCGTGCCATCGGTTCCACAACTTTTGCCATCCTCAACGTGATCAACATGATAGTCGAAGGCCGAGTCCGTCTGACTCTCAAGGCTCCTCGATGGATGGGTGGCTTAAAGGAGAGAGTCAACGACAAGATGAGCAGTGTGGGTAGCAACCTACGCAGTTGATGTTCGTCATCATCTTCATATTTTGACTATTTGCGTTGTGCTTTTTGTTATGCATTTAGAAAATGGGCATCTGCATTGGCGTAGGTTGGCGTATTGACACTATCCATCTGCATGGGAAACGATGGACTCTCAGCTATTTGTTAGGATTGTTACGATATAGCAGATGAAGTTTTGAAAAAAGGAACATGATACCGGATATGACTGAGGAAACGAATGTTTTGAATGCAAGGTTCTGCTTTGATGAATACGAAGTAATTCACCCCTGGAGACGAAGTTTATGTACATAGTAGGAGGAATGTGTATACCCTTGATTAAATGATCGACTATTAGAGTAATCAAAGCAAGATCTCGAACAAAATTATAATGTGCGGGCAAATGTGATGTCAAATCGAGATAATAAAATAAGTCTATGAAATTCAACAATCTAGATGATTCACGCAAAGACTTGCGAGTATTTCTACATGGAATAAAATGCGTTCCTATCAGTTGCGCCGGCCAAGTTAATACAACATCAAGCTATGCAAAAACAAGTAAAGCAATAAAAAGCAATGATATCAGTGTTTTTCATCCCAACATTGATCCTTCATTCTTTCTTCTTTTCCGTTCCAATCCGTAATTTTCGTATCAGTCTTTTTTGGTCATTTATTCATCCTCTTCTTCCTCAGCGACCTGGTGGAGAGTTAGTATATGTCATATGGGATGTTAAAGGTTTGTTAGGACTTACGTTGTCGTGGAAGTTTTGGCCGTCGGTGGTGGCGACGATGACACCCGAGCGGACACAGAAGTCACCGAAGCGCTCGCCCTCGTTACGCTCGAGAGCGTAGCGCTTAAGAAGAGGCTTCATGATGGCGAGGATCTCGTCCTCCTTGATGCTCTGGCGATATAGCTTGTTGAGGCGCTGGCCATGGTAGCCACCACCCAGATACATGTTGTAAGCACCGTATGCCTTACCGACGAAAGCAACCTCGGCCAACCAGGGACGAGCGCAACCGTTGGGACAACCGGTCATACGCATGACGATTGAGTCCTGGCGGAGACCGTTTTCCTCGAGGCAGCCCTCGAGCTTGGAGATGAGGACGGGCAGGTATCGCTCAGACTCAGCCATGGCAAGACCACAGGTGGGGAAAGCGACACAGGCGGAGGAGCTGAGACGGAGGGCGGAGAACTGGACGTTGTCGAGCTTGTACTTCTTCATGAGCTCCTTAACGGCGTCAAGGTCCTCGTCGGCGACGTTGCTGAGGATGAGATGCTGGTTACCAGTGAGGCGGAACTCAGCCTCGCCCTTGAGGGACTTCGCGATCTCACGCAGACCTGTCTTCATCTGGAACTCGGGGGTATCCTCGATACGACCGTTCTCGATGAAGAAGGTGAAGTGGTTGAGACCGTTCTCATCCTTCTGCCAGCCGAAGGTATCGACGTTGCTCTTGAATTCGAAAGGTCGCTCGTTCTCGAACTTCTTGCCCCAGAGCTCCTCGACCTTGTTGCGGAAGACAGGCACGGTCATGTCGTCAATGGTGTACTTGAGACGGGCGTGCTTTCGGTTCTTACGATCACCGTGGTCACGCTGGACGAGCATGATCTTCTCACAGACAATGTGGACATCCTCGGTCTTACAGAAGCCGAACATGCGACCAGTCTGAGGATATGTCTTCTTGTTGTTGTGAGTAGCACCCATACCACCACCGGCAAGAACGTTGAAACCAGCGAGGTTACCGTCCTCACCCTTGATGGCGATCAGACCAATATCGTGAGCGTACACATCAGTATCGTTGTGAGGAGGAATGGCGATGGTGATCTTGAACTTTCGGGGCAGGTAGGTAGGTCCGTAAAGGGGCTCGAAGTCCTGAACAGCGTCACCAGCAACCTGGGTCTTCTTGTTGTCGTCGTCGGTCAACCAGATCTCGTGGTAAGCACTGGTTGAGGGCAGGAGGTGGTCGCTGATGAGCTGAGAGCAAGCGAAAACCTGGCGGTGGTACTTGGACTGAGTGGGGAGCGAACTGCACATGACGTTACGGTTCACGTCACCACAAGCAGCAATGGTGGTCATGAGAGCGCGGTTGATAGCTTGCATAGCGGGCTTAAGCTTGCTCTTGACAACACCGTGGAACTGGAAGGTCTGTCGGGTGGTGAGCTTCATAGTCTCGTTACCAAGCTCGTTGGCAATGTCGTCCATCTGCACCCATTGCTTGGGAGTTGAGATACCACCAGGCAGACGGCATCGGATCATGAAGGAGTAGGCGGGCTCGAGACCCTGGGCCTTTCGCTCATCTCGGATATCACGGTCATCCTGCATGTATGTTCCGTGGAACTTGGTGAGCTGCTGGTCAGAGGCCGAGATAGCAAGAGTAGAGGGATCGTTAAGACCCTCGACGATGGTACCACGGAGGTAGTTGGAGGCCAGCTTGATATCCTCGTTGGTGATTGGCGGGGGCTCCTCAGGAAGGCCATCGACCTTGTCAACTCCAAGAGCGGTCCAGAGCTTAGGCTCCCACTCCTGGTAACCAGTCTGGAAACTGTCGGGGTCCTGGTCGTCACCGAGACCAACGTCGATCAGGTGCTTACCACCGAGGTTGGTCAGGACACGGTCAAGATCCTTAGCGGGCTTGTTATAGTAGATCTTGTCCTCCTTTCGGGGCCAGTAGTGGCTGTCACCGAGACCGAAAATGGAGTAGTTGACAGCAGCAAGGTCAAGGTCGGTGTTATCCTTGATAGCATCCCAGAAAGGCAAACCGTTCTGAGGGAACTCACCCTGACCAGCGGTAGATGTAATGAAGACGATGTTCTCCTCTGTAGGGAGGTCCTCAAGGGGGTAGTCCTCCATAGCCAAGACACTGGTCTTCAGGCCACGGGCGCGACCACGGCTAGCCAATCGCTTGGCAAGGGTAGTAGCGTTACCGTTATCGGAAGCATACAGAATGGTCAGGGGAGCACCCAGGAGACCCTCAAGAAGCTGGTTGTAAGCATCCTTGGCCTTTCGCTTTTGCTGAGCTCGAACCTCGCTTCCGAAGTCCTTGACGAGAGCGGCAGCGAACTTGGGCTCCTTGGCAGCCAACTGAGTAAGCTGGTTGTCACGGGCAAGGAACTTCTTGAGCTCCTGCTTGATGAGCTCGGAGTCAAGAGAGAAGTTGGGCTCGCCCTTCTTCTCGTTCTCGGGGTTCCATCGGTACAGAGGCCAGTATCCGGTGTCAACGGCCTTCTTGGTCTCCTGCAGAACAGTGAGGGGGGAGTCAGACTCGCCAAAGTAGGGAAGGTAGGCGAGAACAACGGAGGGACCCTCGAACTTGTCAGCCTCGAGAAGGGCCTGGAGAACCTGAGTGTAGGAGCTGTAGACAGCGGTAGAAGCGACGTAAACGTTGCCGAAGTTCATAGCGTATAGACCAATGTCCTTCTTGCGGCGGTTAGCATCAGCAGCGGCTCGCTCCGAGTAAGGAGTAGAGTCGATGATGAGCATGTTAACGTTCTCGCCAGAGGCAAGGACGTGGTGAACACCCGAGTTACCCAGATCGTAAGACCAGGCATCAGATCCAGTCAGCCAGAGGGACTCCTTTCGGAAAAGACCCTTTGCAGAGAGAAGCTCAGCGGCCAGAGGAGAGCCGTCAGTCTCAAGTCTAGCGATGACATCGTCGGCAATCTCAGTCGACTTGGAGGTATCATCAGCGTTCATAGCCCATCGTGCCAACCAGCTCTTGGGAGCATCAGTAGTGAAGCTACCGTTGGTAGCAGCATCCTTGACCTGAGAAACAAACTGGCCACGGCGCTGCTTGCGAGCCAAAAGGGAACCGAATCCGAACTCAGGGCTGGCAGAGACAGTAGATGAGAGGCCAGTAGTAGAAGACTTGATAGCGTTGGCAACGTAAGCTCGCTGGCCGAAAAGCTGATCAAGGATCTTAGTGTAGGCAGTCTCGAGCTGAGGAGCCTGGAGATCGTAGCCGGTAGGCTCCTTCCAAGCCTCCTTCTTTCCAACCTCGAGGTTCTGAATGGGCTTCTCAGCAGTAAGGTTCTGGAGAACACCACGAAGAGCCTGGACGACAACCTCGGGGGCAATGTAGCCAAGCTGGTGGCCAACAATAGCCTCAACGCCACCAGGACCACTCTTCACGGAAGTCAAGACATCAATGAGGAGGGGACCCCACTTAGTAGTCTTGCGGTGGATCTGCTCCAACACAGCGATGCGCTTGACTGATCGAGGAATGGCTTCAACAAGTTTAGAGCCGAGCCAAGGTCGGTAGAGGCGAGGGGTAAGAATGGCCGTGTTGGCGAAGATCTCCTGTGAGTCGGCCTCGTCGATTGCTTGAGCAAAAGCACCAGCATCAGAACCGAAGATGAAAAGACAGTTCTCGGCGTTAGGAGGGCCAGAGTACTCGAAAGCGCTGTACTCCCGGCCAACGGATGTCTTAAGCTGGGCCCAGATACGGCCAGCAGACTTGTAGATATCCTCAGAAGTAACTTGAGGAGGAGCAGACTCGACTGTGGTGGCAACCGATGAAGGCGCAACAGGAGTGCTAGACTCACTGTCCTGACTGGACTTGACTGAAGTTCCGGTTGAGGGAGCCTTGGAGGCGTTGGCGCTGGGAGGCACGGTAAGGTTGCCACTCTCAGCAGCACCGCTCACGGCAGGCGTATCGTGGTCTGAAGAGACGGCAATGTGGCCATCATCGGCGTAGATACCGTTGTGAGAAGAGGGAGCAGAGCCAGCCTGGTATCGGCGAACGCTGTCAATGTCGAGAACATCACGAACAACTGAAGCGTCCTCGACGGCAATAGGCTTGTCCTTTGCTGATGTGGAAGGAGCAAAGAAGTGAACAACACCCTTGCCAGTTCGGATAGCAAGAGCGTGAGCAGTCAAAGCCAAATCCTGGGCCTCCTGGAGGGTCTCGGACTGAACAAATGTGAATCCCGAGTTACGGATGGCGGTGATGACGGAGTAGTCGGGGAATGTTCGAGGCTGGAGAGAGACGTGAAGGACAACAGGGTAGTTGGCCAACTTGTATAGGTGTGACACGGATGGTAGGAGGATGTTGGATGTGGTGGTGACTGAGACGAGCTTGCCAGCTCGGATGGGGGTATATACTGAGAGAAGAGGATCGGTGTTGTGTCGGACGGGAACGACCTGGATTGAATTGTTAGTTTTGTTCGATATTCAAGTTCAACCGCCCAATTGCTCCTGATCAATCCGTATGTAATTATTCATTGCTTCTATATACCCTTGCCCTCATTGGCTTATAGATGGTAGTAGTTCTGAAAACCCTCAAAACAGAGGCCGGAGATTTTTCGGAGAGCACTTGGGAGGGGTAAATTGCTGTGAATCAAAACTCACCTCAGGAACTGTATCAGCACTCTGAGCGACCAAGCTGCTGTCCTTGCGGCCTGCGTATCGGTTCAGGTGAGAGGAGAACTCGGAGTCGGTGCCAATGGCGGGCTGGACGGAGACAATGACATCGCTGGAGAGGTAGGCAATTCGAGCCACTGGAATTAAGGAATTAGCGATCTGATCGTATTGCGCAAACTCAATTTAGCGGTTATGAGATTGCTGTTCAATCTAAGCCGTGATCTCGCCCGTTGCGCCGGTTGAGATCGACCGCTTTGCAGAATGACAGGTTATATCTCCGACTCATGCAGCATCCCGGTACCGCATGTGAAATCCAACATGGGAGTAAACTCACCGGCCTCCTCAGGAGTCTTGACCTGGTGCTGTGAAGCAGCGTCCATTATGTCCCTTCTTCGTCTTCGACTTCGTCTCGCGGGGTATTATGATCGAGCTTCGTGCTGTTCTATAATGAACAGAGCAGACAAGCTGCTTTCTCTTCCACAAGAAATAAGAGGATGGAGGAGAGAAAGAGAGATGAAGGGAAAGGAAAGAAATCTCAATGACTAGAACTCGCTCAAAGCGGGATCCGGGGCCTTGAGTGGTTTTCTTCCTTTTCTATAGATGGATGGGTATTAGAAAAAGGTTTCTTCCCTCTGGCTCAACGTCCAAAGAAAGGAAAAGAAGTTTGTAAACTGGAGCGAGCAGAAGAAAGACACGCCCTTTTGCCTTTCTGGTCTTGCTTAGAAGAACGCCCCTCGTCTGGTCTTTTTTGGATAGGATAGGTCCGTAGTCCGGTCCCTCGGCTTGGCTTGCGCTTTGCTCATTCGCACGTCTTATTTTTCTCCTCTCACTCGCCGATGGATTTTTTCCCTTCCCCGCGCCATTATTAGTTAGCAGCCTAGCGAAAAGGCAGCGAATTCCATCCAAACGCAGCACAAATTGGCTTGTATGAATCCTCGCCCTCGATTGCGTGATCGATTAGCGGGATGCTATGCCCCGGACGGCGGGGCTCACTGCGTCTTGTCGACACTTTGGGGTGTTACCTCAGGGTCGCGCCTTCCGCTGGAACCAGGGCCTGTGCACTGCTCCGCGACCACCGATAACGAATGAGGAGCTCTGGATTTGCTTCAAGATGTTGTTTAATTGGTAGAAACTGAATTAGATAATGGTTTCAACCAATAAACTTCACCCCGCGAACACCGGCATTGGGCAGGAGATACATACAGGGGTCCGCATCGAGAGGGATCCACCCCGAGTTCCTGCTGAGGCATGCTGTTGGGCCACCGACGGTCCGCGCAAGAATCACCAAAATGATGAGAGATGCTGGCGTTGCAGCAGGTAACTCGAAACTGCATGACCTCTTTTCTCCTCTTCTCCAAGACAAACCCCAAGACAGCTTGCAATTCAGCAGGGATGGCTCCGACTACCGGCCGGTGCCCGTTTATTTTCTCTCCGTGTCCCAATGGAAATGGACCCTGGAGTCTATGAGTATACCATTTCGACATTCGCATCTAAGACGGCGAGAATTGGTAATCTGCCTACCCCGTCGCCCGTTCACGATGCTTCCTCCGGGTGGCCCATCGGAAAGATAAGACTCATCAAAAAGCACAGACAAAGGGAATCAAGTACGGAAGATCCCCTGTCGCCTCCTCCGTAGGCGGGAGTGTCCGAAGACGGAGGCTAATTGTACCTGTATTAAATGTTGAGCTTACTGATTGATTAACTAGTCGACTGTCATTGGCTGTTCTTTAAATGAATAGTCTTGCCATATCACTATGGAGATGGGAACTAGCACAATATTGTAAAGAGACAGACATGGTAGAGATTGATATTGTTGTTTAGGTTAAATATCTACTAAAAATATTATTGACTGCCATTGAGTGGCAGGTATTATCATTATGCCAAATTCCTACCCTGATGCACCAATTCATGATCCAGATCCCTAGTATACAAGAGAACTCATTGCGTTTCAACGACCCACGATATCCCAACGTTCAATGGCGAGATAGCATCATGTGCTCTCGCATCTTTGGACTTAGACCGGGATCGTCCTATCACGCAATTTTGCTTTCCAACATATTGTCGGCTCATCCGCTCACACCATCCGCAGCCGCCGTTCAGGGGATCCACAGCATGCCGCGTTTTCGCCGCACAAGCCGCACTTCCTCCGCGCCGGCCGAGTTCATCGGCTTTGTGCCCGGTGTAAGCTTCTTTCTTGTTTCCATCTAGGCTTCCGTGCATCACCTGTCTCCGTAATAAAACTCCGTCTATCGCGTGTTGGTCCATTTATCATGAAAATGAATCGCAAAACATTAATCAATGATAGCATGCACCGCAAAATGTAAAAGGGCAGCACCAGCCCAACCGGTCTGGCCGCCAGTATTCATGTTCCAGGTTTCCGTATATATCTTTCAGGATCATTCAACAGTCCGCGGCAGGTCCCACGTGTCAAACGATTTTCTAGACCTCGCCGGAGAGTGTACCCGCAGCGGCGGGCTTGTTGGGTCCTCCCAGGCTGGGGGCCCATTCGTCAGACTCTCGGGTGTCCAACCAGTAAGCTCGGCCACATGAAACCATCAAACGGCCAAGGCGTCCCCGGCGGCCCTCACCGTCAGGGAGATCCTCGGCGAAAGGACCCTCCTGATCATCAACGCCTGGTCCTTCTAGAATCATCAGCTGCATGTACTTCTGCAGCACCTGCTTTGCATAAGCCATGACGACGAAGCTGAAGTAGATGCGGATCAACGTCGCGCCAACAATCAGCAACATGCTCGCAGCCGTTTCCTGAGGAACGACCTTTCCATGCATGGCAGCCTCCTTGCGCAGACCCTGCATACCCTCAGCCACGAAATTTGGCAGATCCGTCTTCTTGGATTCGATCGTTTCGTTGAGTTGAGTAGAGAAGTACCAGTCTAGACCGAAAGCCGCGGTGTATGCTCCGTTGATAACGGTATCGATGATGTAAAGCCAGGCGAGGGCCAGGCACTCAAAGGGGCTTTGTCGTCGAACATGAGGAGTGAGAATCGCAAGTCCAACCAGAACAGCAATGGAGTAGACGTAAGTCGAGAGTTGGAGGAGAGATAGCTGATATCCAGTAAGGATGGCGAGAAGTCCGTAAACACCGGTAATCTTGTTGAAGACGAGGGCTAAGGAGATAAGCTCGGTACCGGTCTGAAGGCTAGTGATACCGAAGAGGCTCTACAAACAGTTCTTGTCAGTATTTGATGACCACTTCACCCGCGTAATACGAAATCGAGTCCAAGTCGCGTGCTCCTTACCTTGGGCCGGGGAACCCGGAGAGATCGAGTAAGTCGAGACATGGCGGCGCGTATTTGACAAAGAAGATGTTTCGTTTCCTGTGCCTTCGAAGTTTCGATCTGTTGATGGCCTTCGTAAGTTGATAATGAGGCTCAAAAGGAAACGCGCAGGAGAACAATGAAATTACAGGGACGAAATATGATGCAACCAGGATCAGTATCCAAGAAGTTTGCGCCCGAGACTGCCGGTGTAATCTTAAATCACGTGTACTCCTTTAAGAAAAGTTATGCTGAGTGGGAGCTCGTCAGCCAATCATAATGCTTACTCATGCTTGCTTCATCTTGGAGTTCTGGGCATTGACAGCAGCCATCACGTCACTGACTGCAACCCCAAATGCGCCTCAGCAGGGCTGTTCGATCTTCAAGCCATCAATGACACTCTAAGAAGCGCTTGTGCTTGCCTGTTTTAGGAGACTGATGTTCTGCAAGAGAAAAAGCCTGCAGGGTCTCTTGACGTTCTCCGGATCCCGTTTCGTTGGCCCGCTGATCGTAACGTTAGTAAAATTGTCGCACTTGATTCGCAAAACACGATAGGCCGGCCATCTTTCTGATCTGACAAGAGTTGAACTGGCTGAAAGAAGTCACTCACTCACATGTGATCGTGTTGTGCCTGCCCATTCGTACCTATCCTGATTGATACCCTGACATTCTATTTTGCCGTGCTATTCTTCCAACTTTATTCACGGCCTACCCTTGGCAGAAGGGTTCGTCTGCTTTACCATGAAGTGGCTTACACATCTCTCCACCAGAAAGTCAACTACTCTGGTCGAGACCTCATCTTTCCCTCCTACATCTTCTCTCAAGAACTTCAATACTATAACACGAGTATCCCCCTCGATTTACCCTTCTTCCCTTGGCGCTAGAAGCTTTTCAACGCATTTACCCTATACTTCTCGAAATCTCTCCACACCTCGTCATTTGCACCGCGGGGTCCTGCACATCCCACCCAGTCCAACCCACATACGCAGCTGTGAACACAGCCAAGGTCTCAGCCTCAGCAACAGGTGCAGTTCAAGAGCCATGTCTTCAGCAGCAACCCTAGTCGAGTCGGCCAAAAAGTTGGCTGCCTATCAGGCAGTCAATGACCACCTCGATGCCTCTTACAAGTTTGTTGGAATTGGCTCTGGTAGCACCGTCGTCTACGTTGTGGACGCCATTGTCAGCAAGGGACCCGAGTTTTACAATGGGATGACTTTTATTCCTACTGGAAGCCAGTCCAAGGGTCTCATTCGTGCTGCTGGCTTGAATCTTGTAAACTTGGACGAGAGGCCGATGGTCAATGGCCTTCCCGTTCCTCTTGACGTTGCCTTTGACGGCGCTGATGAGGTGGACGAGGATCTCAATCTTATCAAGGGTGGTGGTGCTTGTCTGTTCCAAGAGAAATTGGTTGCAATTGCTGCTAAAAAGTTCATTGCTGTAGCTGGTATGCACCAATTATTGTCATCTTATGATAAATTTAGAACAAACCACTGACGCACAGCAGATTACCGAAAGCAATCTCCCAGGCTCTGTACCACATGGAAGACCATTCCTATCGAGGTTCTTCCGTTATCCGCACCTGACGTTTTGACTCGTCTTCGAGCCATGGGCTCTTCCAACCCTGCCATCCGTTCAGGCCTCCCTGCCAAAGCTGGAGAATGTGTAACAGACAACGGCATGTGGCTGATTGACGCGCCATTCTCCCCCTTGCTTCTCCCCAAGGATGTCAACTCCGAGACCGAGGGTCGCGGAAAAGATGGTGCCTGGGAAGTCAGTGCTCTTGCCGAGGAATTGGTCCGCACGCCTGGTATTGTTGAAATTGGTCTTTTCCACGGCTTCAATGGCAACGAAGCTGTCGAGCTGGGCAAGAAATACCAAGCGCAAAAGCCCATTGCGGCTTATTTCGGTCTCGCCAACGGCGAAGTGCAGGTACAGAACGCCGCCTAAATCAAGATGGGAGGGATTGTCTGCCGTAAATAAAATAACAACTCTTGGGATACCACAATTGGCCAGCAGAAGGCAAAAATACACTGTCGCAAAGGCGATTAGGTCGCCGCATGTTCGGAGATCTTGGAATGTCACCCTGATTTATATCGAGCGGTAGTATTAGAAGCGAAATGATTGACCAGCCTTAAACCAGTCGAACCAAGGCATTAAAGTGTCTTATTTAACGATCGTAGGCTCGTAGCTGGTTGTATTATACAAGCTCCCGCACTAAAATCCGCACGCTATGCTTGATATCCTGTCAAATGCGCGACATAGCAAATGTTCTTTCGCGTTTCGAGCAAGGCTTGCGTTTTCCCAGATACTCCTGTACTCCATTTCTGATCCGGCGTATGGGTATTTAGCACGCGCATCCCTCTTGTGATTGCTGCGTGTTGTTCGTCTTGACGTCGATCACTAAGACGGTTTGTTAGCTGGTAATAAAGTCTCACTAGCGATGTGCTTACTCTGGTTTGAAGCTTGCGCCGCAGCGTCGCTTCCCTCCATACCGGGCAGGGCCTGTGCTATCCTCTTGAACAGGTTCTTGACATTGTGACCAAGCTTCGCGCTTGTCTCGACAAACATCAGGTTGTTCTTCTTAGCCTCCTCCTCGCCTTGCTGTGTGGTGACCTCTCGCTTGTCGTTCAAATCCGTCTTGTTTCCAACCAGCACAATAATAACATCATTTCCTCGTTCGGCTCGTACATCGTCAATCCACTTCTTGGTGTTTTGGAAAGACTTGGCGTCTGTAAAGAAGTGTAGTGTTAGCACGATTTATGCATAGCCACGATTGGGGGCGAGGGGGTTGATATGTGGTGGGGTCAGCCCAAGGGCACGTACTAGAGATATCATAGACAACGACAGCTACACTTGAATCACGGATATATGAGGGAATTAGACTTCGGAATCGTTCTTGTCCAGCGGTATCCCATAGCTGCAATCGCACGGTTCGGTCTTCGAGGTACATGGTCTAAGTGCCGTGTTAGTCTTTGCGCCTAGGCCCGGCTATGACGGTGCTGACCTTGGAGAGGAAATCAATGCCAATCGTCGCTTGGTACATGTTGTCGAAAGAGTCGTACATGAATCGTGTGATCAAAGAGGTCTTGCCGACTATTGGAATTATTGTTAGTGATGGATCATAAGGGTCCGTAATCGGTCATGGACGTACCGCTCTGCTCTCCTAGAAACACCAACCTATTAAAGCCATTAGCAAATGAAATATAAATACAGCTATTGGTATACGCACTTGAATTTCTTCAAGGGGTTGTTGTAAGAGCCGCCAGCCTGCGCCATGTTTGCGGTTGTGTTGTCTTGTTCGGTGTCTCTTGCAAGGACGGTGTATGGGACAGCTGTCAAAGCTAAGAGATATAGGTCACAGGGAGGGATACAATCTTGTCGTTGCTGTCAGAAGAGGAACCTGGCCTTGGCGACACAGAAAAAGATAAAAGAACGGTGCAACCTTGAGAGTGGCAACTGGATTGTATAGGGATAAAGGCTAATTACCAGTTGGAATCTGGAGAAAGGAGCGTCTAGATCCTAGATTCGGCAGGAGCGTATGAGATGGAGGCCACCCTGAACAAGTTCAAGGAAGGTGCACGTGCCGATAAGAGTATATCTCCGTTTCCTGAACGGCGTCCCCAACAAGTCAAGCGTGACTCTCTCCGTATTTTCTGTGGACGCGGCGGGTCGAAACTTTTCGGCTCCACTAAAAAATTAAGAAATCGGTCCCCCACCACTTTTATCGACAAGCAGCGTTTTCGTTCTTCATTATCGACAATACCAGAAATCCTTTTTTGGGAAAGGACTCGCAAATATGCCTGTGTTAGAATCCAAGAATGCCGGCAATGGCGCTGCGCCAAAGCAACATAGCCAGCCTTCGCGAAAGGGCAAGAAGGCGTGGAGAAAAAATGTTGATGTTACAGATGTCCAGGAGGGTCTTGAAGAATTGAACAAGGAGATTATTCAAGGGTAAGATGATACTCTGTCGCGCTTTAAATCTCTAGCTAACACTTCAATAGTGGTGTCATCAAGGAGCGACCTTCGGAACAACTCTTCTCGCTCGATGTCAAGGGCGATGCTGCTCTCGAAAAGAAGTTCAACAAGCACATCAAGAAGGGCCTCAAGGCCGACGAGATTATCAATGCTCGATCGCCAGTTCCCGCTGTCTCTATGCGCAAGCGACCAGGCGACAAGACAACCGACGGAATCCTCCCCGCGAAGCGCCACAAAGCCGGTTGGGTTACTCACAAGGAGCTCTCTCGACTAAAGCGAGTTGCCGACGGCCAACACGACAACACTGTCCAAGTACAGGATGCTACCTACGATATCTGGGATATGCCCGCTGCGCCTAAGGAGAAGGAGGTCGACAACTTCCTGGCCGAAGAGGTCAAGCCCAAGGTGCCGAAGTCGATGAAGAAGGAGCCCCTATCTCTACTCGAGAGTGGAAAACAGATCCCTGCTGTTCTTAAACCTGGTGGCGCATACAGTTATAACCCTGATTTCACGGAATACAGTGAGCGTCTAGAAGAGGAGAAGGAGAAGGCTCGTGAGGCCGAGAAGCAACGTCTCGAACAGGAAGAGCGGGAGCGAGAGAAGCAAGAGGCTGCCGCCCGATCAGCAGCTGAAGCAGAGGCCGCCGAGGCTCGCGCCAATCTTTCAGAATGGGAGGAAGATTCTGAATGGGAAGGACTCCAGAGTGGTGCCGAGGACAGCAAGCCATCCGTCAAGCGCCCGCAGAGAAAGACACAAACTCAGCGCAACCGCATTAAGCGTCGCAAGGAGGAAGAGCAGCTTCTAAAGCACAAGGCTGCCATCAAGGCACAGCGCCGCCAAGAGCAGCGCATCAGGGAGATTGCTGAGGAGATTGAGGAAAGGGAGCGCAACAAGGCCCTGGTTTCCAAAGATGACGACGCAGCCGACCCAATCGACGAACTCCGCGAGGAAAAGCTGCGACGCAAGCAGCTTGGCAAGTACAAGCTTCCTCAGCACGATCTTGAGCTCGTCCTTCCAGATGAGCTGGAGGATTCACTGCGACGACTGAAGCCCGAGGGTAACTTGCTTCGAGACAGATACCGAAGCCTGCTGGTGCGCGGAAAGGTTGAGAGCAGGAGACACATTCCCTTCCACAAGCAGGCCAAGGGCAAGTACACGGAGAAGTGGACATACAAGGACTTCAAGATATAATAGACGGTAGACCGGCGTCCGGGAGATTTAGCGAGAAAATAATATTGCGACTTTTTGCTAAAAATACTGAACCTACAGCATCGTGAGCAACTCCCTTGACTGAATTCAGACAAATGGTTCCCACATCGCAGATTCACGTCTAGCAACATATTCTTTTGCAACGCATCTAATACCTCCATACTAAGCTCTAACGCCACATAATCTAGAAAGGCAGCATATTAATCATATCATAAGGGAAGAGAATTATTTAGAAGCTCATAAGATCTGTTCATGTTAGTAATGTTCACAGAGAGGGAAGAGGAAGATACGTACCACGTCCAAAAAGACCTCGCTTGGTCCAATCCATAGCCATCAAGAGGCGTGTTCGCAGACTCACGCTCTGCGCAAAATAGACTGATCGCCAAGCATAGACGGCCCAAAGGCCACCGGCTATGCTTCGTCCCTCGCCCAAGTCAAAGATAGCAGAGTTGCCAACATAAGCAAGACTACCGAGATGCTTGTACTCGAAGGCCTTGTAGACGGCCGCATCAACGTCACCATCGCGGATGTCGTTGGCGTCCAGACCCTCATGTAGGCGCGACATGCGGTTGAACTTGCGAGCGAGATACTGCCCTTGCTGGTGAGCGCGCTGAGCGGTTGCGGGCAAGGATGTGAGCTTGTTGTCAACGTTGCGGAGGAGCTGTGTCAACTCGTCGAAATCAAGGGTGCCGGACTTGTCCTTATCGAACTCCTTAAACAACCTATCAACTCGCTTAAGGTGACCGACAGCCTGTGGGAATCGCTTTTTGACATCATCAGCAACACTGCGCCAGTCGGCAAAGCTAAGCTGCAGGGTTTCGGGATCCTTGCCTCGCTTCCAGGCTAGGGAGCGAAGGAAAGTGACGACGTGGTCGGCGACGTTATTCTGAACGGTGGAGCAATCACCAATGGCGTAGACATCACCCATGGGTGAACCGTTGAGACGGAGATGAGTATCGGTTTCGAGAGCATGTCGGTTTGTCTGACTCTTGCCCAGCTTGGCAGCCAGGGTTTGGCAGAACTGAGTCTGCGAGACACCAGTAGACCAGAGACAGAACCCAATAGGGAGCTCCTTGGTAACTGTCTTACCACCTTCTTGCTTCTGTGTGAAGATAATCTTATCAGGGAGAACCTCCTTCACACGAGAGTTGGTCTGGACATCAACCTGATCCCGAGCAAATCGGTCCTCAGCATATCGTGAAACAGTTTCATCATAAGTGTTCAGAATGTGGCTGCGGCTCTGAATAAGATGAACGGAGATCTCGTTTCGTAGAAGGCGGGGGAAATGTCGTGTAAGATCCTCGTTCAGGAGATCGAAGAGCTCTGCGGCAAACTCTACACCAGTGGGACCACCACCACTGACACAGAATGAGAGCAAGCGCTTGCGCTCCTCATCAGGGCAGGTAGGCAGATTCGCCAACTCGAAGTTCTGAATAACCTGGTTTCGGATCTTGCGCGCATCGTTGATATCCTTGAGGAAGAAAGCATTCTCTAGACCCTTGACACCGTGGGGGTTGGTGGTAGAACCAACAGCAATAACAAGCTTGTCGTAAGGCACATAGAATCTGATGTCTTTTCCGTTTGCGTCGGTCTGGGATACCTCCACCATCTTGTGCGAAAAGTCTACATCTTCAGCTCTGGCACGAATGAAGTGGCCATTGACACGGGCGAGAATTCTTCGGATAGGCTCAACAAGCGATCGCAACTCGAGAGTGCCAACTGTTGCAGAAGGAAGCATGGGGGTGAAAAGGAAGTAGTTGGTTGGCGAGATAACTGTAACATGGTAGTCGTCTGGGTTCAATTCTTTGAGCATCGCAACACCACCCCATCCACCACCAAGAATAACCAGTCTTGGCTTGTCCTTTAGACGGCGGTGCTCTTCTGTGTCGTCGTCGTCGATGTATACTTCGGCAATTGGTAGGTTCTTACTACCTCCACTGCGAGGTTGTAGGGCAATCTTTGACACATCGATATCGCTCTGGTTGGGATGCTCGAAATATGTAGACGCATCATAGAGGAAAAAACCAACTACACCAACGCCAATGACGGATATCGAAATTCCAACCCAAGCAGCTGCACGATAGCAGAAGTTAAGAAGTCGTGACTTTCCTTGGGGTAGTGGTTTTCCGGACAGGTTGCGCACGAAGAATTGGGAGGGGAGCTGGCGGGCTGTTCGGCTGGTTACTGCAGAACCTTTGGTGATTGAAGGAGAAGCGCCTATGAGCTTGACGAAGCTTCGCGATTGCGACGGACGAGGAGTTAGAGATGGTTTAATACGAAGAGAGCCGTTATAGGCTCTACTTTGACCAGCGCGAGCCAGTCGCGCGGCCATTATGGAAGATACAGGCATGATTTATGCCAGGCTGGAATTATTCGTTGGGAAGGAAAGATAGAGAGCGTTTGGACGCTTGGTTCATGAGACGATGGAAACAGATGAGAGAGAAAGCACTCAATGGAGTATACAAGATGGTGAAGAGAAAAAAGAGAAAGGAAAACCAGTGTCTTTTGGTTTCGATGGATGCTACTAGGTATTGTGTAATGCATTCAATGGATCTTCCCGTTTACGGAGCTGTTCAACCAGGGATGGCGTGGGCTGGCAGCTGAAAGTCCAGGTCAGGTACTGTACTGGCTGTGGTGTACCTCCACGATGGTTCAGCTACGTCATGGTTAGTTAGAGCTGTCGCCCACCACAAAGCCAGTTCTTGGCGATCCATGGCAATCGATCCATGATAGGCTAATTACTCCACTGAAGAATACCACTTTAAACATCAATAATTTCACTCTTTTTTCTCTCGTCATTAAACATGATCACGAAGAGAATCCACACAATACTAATTGGAATTTCAATTATTGGGTTACCTATTCATCCGGATAACTCGGCTGCCACTTCGGCCGACATTGCGCCAAATAATAAATAGCATCACCGAGTGGATTCTTTTTTCCAAGATCTGCTGTTAGCTGCGGCACTGCCATTTCTGTCCCATGGATCCTTGTTATCAATCGATTACTGATGAGATGCTAGATGGTGGAGCTCGGGACATGATAACTGACGTAGCATGGAACCGTTATTCGTTTATTTCTTATGCTTTACGGATATTCTGGCAATTTAGCCATCTGCCTTTCCGCTCCCGACTTTCCCATCAATCTTGACTCAATCTAGGGTAGTGACTACGTTGTGGTATGCTTCTCATGCCTTGCCTTTGAGCTCATTCTTTGTGGAAAGATATATACTATACTATGCATGTAACAGCACTAGACTAGCAACGGAAATACCTCTTCTCTACCCATCGTTCCTGTTGGTAGTCGAGCATATTGCATACCACCACAGTAATCTCTGGGAATACAGATGTCAATCTGTGAAGACCGACCTTGCCTGCCGAGTATGTCGCCAAGACGATGCGATCCTGCTGCACACCGTGGTCGACCAAGACCTGCACCGCCATCAAGGCAGCACCACCGGTAGCCATTTGGGTGTCGAGCAACAAGACGCTCTCTTGGCTTGCGATATCATCAGGCAATCGCAAGTAGTGAAGTTCCGGCTCTCCCGTTGAGTAATCAGACTGAATGAGAAGTCGGCCTGTTCGGCAGTCTGGAATTGTCTTTCGTAGTGCTGGCTCGAATGCTGATCCTCCTCGGAGTACGATAACGGCGCAGACTTCACCTGTTGACACAAGACCCTTGTATTCGTATCCTTGGGGTGTGACGATCTTCTTGGCCTCGAAGTGGGCGTTGTTAAGAGCCCTTTACTGCGTTAGTAATTGCCCGGTTTCACGCTTCATCGGTTTCTTACTGTTCGATGATCAGGCTAGCCAGTCTATCAAAGTAGAAAATAAAGTCCTCAGGGTCCGTGTCGATGTCCTGGAGGATGGTGTTCATAAATTTGAGTTGTCGTGTGTCGTTCAAAACCACGACCCGATCAGACAGAGGCGAATCCTTACTTGCGGCCTCAAGTCTGGACAGGGCCTCTCGGTGATGCCTCGACTTTTCGAACAGCTTCTTCTCGACAAACTGAACCATCATATCTATAAAAGTAAGCCATGGGATACCTTAACATCAAGGACAATACTCACCAAGGGCAACTCTGTTCTCGATACCTCTCGGCACGATCAAGTCGGCCACCTTACGCTGGGGCTCAACAAACTGGGAGGTATTTAGCGAAATGCTGACACCCCTGAGGCGGCAGATGTACCTTTTCAAAGTTGGGCTTGACAAAGCCGAACCACTGCTTGATGATACCCTCGATATCTCGACCACGTTCTCGTACATCACGTACAACTATCATGATTGTTCAGCGATCTTTTCATGTCAACCGCAATAGATCTAGAACTTACGTCTTCGTGATAAGCATGTGTCGGCATCCGCTTCACAGTAGATCTAATCAATGGTCAGAGCCAGACCACTTTACAAGGATTTGCAGCAGCTTGAACTTACACCCATGTCAAGCAACTCAATTACTCGGGGGTCGTATAGAGCAAAGATACCCTCTAGGACAAGTACGTGAGGTGAGTAGATGGATGTTGTATGTTCCAGTCGTGCGTGCTTCGCAAAAGAATAGACGGGGATCTCAGCTCGCCTTCTGTGAGTACGATGAGACGTCAGTTGAGTTTCTTGGTGCCGCGGACAGAGCTGTTGGCAGCTAGACGTACCCAGCTTTGAGATCCCTTAGCTTCTCAACCAGAACATCGAAGTCGATGGCCTATATAAGCAGACCATCAGTTACTGCCCCAAGATTTTATATCTTCACATGCAAGACAAAAAGCATACATCAGGAGAGTCAAAGTCATATTCATTGGCAAAAGCCAGCTTAGACTGCGCGGGAGTCAAGGTCTTATAAAAAGAGTCCTAGACATATAATAAGCATATTGTTTAACATATAAAGTTTTCAAGGGTTTCATGCCATGGACAAAATAACGACCCAGGGTAGGTTCAGCTTCTTGACGATAGCCTGGGACAAGGTCGACTTGCCTGAGCCAGAGCTACCCGCGACACCGATAATGCTGACATCGGCCCAAGGAGGTGAATAGTAGGCTCGCTTCTGAACCGTGACATGACTCTCAAGTCCGCCGCCATTGGTTTCAGGGATTGGAGAGGCGGACATTGCGGTGGGCTAGTTCTCGATGAGGTCACTGTCACCCTGACTTTGGCTGTGAAGTTAAAATAGTAGAGAGGCTTTGGATAAACAAAGGGCCGATGGACGGCTCGACAGCAGAAGAGCTACAAAAACTCTCCTCTCCGAAAACTAGCCCTGCAATGTCCACGAGCTGTATGGGCAGTGCGGCGCCTTCAAACTTCGATTTTGAGGGTTTGGTTCTCGCCCGTTCTTTGGTGGAGCAGCTTGAGCACGGCCCTGTCGCGTGTGCGATCCACAGAGGGCCAACAAGAAGCGGGAACAGAGACAGGATAGAGCTTCAGTGAAATGCTCGAGGTCGAGGACGAGCAGTTGTTGGTGCAGCTGTTGACGATATATAAAATAAGTAAGTGAATAGATATATAGATAAAGTTGGCGGTAAAGCAAGAAAGAAAGAGGGATGATCAGCTAAGCTCAAGCAGGCCCTGCTCTCGGTTTTGACGATCGACCTGACCTCTTCAGGGTTCTCCTCATATCTGGCTGGTATCTATCGAAAGACGGCGATGGCCGAAGGCGCATTGCATTCTCCGCACGATCCAAAGTGCTACTGCACAAGAGTCAAGAGATAAGCTAGGTCTAGTCCTGTCCTGCTCTACCGTGTCCGTAGCCATCACGCTCTAGCTCAATGTCATGGTGACCTCTGTTGAAGGCAGCGTGGCTTGGCTCCAGAAATTCGCCCTGTCTGGGTTACGGTACCATGACCATGACAGCGTGTGTTTTGATTGGAACCTGGTAGGTTTATCGGTATTTCTCTGGCTATTGAGTTGAAAACTGTCACATCTAGGTTGTCATGAGGGTCATATCATGGGAAGTAATGCTTGAACAACCCACGTTGATATTGACAGAAGCCGTGCGACAAGATGGATGGATGCTAAGCCGCGGCATCAACCGCCCACGAACTGTATGGGTAGCTCATCTTCAGGGACCAAGCCGGGTGGGTAACAGAAAAGCTGTTCATCGAAGCTTGGGAAGCCAAAATAAAGTAGTCTGGAAGCTATGCCAAGCTGGCTTAAGATGACCATCTTATTTCGTCTCTTGTGCTCTCGGCGGCCAATTCTTCTGACACCTCAACCCAAGCCCCCCCCGCAGCGCTGCTACTGCTTTGGTCTCTGGCGGGGCGGTCATCAATGGAGACCTGAGGCACACAGGGCATGAGCTCTGATGGATCATGCCGGCCTTGTGATTGGCTGCCAAACCCTGTAATGAGGCTGCAGGTTTTTGACCCACGACTCGGGGCTTCTTTTCCTCCAGCCCCCAATCATCTTTTCTTCTCTTCCCATCTTCCATCAAACTTTCTTCTCTTTTTCTTTTCTTTACATCGCTCAGAAAAGTTTTCTGCCAGCATTATTCAGATCTTAACAAAAGATCTTTGGGCTCGATTCTCCATGCGCTGAATCGCTGACCAGCCTCCATTCGGCTATTGCTTCTCCATCGTACCGTCGATTAACAGTTTCTGTTCAAGCTTCGAGTCGAAACGAAACGTGTCGTGTGGTTGGGATACTTGATCAAAATGGTGAGCTTTATTGTCGGCAAGCCGAGCTTCAGCCCAAGCTTTCTGTAAAGCTGGGCGCTGACTCGAGAATCAGACGTCATCTGCTTCTACAGCTACTCCATCCAAGCATGCCTTTGACAGGCGTGTTGAAGATGTGAAGTCTCCTAAAAGGTACGATATACCCCCCCTACTACCCCAACACTATGCCCACTGGTGAAGTGATGATCGCACTATCAATGGGAATCTCTCCTAGAATATATAATGCGGAGATACGATATCAATCTTCTTGTCTGAAATCACCAATCTACATCTCGTTTTTGCACTTTGTTATATCAACAGTTGCTAACGATTTCAACAGTGATATCAATGCCTTAATCCTGGATTATCTCACCATGGAGGGCTATCCTAACGCAGCAGCCAATTTCTCCAAGGAGGCCAACCTGGCCCCTCACCAGGAGACCCCGTCCATCATTGCCAGACAGGAGATCCAAAATTGTATACATAGCGGCAACATTCAAACAGCTATTGAAACACTGAATGATTTTGATCCAGAGGTAAGAATTTTCCCAGCCAGCCACACCTTTTGCCTATATGATTAGAACTCGAGTTTTACATGCACCACTCATAGAGCCTTCGGGCCTTTGATGAGGAACAACCACTTTTTTATGATTGTCCTTTGTTTCCACTCTTTTATAATTCATTCTTGACCGAGCCGTCGCTGACTCAACAAAAAGATTCTAGATGAAGACAAAGCATTGCATTTTTCGCTGCTGCGACTTCAACTTGTCGAACTCATTCGTACCTGTAATACGCCTGGCAACGACATTGGGCCTGCGCTCAAGTTTGCTACTGAGCAACTGGGCCCCAGAGCACCAACGAACCAGAAATTTCTCGGAGATCTCGAGAAAACCATGTCATTGCTTATGTTCCCCTCTGACAATCTTGAGCCGGAACTAGCAGCTTTGTTGAAGCCAGAACTCCGCTTAGAAGTAGCTGATAACGTCAACCGTGCGATCCTGGAACGCCAATCGCAAAGACGCGAATCGGCAATCCGCCAGCTAGTGAGAATGCGCGTCTGGGCCGAAAATATTGCTCGCGACAAGGGCAAAAGTATCCCAGAGTATCTGGAACTTGGCTTGAACACCGATCTGTCTGGGCATGGTAGAATGACTTCCCAGGCAGGCAATGGCCATGACCCCATGATTACAACGTGACATAATACCCGACCTGAAAATATGGTCAGACTAGTCTGGTTAAGTGGTAAAGCGCTGGTTATCGTAACAGTTCTTAGCTCGGCGTTTGGGTTAATGTTTTTATCCTGGTAAGGATTAGAGTGCAAAATCAGTATCAGGCACTGGTGTCTGGAGCGACTTGATAGTTGTCGTCTACCGCACCCTTAGAACCCATAGCATTCGGGAAAAACAATGAATCATGAGCTGATACATGGTGTTCTACAACGGTGATTTCTAAGCAATCATATATCGGACTTTGATCCTGAAACACAACGAAAATGAGCCTTTAAAAATAAAACATATTTACACGAGAGCCAGGCTGTCCAAGCCGTCTATTTCGTCCTGATGTGCTTGAGCTTCCTGGCAGAGTACAGGAAGTTGTTGGCGTACGCCTTAGGAGCAAACTTGCGAGAGTTGGGTTCCTGAACAAAGTATTCGTAGCCCTGCTTCTCGGCAAAGTGAATGGCGTCCTCCTTGCTCTCGAAGTTGATGTGAGTGCCCTGCATGAAATCGCCCGAAGATTGCCAGCCGATCAAAGGGTTCTCCCATCGGTGCCCCTTGGGGAGAATGTCCCAGTCCATTCGCCAGCGTCGACCGCGCCAGTCACCAGACTGTGTAGCGGGTTTGGCCTCCTGGTAGATACTATCGTTGCTGTTAGCTCCGAGTACTTTTACGGCGATATCGAATTCTCAGATGGTGTTGACGAACCGAACTGTTCGGGCCTGGAGCTCCATGGGAGCGCCTGAGATGATAGCGGCGGGAAGGATCTCCTCGCTGCCATCCTGGATATTTCGAGGGACGGGGGTGTAGGTACTGGCGGTATGTCAGTACTCCAATTCCATTTGGCAATATTCAATCGCGTATCGAGGAATCGTACGAAGTAGCCTTGTCAGCCTGGATGTTGTAGTCGGGCTCGCTGGTAACGGGACCAGTGATGGTGCCGCTGGCCTGGGTGACGTTGCTCTGGAATCGTCGAGGTGCGGCGGCGAGGGCGACTCGGGGAGCGGCAGCGCTTCGCAGTATGCGAGCCGCACTCTGGGATCGGAGGGCGGCCATAATTGCAAGGCTTCAGCTTTCAATTGGCGATAGTGGGCGTAACGTTTCTAGAATGAGTGATGGTGGGCTGCGGCGATATTCTGAGGTTGAAGCAAGCTTGAACAGCGAGTTGCTGATTGGGTGGAGCGGATCAGTAGTTTCGCCGAGGTCGCGGAACGAGTGCTTTTCGGCAAGAACCTGAATCTGGGTGGGACAAGAACCATCTCGACAGAACCTCATTCTCCAGCCTTTAATTGAGCGTCATCAAGACCCTCGACGGACCCAACGCGGCAATTGAAAAATTCCCGAGTCTCGAATCCCCCGAAACACCGACATCATGAGCTTCGTCACCCGCCGAGCGCTCTCGACGCTCATTCCCCCCAAGGTGAGCGAGCCCCTTCGGTTATGGGCGCAAACGCCCGGTGCTCCGATTGATTCCGTTGCTAACATCAAAAATCCAGGTCGCTTCTCCCAAGGTACGCAACACACGATGATATTATGTTCTTCTGGAGCTTCGATTTCGATCCCGACGACTTTTTGGATGGGCGAGATATGATGAGGACTTTTTTACTGGACGATCGATATCGATGCGAGGGAAAATCCACCATGACGAAGATTTGGAAGGCTGACCGAGTTCGATTCACCACAGGCCATTGGCGCCGCTCCTGATGCCATCCGCATGCAGCGTGTCGTCAGCTTCTACGAGAAGCTTCCCCGAGGTGCCGCCCCCGAGGTCAAGGCTAAGGGTCTCCTCGGCCGATACCAGGCCAAGCACTTCGGCAAGAACCCTACTGCCAAGCGTACGAACACCCAAACTCGAGACGAACATGATTTACGGATTCTGACTTTATTGTATAGCTATCATTCACCTGATTGTCTTCCTTGTCAGCATTGGTTACGTCCAGAACTACTACTTCCACCTTCGTGAGTATCTCTGGATAAAACGGGGAATGAATATTGTTTGCTAACACAGGAATCACTCAGGCCACCACAAGAACAACGCCCACTAAGCAATAGTGGCTTTTCGATACCTTAGACGGATCATTGTGTGAGAGGGAGCGGGGGTCGTGTACATATAAACTCCGGAAACTTCGCGGTCGAATACGCGACTTAGCTTCCCTATGTATCTCTAACAAGCAAGTGAAGTGACACTACTATCACGTTTTGGTTATGTGCTGGTCTCTATATGAACCCATGAAGCTGGCTGTGCTTAGGGAAGATTCCCCTTGTGTACATGGTCTGATGCTATATCTGAGCGTTTCCAGTAACACTCGTTTGTGATACTCGTTGGTGTTCTACAGGGAAGGTTCTGGCCACAAACTCACCTAAAAAGGTGAATAAGACGAAACCGATGTTTGGTCCTTGGGTTCAGTCATGACCATCTCATGAACAGAGATGTGATATCAGCGATACGAATTCAACTGCTCCAGCATCCCTGTTACAGCAATTTGGAGAGCACATACCAGGCTGGAACCAGACTTTGATTTAGAGCTCGGGAACCGTTATATGACGTCTGGTCTGGTGGAAGCAGGAAGTGCCACCAAAGTTATACAGGACAGTTGTAGTTGTCTCAAACTAGAGCTTTTGTCTTACCTACCTTCACAGACGGCGCAAATGATGGTCGAGCGAACAAATGGGCTACGGTAATGAACAAGTTCTGTGAGTCTCCTGAATATTACCTATTCACATTGCTTTTGCTAGGTACCTAGTTCAGGATCATGCCAGTCTGACTCGTTCTGGTCAGGCTGCATTGCCGGTCGAGTCATACGGCTCCGTGCTTGATGATAATCCAATCGTAACTTAGACATGGAAGCCCTGAAGAATCCCCTAAGCTCCAGGGCCTTACAGCTGGCAGCTGTGACAGCCCTGCCACTGGCTGCCAGGGACCTGGAGCGACTTAATGGATTGACGGGACCTGCTAGCCAATGCCAACCCCCTGTCATTTGAGCGCTAGACCTATCCCAGCCCCCAACATCGTGCTGAAAACTGGCCGTCCCTCTGCCTTCCACATCACAACGCCTTCAGCCGCAGTTACTCCGGGTACATTGAAACCTCACCTTACACCTCGTAACTGACACGCATCGCAGTTTGGTGATTCCCTTCCTCCCTCATATTTCCTCTCTCGCGACTTCGGATCGAGCACCATTCTCGCTACATTGCGCCCGAACGACGATCGGCCCTTTATATCCGAAATATCCCCTCGTCTCCCCCGCAACTCGACATCTCTCTCCCCGCCCCGCGGTGACTTGTCGCAGCTGATCCTGACTTCGAGATACAACATTTCGTTCACCCTTTTAAACGCTAGTCCGACCGAAGTATAACGAGACTAGGCGGAGAAACTCATTTCGAGGGCTTCTTTCGCTTACCACACGACCGGCGCATTCTTACGACGTATGATGGCAACAGAGGCTGCCGTTGATAAAGCTGCCGATGCCACTGCCTCTCAGTCCCAGCCTGTACGTTTTATCTTGTCCGTTATATTCATGGCCGTTTGCAACGGTCGGGGGTTAATCTCAAACTTTGGCTCTTTGTTGTTTATTTGGGTCGAGAGCTCGAGCTACCAGAGCTATGGAACCTTACTAACATACTTTCTCATGAACTTAGGCGCCCGACGCTCATAATGTCGATCCCGTCCGCTCGAATTTGAATGGCAGTGCCGGCAACGATGATATCGAGAACAAGCACATTACGAGTGTCGAAGATCAACTCACTTCCGCCGATGCTAGTGCCAGTGGAGGGTCAGATACGGAGGCATCGCGTGCCGATGGTTCAAAGAGCAAGGATGAAGACAAAGGGCATGGTCGCGCAGGCTCAACGGTTAAGAAACCCGCCACATTTAAATCTGTCTCTGTCAACAAGACCTTCCTCGCGACGAAAGCGGCTGCCAACAGCGCTTCAGCCAAGGTCGCTGAGAAGCAGCCTGTCGGCTCTAGTACCCCCCCAACAAGCTCGGCCACCCTGTCTTCCTCGCGACCTCGACTTATAGCCAAGACGGGCAGCAGCACGCGAGACTCATCACCTCGGCTTTCCGGTGGTGTTAATGGCGGAAAGCCTGGTAGTGTGCCAGATGCAAGTGCAGTTTGGAACAAAAATCGACGTATGTGGTTTTCCCATTACTAACTTTACCCCTGATGTACTAACTCATATTTAGCTGCACCTCCCCCTGAACCCAAAAAGTTTACTGATGAGGAGCTAAAGAAATATGGCATTCATATGGCCAGTCGATTGAACGAAGATGATGCGCAAGGACAAAACAAGTGGGCAGACATTGATGACGATGATGATGATTGGGCCCCTGAAGCTATCACCTGGGGTGATGGCACGAAGACAACCCTTCCTCACCCAGATGAACATCCCCCACCACCATCCGACAGTGGATCTGTTGCCTCGAAAGGCAAGACCTCCGAGAAACCACGATCTCCAGCTCCTCCGATATCTGTCAGCTCTCCATTAACGAAATCGAGTAATCTTGCCCAAGGTAAGGGACTTGTGCTGAAGAGCGGCTCTCAGGATAAGCCAACTCTTGTTGCCAAACCCCCAGCACCTCCGGCACCGGTCAAATCCCCGTGGGCGACATTGCCTCCTGTTGAAAAAGCGTCACCAATTACGGAGAATGCCAGCCTTGCTAGACCACCTTTCAACAAAGGCATGACGCCTCCTCCACCCAAGGAGATCGCAGCCGATGACTTTAACCGACATGCATGGAGAGATAGCGCACCCCACGGGAACCGAGAGTTGTATAACTCCCACTCTGGACGCTATGAGCCTGTGCAAGACAGTCGACGTGGTTCGATGAGAATGGAGCAGCATCCCAGGCACCATCCATCTTTGTTACAACGACCACCTCAACCAGATTACCCAGCTGAGCCCTCTGGCACTTTCCAAACGAACAGAAACACACAGGAACCTCCTTTTGGTAGACGACGAGGATCTTCTAATGTCAGCGGTGGAAGTGGCTCGTTCGTGCGCATGAACAAAGGAGGCGACGGGTCGCTTCCTCCAGAACTACATGATGCTCGCAGATCGTCTTTTGTTGGCTCTGTTGACAGTCCTTTATCGCCAAACCTCTCAATCTCAGCACATGGGCCGCCAAGGGGACAGCATCAAGCTAATTGGATGCCTCCCCGCGCTTCCCCCAATCCCGCTTTTGCGCAACCACACCACAACGGGCCTCTCCCAGAGCAGGTCGCTGGACCGCCCCCTCCAGTTCACCCTGCCGGCGATGAGGTCGAATATCAGAAGAAGCTCATGCGAGAACGCGTTGAGTTGGCTAGAAAGCGACGACAGGAGGAAGAAGCTCGTGAAGAAGCTGAGCGTAGAGAGCGCATTCAAAAGAAGCTGGATGCCATGGGACCTGCACCTGAGAAGAAGACTGAGAAGAAGGAGTCTGTAGACAAGTCCGAGGAGGTTGTGCATCCTACACATATTCAACAGCGAGAGAGTCCCGGAGTACCGACACAAACCCCGACCCAGGCCCAAACGGATGGCGATCACTCAGCTACTCTACAGCAACCGCAGGACCCCGATGGTAAGGTAGGACACTCTCCCCAAGGCCCTGGAGCCGCTGCCAGGCGCGTATCACATAGCCAGGAAGCTAAGCCTACTGAGCTTTGGGGAGCAGCTGCAGCTTCAAGACAGGACCGAGCCGTTTCGACCTGGGGTACAGGTTCGCAGCCAGTGGCTCGTAATGTCTGGGGCTCCCCTAACAACGACCGAGGCCTTGGCAACGGTACTTTTAACACGGATATTGGTCGCTTGCCTTTGGATAATCGCCCAGGCTCCCAAGGAAGCAAGGGACCGTCACCCATTGCTCCTCCTCATGCTTCACAACAGCCCCCACAAGGTCGACAACAGCCTCCGGCACCTATTGGTTCCGGACCTTCTCGGTACGGTGCCTCCGGCCCTCGCCCCCCACAAGGATCCGACGTGGCGAGCAAATGGGGGATCAACGCTGTTAGTGAGAATGATAGAAAGATGAGCGCTGAGCGATTAGCTGAGAAGGTTGAGCGTGATCGGCAACTCGCTGAGCGCGGTCTAACCCTCGAAGATGCTCAACCGGTTATCAAGAATACCTGGCGCCAGGTTCATGCTCCTGGAGATGGTACACGTCAATCTGTTGGTCCTCAAGATACACAGTCTGCTGGTCCCTGGAGGACTGCTGGCGATGAAATAAGCGAGGACCCTGCTAATATTGGTGCGGTTGGTGGAATGCCTGGAGCAGCGGCCTCGCAAGGTCGCACTTCACGATTCTTCCCTACAAGGGACTCTTATGACAGGATCAACGAGAACGAGCCATCACGATCGAAATCACCAACCCCTCCGCCACCCACCATGGAGGGCCACCCGGCCTACGAGGGTAATGCGGATCGACCTCATGTATCGCTTCCCCGACCCCAGCCAGTAGTAAGACTGCCACCATCTCTGGCAGCCTCGCAAACTCCTGCAAGTCGCGTGCAATTCGGCTGGGCTCAACCTCCTACCTTTAAGGATGTTGCACGCGGCCCTGTCAGCCCTAACCGTCTCCCCTTGGCAGCCGGCGAGACATCGCAAGAGAAATGGCAGAACCGAATCAACAGCCTGCTTGGAAGTTCGAGATCACCACCTCAAAGGTCAATTGGCGTCGACCCTGCTAGCAAGAGCGCTTTAGATCAAGTTGCCCACCACGACTCTGCTACAGTGTCTTTGCCTGGCAACAATGCCCCAGCTCACTTTGCTAAGGGTAAATTGTCACCAGTCAGCAAGCCTATGGCTGAGGAGTGTTTCGAAGAACAGGAAATGGGATCCCTCCCCCAAATCCGACTACCCCACAAAGCTCCTGAAGCCGCTTGGCAGCCAGCGCCGGCACAAAACAAGCCATTGCCGAAGAAGTTTACGATTCAACCAACTGTTATGGAACCATACTACTTCGCTGCTGAAGTAGTAGGTGGAGGCAATGCCATGAGAATTCGTTTACCTGAGATGAAGGAGACCAAGATTGTCACCGTACCCTTTTCCGCAACTAGAGGCGGCCGAGGCTCGTCCAATCGGGGTGGCCCTAGGAGCCGAGGCTCCGGTTATGAACGTCGAGGTGGAAAACGAGATGTGTCAAGCTCGCGAGGCGAGCATCCCGCACCAACCTCAAGCCGAGGAGGTCGTGGCAGTTACCGTGGTCGAGGCTCTGATTGGGGCCGTAACAACTCGGCCTCGTTGACTGCTTAGGAAATCAGCACGTGCTGGAGGACCCCCATCGAGATGCCCTGCATAGTATCACAATAAAGTGATTCTACCACGCAACAAGAGCAGAGCATCTTGTAGTTTGCCCATGTTTCGTGGACATTTGGGCCTCCTTGCTCAGTCAATACATACCAACTCACGAAATCTCCAATCGATGATTGCACCATCATACCACTGGAACAAGCTTTCACCTATACCGCCTGTGTATTCAAATACTGCATACAGGCTTCATACATCGTGTTGGCACTTGTTTTATCTTATGCTTAGGCCAAGCACGCGATACGCCCTTTCTGCTTTTTGTTCTTCTTTCCCTTCTATAGCAAACGGCGGTCTGTTCGTTCACATTATCAGCATACATGGGCGAGCTTAGCTATTAATGGAAACGATGAGAATATGGCGGAACCAGGAATTTTGACAAGACCCTTCTCTGAAGGGCTACTACTACCTACAATAACCCCTACCGAATGGAAGAACATACGCCATGTTCTCAATGATAGAGACGGCGTCTGAGTGACAAAAATACAGATGACTCTGGGTCCGGGACTGGGTGCTTTTCGCGATAATTGATGTGTTGAGGCCTTTTTTTTTCATCAAATTCTCCCTTTATTTTTATTCTTCTTGTATGAAAGGACCTGGATCGGATGCACAGCCGCAATTCAGAAACGACCACTATGGACTTATGGAGAGACTCATGATGATGGATGGGGAAATGATGAGAGTTTCGACGCAGACTGAAATGGGTGCGTACGAGGCTTTGACAGACAGACAGACGATTGATCAATCATACAAATTTAAGCGAACGTGATGTGCCAGATGAGCGTGAATGTGTGCGGCGACTTGATTCAAACATGCAAGAGTTATGAATGGGACCGTATATAGGAGTGCGACGTTCTATTACTGCATGCCCGTACATTAATGCCTAGGTATCTATCATTTAACATCCTCGTAAACAACATCCGTTCTAAAAGTCCCATCCAGACCATGATATATACAGTCGCTCACAACAAGATCATCGACGGTGTAGTATCATAAACTCCAAAAACGCCCATCCTTCAAGGCGTTAGTCATGACAAGCGCATTAACCACACAAAATTCTATACTCTTTTCAAATCAATGATAGGGAACTAGACTTCCTCCAGGGCACAGTTGGGATGTAGAACGTAGACGACTTGGCCAGCTGTCGAAGAGCTTGCTTCGCCATCTGTGAGACCCTCGCCTCGTAGAGCCATGAGAATATTTTCCTAGGGCCGAGTCAGTCTTGCTGTTCAAATAAGTAGAGGTGTATGTCAAACTTACCTTGACCATCTTCTTGAGTACCATGTTGGCCAGGGCCTTTTCACGATGGTAGTCTTCCTCGCCCTCAAGCTCATCCTCCTTCTGCTCGAGGTACCAGTTGATCAGCTCCTCGCCTTCGACGCCTTCGGCAATGGTGGCCTCGTCCTCGTTGATACGCTGAACGAACAGGTTAACCATCTTGATGTAGTTATCGTAGGTGATGGTCTGCTTCTTCCTTTCAGGAGCGACGCTGCTGCGGCCAGGCTGGTCGTCCTCCGCCATGGCGGCATCGCCCTCGAGATCCTCGCCATGAGCGGCACTTGCGGCGCGGAGCAGCGTTTCAGAGTCTTCGGCGGGCTCTTCATCGTAAACTTCAACATCATCGTGTTCGACGGAGATGATACTCTGGCGCAGAAGATTATAGGCCTCCACAACCATTTCAGTGCTGATCTCCTCAACACAGTTGACCTTGGCGATGGCTTCGGAAAGACGGATCATACTCTCCAGTTGACGCACGGTAATTCGGTAAGAGTTCTTGCCAACGCCTCCCTGAGCATCATCAGCTCGGATTTCCTTGTACTTCTCCACGAGGACCTCCTTGGCAGCCTCGGTGAATTCGGGGCGGAAGGTCCTGGCGAAACGAATATACCGCTGAAGCTGTTCAGTGCTGAACTCAGGCTCGACAGCCTCGTCACGAAGCTGGTGAATGCCGACGATATGCTCCGCCAAGTGACGGTCGATCTGCTCGTTGCACTCATCGAGAACGACGAAGAAAAGATCGAAACGAGACATGATAGGCGCGGACATGTTGATGTTGGAACGAAGAGTTGTCTTGCGGTTGTAACGACCTCCAACGGGGTTGGCAGCAGCGAGAATACTTGTTCGAGCGTTGAGCGTGGCTTGGATACCAGCCTTGGCGATGGAGATAGTCTGCTGTTCCATAGCTTCGTGAATAGCAACCTGATCGGCAATGTCCATCTTGTCAAACTCATCGATGGCACAAACGCCGTTGTCCGCCAACATCAGAGCACCAGCCTCAATGGTGAACTCTCCTGTCTCCTCGTCCTTGACAACCGCTGCCGTGAGACCGGCGGCAGATGAAGCCTTACCACTGGTATAAACAGCACGAGGCGCAAAGGAGCAAATATACTTCAAGAACTGAGACTTGGAAGTGGAAGGATCACCGACGATGCAAATGTTGATGTCACCTCGAAGCTGCATGCCCTCAGGAGTACTCTTGTGAACACCAGACATTAGTTGAAGGAGTAAGCCCTTCTTGACAACTTCGTGCCCATAGACCATGGGAGCAATGGATTGCACGAGCCTCGAATAGATGTGATCGCCGTGCACCATAGCTCGAAGATCCTCGATTTCAGATGGGTTCATGGACGCCAGAACAGCGGCCTGGGCTTCTTCTACAGATTGCTCGCCATCATTGGCGGAGTTCTGTACCAAGGAGTTGACTATATCAGCAGCGCCGCTGGTGGCAGACTGACCAGTTGAAGATGTGTCTGGATTGACCATACAGGCAAGGAAAGCAAGGCGATATGTCAAGTCACGAACACCGAGTGCCTTGAGACCACTGACTCCACTTCCACCGGCGTCCGCTCCTCGAGGCGCATTGCGATCGTCGCGCATGGCAGTTGGTCGTGTACCAGGAAGACCAAGTTGGCTGACATCGGGAACAACGATAAGGGCACCTGTAAAGATACACTTCTCTCCAGCCTTGGCGCGATCGACAATTTCACCTCGCAGAATAACGTCCATGGTTCGAGGCATGCTACCTGTAGGAATTTCGGAACTGTTCTCCTGAATTCGCACCTTTTGCCAATCGACAAAGGTACTACGTCGGATATCGAGCGCCCAGGCTACGCGGTTTTGACATGTCGAATTGGGACATTGTGTAGGTTCAGTGTATCGGAAAGTCTGCTCAACGTTGGGCACGACTGTGCGACAGGCCTCGCAGGTGAAAGTGGCCAAAGACAACTCGGGTCGGACTTCTGATGTTCGGGTGACGGTTCCAGAGATGGAAAGAAGTTGGCCAATATTGGTGGCTCGAAGAGCACGGACTCTGGACACTAGAGGTAAATTGTAGAAAGCAATTGAGAAGAGCTTATCGGTTTGCTGATGCTCGTTCTTTCGGTGAGACGACTCAGTTTGGTCGGCGGAGCCCAGATGACTGGCTGCAGAAGTGGTGAGGTTGCTCGAAGCGGTAGGCTGGCGGTGCTCACGGAAGTATAGAGGTTCGTACTTGGCGATCATGTTGTGTAGAGCAGCGGTGAGGAAGGGTAAGAATCGATAGTACTGTCGCATCACACCGTCTGCCAAACTGCCATTTTCATATGAAGCCAGATGTCTGTAGTCAACGTAGAAGGTCGAGAGGGAGTTGATGCGCATGCCCTTGATCATGGCAACGTAGTGTTTGTCAGTGGTGACTGCGCTAGGTGTAGGGGCACTCGGTGTAGGAGCGCTGATGGGATCCTCCTGAAAGCTATTGTTCGAGTAGATGTATTAGTTGGTTGTTTTCTGATGTTGCTGATGCAGCACCGGGGACATACTTCTCGATGAAGGACTCGAAGTGCTCCTGAACCAGCAGGCCAATCTTGTCCTCAACACGGCTAATCTCAGCAGTATTGTTAATCCTTGAACTCCTAGGGACCTGATCGTCTGCAAATTGATCACCCTCGTCATCACTGGGTGCACCTCCCATACTCTCTGAAGGAGGACCTCGTGGGCGCGATGCAGAAGACGAGGGGAAACCATAATTGCGTCTGGAGGTGGCAGGAGCCCGGGAGGGGGCATCCGACATCATGAAGCCGGCATCGCTCGAAGGAGTAGCCATTGCGGCAGATTGTTGAAGCGATCGTCTGGTATAGGGGTATCGAAAGGAGAGAGGTGACGATGCACTTGTTTGGGTTGAATGATGGGCTCTTTTGGTGGTTGGTTGATTGTTGAATTGACTGTATAGTACTGTACCTAGGTAGGTATCGAGGGGGAGATTTTAGTTGCCAGGGCAAAGGCACGGGCGCTTTGTGGGGTTAACAAAGGCACTACTGCTTATTACTATTACAGGGCGACGCGCTCTGACGCGTCGAGGGGTCATCAACGTGTCGCGACTTTAATTGATTGCATTTAGATATCATCCAATGAGGTGTCATTCTTGGAATCTCGGGTTATACATGAATTCAGTATCACCAGTTGATTGATTTAGATACTAAGAATAAGAGTATGTTTAGTGTTCCCCAGTAGCTCGCGGATTAGCCAGTGAAGGATTGTAATATGTGAATCTGTGTCCGACAATATCTTCTATGTTCACTCGGGATAGCCTCAGTCTAGTACTGTCACGGTTGTAGAACTCACAATAATAGATGGATCTCCGAGATCAAGTATGTGAGCCTCTATTGCAGTGTTCAGTTGTGGTGCATAATGGAGTTCAGACAATGGGCAAGCACATGCGATGTAGACATAAAGCTAGAATTTCAACACAGTTCAAAACGCTGCAAGGATTGCTGGCTATTGCGTTGTAACTGGATGTTGATTGAATAGTGGATTCTATTAATTATCCTAAGTGATGGGGGAACAAAGATACGCACTGCATCGTCTAAACAGCAACGGTTTTCAGTTTCTCATGTTTGATGCGGATAAAGTTGCTTGTTTTTCTCAACAGACCAACCTACACTCCATCATCAGGTATTGGTAACTACCTCTTTACATGTTGGTAGTTTCTTAGTATACAAAGTATCTACTTTTATCTAGCAGGCTTCTGCTTGGCCAGACAATTAATTGGAGGTGCGGGATGTGCAGGGCAGGGCCCTCAAAGAAACCCAACATAATCCATCAAGTTATGTCTGTTAGTTTTTACCATCACGTTCGTAAGCGCTTCGCACAGTATGCATATATTCAAGTTAATCTGTTGCTTGTACCAAATACAAAATGCGTCTAGTCAAAGTGCTGACAGTGGAAAAAGACCTCGTCATGCTGCAGGTTTCCCCTCTGGCCCACATATCCAAACTCAAGCGAACACGGCACAAGCAACTCTAATGTGGATGTACTGTACTGATCAAATCTTAACTTTCCAAGCTCCAGGCACAACCAAGCTAGAGAAGCAAGTAAGAAAGTAACAAGATAAAAAGTTTACCGTTGCAGGTAACGGCCAGCCATGCTCGAACCCTATCTCAACGGCAGCCGTTGAAACATACCTACCTACGTAACATACGCTAGCAGATCCTCTGATACAAAACATGCAATGCAATACAACACAACACAAACACATAGCGCTCCAGTCAGCAATAAGAGTGAGTCATTCCTCTCAGTATGGTTTTAATGCAGGGTCCTTGTGACACTCACGCCCCCCAACTGTCCACATGCAATCTTAACGCATGCCTTTGCTCCATCACTATGACTATCTACCGGGCCAACGATGATCAATAACTGAGGTCACCTACAGCAACAACCCCTCCATTTCTTGGTCACTCTCTACGAAATGGGACAAAATCAGGTCATGGCTTTCCAAGATTATAATTATCCGTTATTCTAGCCTAGTCTGCAAGAATGATATACATTCCTATCCTATCCTATCCTATCCTACCCTTTAACCTATATGCAAAAAGTAAAACGCCTGCCTGTCTACAAATGATGTGAAGAGTGAGAAAGCCATACAGAACAAGGGCATCGGAATGCACACAAAGGGTATAATGCCTATTGATCAAAATCCATCCAAACCAGATATATCCCAGTGGGCTAGGGTGTAAAATCGGCGTAAATAATTAGAGACCCCATACACTCTCCTGATATCCCTTCGTTAAAAAAAAAAAAAAAAAAAGTGCCGTGCCAACTACTTCGGCATTCCATTCGTATCCATAATCCAGGTCAGGTCATCCCATCTATCCTGTAAACATTGAAGATAAAAAACAATAACAAGCCAATAAAAGTCTATCGCGTAGACCCAGTAGAACAAACACATGTCCGTAAAAGATAAGAGAAACAGGGAATAAAGGAAAAAAGTAGGCGCCAAAGTCTATACTACCGTAAATAGCCTATTGGGCGAGATGGGGCAACCGTCTTGATAGAGACATAAGACAAAGAAATGCCATGGTGTGTGTACCTCGTGAGGGCGACAACAACAATGACCCAAGATTGACAAAAAAGCTCAAGCATCATGAAAAAGAAGCTGGAGAAAGACGCCTAGAAACGTCGTGCGCAAGCTCCAAGACAAAGTGTAGCGTAGGTGGCGTATATGTTGGTGGTGGTGAAGTGAAGCGTCTCGTGATTGGGCAAGCGGCCATAGGTAGACAGGTGATCCCTGCTTTGCGCTCGACGGATCTACCCGCCAAGTCATGGTTGGGCCCTAGGCCGCTTAGCTCCAATTGATCCATGACCTTGAGGAGGGGGTGGTGGAATGATACTGTAGAGTCCCCATACTCTGTGCGCATGACCATTCTCGAGGCACACGCTAGAAAAAAGATGATGGGGGTCCAGGGCCAAAGAGTCGCGATAATCCCCGAGAAAAGGGCCCGAGCCGTAGATCCTGTTGATTGTTGTGAGCTCAACTCCATGGCAGAGACAGGGTGCGGCGCCTAGAGCATCGTCGCAGCTCACAGCCACCATCTGCACGTCCAATGGCGCCATCATCAACGGGAGCTTTGAAGCGAACATGGAGCTGAAAGGGCTGCCTCGAGGGAATATGGTGTCTTGCTGACGTCTGTCATTGGTATGCGCCACAACACCTGACTCTCCCCCACGACCCTCCTCCCCATGTTCACGAGGCTGCCCAATACGACTGTCAGACACAACCAAGGCGTCAACACGAGCTTCCAGTGGTCATCCGATTATGACCTAGGCGATAGAGCGCCACAGCCTCTTCATGCTCTGGGGGCAGGTTCACCATATGCCGTTGCGCCGTACACTGGCTGGGCCGTTTGTGATGTCAGGCTGGGGTAGCTGTCCGGGTATGTCGCTGGTGTCGGATCCCATCGTGGAGGAGTCGCGGTCGGTGGATGATGGCTCAGGGGAGTGTGTAGACCACTTGTTCCATATCCTCCGCTTCGAGTGTCGTAGCTTGAAACTGCTGGCAGAGGTGTTGTGTTGATCCGTAAAGGCGGTTGTTGAGGGCTATGGTGACGGAGTCCAGGACTTAATGTGCGAGAGGCTGCTGCAGAGTATCCTGGAGGTGCCGTTGTGTATGGTGTCCAGCTAGGCTGTGAGCCGGAAAGTGATCGTGGTGAGGGTATCGAGTCGTGATGCTGAGGAAGAGAGTATTGCGGGTGGGCGTCAGGGTGTGTTGGGGCCATGCCCTGTCCTGGAGGCGTTGGCAAAGGTGCGTAATGTCCGTTAGGCTGGCTGATCATGCTGGGCGGTCCTACAGTACTGCTGGGGCTGACACTGTACTTTCCAATAATCTTCTTGAGGGCCGACTCCAGAATCTTCCAGGGAAACACCTTGACGTCCTTCTCGATATTGCGGGGTTTGGGGTTGGGAAAGCCCATGATGATCTTGAAGAACTCCTCGCTGTCGGGCTTAGCCTTGGACACCGTCTGGGGGTGGAATCCTTCCAGGTTACGGCGGATACGGTTCTTCTCCTCGACACTGAAACGGGCTGGCGCGGCAACAAGCTGCTCGAGAAGATAGATAGTGTCGACCGATGTGACATAACACTCGCCCTTTTCAGCCCACCATATGCAAGAAATGCAGATGCTGTTAGGTGGTCGGTCGTTGACGCTTACCGATTGGCAGGTGGCGTTGACGGTTGATCCCTTTTGTGTCTTGCGGAAAAGGACGATCCGGCGACGATTGGCCCATTCCTCTGAGGTCCAGTTCTCGGCCATCGTCTCCAGCTTACCAGCAATCTTCAAAATTGCTTTACCGGAATAGAGAGAGATAGGGTGATAGTTGGAGTTGTTGCCAGGGTTAGCAGCGATAGTGCTTGTTCGAACCAGTTGGGGGGCGCCGTTAGAGTGAGACGGTGATGACATGCCGAGAGGCGTCAAAGGTGGACGTCCAACCATTGAAGCATCCAAGCCTGTCGGACCTCTCCCTGTGCTGCCCAGTGTACTCGGATAAGGACTCCATCCTGCCGTCGGGCGGCGATGGTAGTGAGGGTCCGTGAAGCTTGTGCTTCGGCTATAAGTGCTGATCATGTCGTTGTTTGCTTGCGGGAAGGTACTGGCATATTGTCCCTGCTGCGGAGGATATTCATAGGTATTTGTACCAGGCTCTGCTGGTAGTTGAGGCTCACTTTTAGGTGAGGTACTCGGCTGATCAATAGTAGGGGCAGGTGCTGTGTCCTCATGCTTAGGCATCTTGGTTGGCCTCGTGATGTCATCCCCGGACCCTTCAAGATACTGAAAAGTACCAACGGGAATGCGAGAAATTTCGTCCCCTGAAGGGCCGTCCAGGACGAGTGACAATGGCACATTGCTGCTTTGACAGTTTGTGACCAAAAACTGAGGTGCGTCTCCGCTGCAGCTGTAGATAAAACCAGTACTGTCTTGCAGGTCTCGAGAGACATCTTGAGCAGAGCACTTTTCAGATCCAAACAGCAAGGAGAATTGTGGCATCGGTGTCGATAACGAGAAAAGGTCGTATTGTGATGAAAGCTTGACATAAACCTTGGTGCCAAAGACACCTGTTGGGGGTTGGCATGATAGAACAGTTGGTGCTGGGGCAATGCCCGCAGGCATAGCATATGCTACGGCTGCATTGTTGTTGGCGAAAGACTGCTGATTCAGCTGAGCAAACTTGTCGGATTGTTGTTGCGTTGGGTAATTCTGTGCTGGGTATTGTTCATAGCCTGCATCTTGGTATCTTGCCACATCGTAGCCAGCTGTTGTAGTGTTAGTGAAACTCGGTTCAAGAAGTGTATCAGAGGCCATTTTGCAGTGAGTCAAGTCCAGCATAAACACTGTTCGGCGCCCTGCAACTCCTCATATCTTGTAGGAGTTAAGTACAACCTTCAACTTACCATGCATGGAAGGCAGCTGGGCCTTAGTGTAGGTAGCCATCTCCAAAAGCCTAGGAGGGGAGTCCCCTCTTGGGTCTCCTCCTCCGGTCTCTGCTCGAGCTGCTTCCTCGTAGCGAAGCGCGATAGTGTCAGGCGATTCAAGCCTGTCGTCAACTCCGACGATAATGGGCTTTTGCGGATGGTAGTCGGGCTATCGAAGTTCTTGATGTCAGCGTTTGAAGTCCCGAAACACTATGGAGACGAGACGTTTGTTGAAAGACAGGCAGATGTCGACAGATGGAGACAAAAGAGAAACGCTGTGCAGGCCTATGGGCGGCGACGAAGAACAAAAGGGATCCGTTGTGTCACGGGAGTGCTGGAACAAGGTCTAAGTTGCAACTCACCTCGAAAAGCTTGTAGGGAGGACACTGGAACTTGGCAGTAGACATCCAAGCTGTCAACAAGGGAGGATGATGGGAATTGGGTCTATTCAGGGCGACTCGAAAATGTAGTTCGGTTGTCTTGGACAGAAAGTGGTCGCAGTCGTAGTTAAAACCAGGTCTGGACGAGGTCTTATGGGGCTACCAAGACAGTGATCGCTGTACAGGTCTTGACTCTCGGAGATTTGATCCAACACAGGGCATGCAGCAGTATGCAGTAATGATGTTGTTGAATGCTTAGTATTGTCGGTCAGGCTCTCCCTTAAATTGCTTTTGCGTGCTGGAGGTGGCGCTTTGAAACAGATGAAGTGGATGGCGGGGATCCTACTGGCGAATCTGAGAGGGGTAGTCGTGGGTTCCAATCCAGTCCAGAGACACTTGCATTCCAAGAAAAGGGCGGAATATGTTGCCCTTGGAAGCAGAGGGTTTCCTGGGCAAAGGGAGGACGATACTCAAGCTGGGGAGGTGAACTCCTTGACGCGGGAAGAAGTGTTCAGGTATGCGTGGTAAATTTGGATCAAAACACGCCGAGGAATAATAACAAACAAAAGATAGGTTACAGAGACATGTAATGTTGTGCCTGAAGAATGTTGGGTTAGTCTTGGTGAGGGTTCTGGAAACCGTTGTCAGGTCATATTCTTAGTTGCACATCCACGGCGACGATGGCGTTGGTTTGCCACGCAAGTTACTGGCTTGAAGAAACACCAGCTCATGAAATCAAGAAATTCGTACCTTGCAGACCTGAGCTCCAATAAGTGATCAATAAGAACAGGGTGAGACTAAGGGTCAAGCTGATGTCTCCAAAGCCGTTGTACGAGATATTCAACTGCAAGGGCGCTTGAGCCTGTTTATGGTCAGAACAACTTCACTAAGCGATGCTTAACGGTGTTAGACTCGCGAGATCCCGTAAATCTATGGATCTGGCTTGACTTGGAGTAGATAAGGCGTGGAGGAAAGACAGACAAACGGGTAGATGATTCAATGCGGGTGTGAGTCGGTTTAGACTTGGAGACACTGGCCGTGAATGCCGATGTGAGTGTTGGTGGCAGAGGAGGGAGACGAAGTACAGAAGACCATTTCCTTTTGGGAGGACTGGACAGTGCATGCAAGATATTTGCCCTGCGTCAAGAGGAGATAATGGCGATTCAGATGTCTCTGGCGAAAGTATTCGGCCAAAGGGCAGGGAGGCAAGGGAAAAGGGCGAAACAAAACCAGTAGCTAGAGCTTATGGATTGAGGTAGGTATCTATTCCATCCCTTCCATTACAATAAGCCAATGAAGATGAAGAAGGCTTCAGCTAGGGGAGAAATGGGGACGAGGTGCCAGGGTAGGGGAGGGAGAGAGAAAGTGCGTCGCCTGGCTGCTTTTGGCCTTGGACATTGTCAACTCGAGTCTGTTCAACCCTTGCTTTTGACGATCCCACCCCACTCGCCTATCTAAAAAGTAGCTCAGAGGCGAGGGAAGAACAATGTGCATACGGATACATTTGGAGTCAGATAGCAATAGCGTTGTCCGCGCAGCGCAGAGTAGTGCAGTGCAGATGGGGCTAAGCTAGGCAAGGTAAACGCAATGCTTGAGGGAAAGGTCATGGATGTGACTTGCGGAGGCTAGGAATCAACCACCTTTGGCCGTTATGCCAGATCCTCGACTGTCTCAAAGCCTCCTGCAAGGGTGACGGCAGCGTCAACTGGTGGGGAGGAGACATCATGGGTTCGGGAAATGGTGGAGAAGCTTGATCTAAGTTGTTTCTGTGTGCCAGGTGCTAACCCATCCGCAGGAAGCATGACTTGAAGACTGAAAGAAAGACTTCATCATCTGCTACACAAACGAGATCTTTGCTTCCTCACCATTTATTTACCCACACACATCCCGAAGTCTTCAGAGCCCTGCCGCAATGCAAGGTGATATAATAGACAGACACTTTCATCCGTGGTAGAAGGCACTATGGCAAGCCAGGGTACACCCCTCTTCGACGAGACGTCGCAGACCACTCATGAACAAAAAGACCTGGGGCAAGGAGGCTTGAGAGCAGGAATCAGAAGTAAGGAGAAGAGGCATACTAGCCTCAAATGGACATTTCTCTTGGGAGCATGCCCCGGCTCAGCTAGAGCACACCGAAAAAAAGAAAAAGGAACAATTTGGGAGCCCAAACAAAAATAACAAAAAAAAAAGAACGGTTTGTAAACGTGCCTGAATAATATGGATGTGTGCGTAATGCGCGTGCGGTAGTCTATCGGAAGGCCTAGGGAGGGGTGTGTCGTTAGCCATGTAGGCCAGTGATTGGTTGTCTTTCGAAAAGCAAATCAATAGTGGTGTGCAGGGGTGCCGGTAGTGCGCGGTGCACGGCGCAGGCGACATCAGCTGGGTATCCAGGGCAAGCCAAGATCGTTCTAAGGGCTGAGGAGCTTTACCCAGTAACAGTTATGGACCTCAAGGGAGCAAAGGCCTAAGTGAGGGTCCAGTCCAAGAAAGGTCGCGGTTCTAACCGTACTGGGTCCGCTCCCGTCTTCCCGTCTCCATTTGTTTTCTCTTTTGAAAGCTCCTCTAATAAGGGCGGCTAGGGTGCCTTGCTTGTCCTGTGCAGTAGCACAGGCCAGATCAGAGTCCTAACTCGTCTCCGACTTGTGTAAAGAATATTCTGTCCGCACCGGACCAAGGTGTATATGCAGATGGAGGTGCAGAAGGAGATCAGAACAAGTCGTACTCACCTCCAGAAGCAAGTTTGAAAAAGAGATCTTCGGGTACCGAACCACCGAAATTCCAGATCACCGTAGAACGAGATTGCGATGGAGCTCGACGTGCAGCTTGGTCTCCAACAGCAATGTCCCGATGATCGGTCTGCCGAAAGAGTAACTTCTCTGTATCAAACAACCACCACGTACATTAATCGACCGTCTTCGCGTCAACGACCCAACTTTGTAGGCCACCACTTCGGTCGCTTCGCCAAGGTGAAAATGCCCCAACAAGCCTGAATAGGTTTGTAATCGTCAGCAAATCTGTACCAAGCAAGATACTGGTGCCTCGGGAGTGCTGAAGTTCCGTGTTGCTGAGCAAGGGTTAAGCCTAATTAAAATAAGATCCCGGTCTTCTGTCGTAGGATGATCAATGATCGCCTTTCCGGCACTCTTCTGAGTCAAATCTGTCAACTCCATGTCAATTACTTCATCTCCTTTTTGCTTTTTCTGGTCGCAACTGCAAGTAGCTTTTGGCCGCCTCCGGGGATGCTTCCGTGTTATGACAATAATGACTTTTAAAGCTTCGCAAATCTCTCATAACCGACTCAACGCCTACCAGCGTTTTTGAGCAATTTTTCCTTGTTCGGGAAAAGGTACGGAGGAACGACCGGGAAGAACAAGAAACGCAAGGGCGAGTGAGGCACATAGGTTGCAGATGATTATTGAAGTTTCTCACACTGGCGTCAGAACCCCTCGCAGTCGACAATTTTGGCTGCACATCAAGACGCCACTCCTGTCGACTCTCGGACGATAGAATGGATTAGGATCGAAAAGTGCTCTCTATTACGCCGTGCGGATTGAGGTGAAGGAAGGAATAAATAGCCAGAGAACAACAATAACGGACAAGCACTGAGAATGAGGTTATAATAAGCATACCTTGATTTGACAGATTGTGGTAAGTCTAAGTCTGAGTCTAGGATTCTTGGGTCCGAGTTGCCCTGTCTCGGTATGCACTGACACAAGCGATGGGTCTTCACACGGCTGGGTTCGATGCGAGGGCGAGAGTCGTGAGTATAGGCCTTGTTTGAATGAAGATGGCTGTGTCGGAACTCCTCGTCAAGTTGTTTCCTTGTTCGGATCGAAGAACATTCATTAATACTCGGGCGGGAGTGTCACTTAACTTATATGATCTCGTCGCTTTCCAACAAGAGGCATTGGCTTTGTGTTCCCATCATAGCAATTTGCATATAAGAATGCGATTGCATGGCCGACCGTAGCTGCTGTCAAGCATCGCGCAGCGATACAGACAGGGATGTTCTGTACGAGCCATGTACTCAGCATCCAGCTAAACATCTGATAAGAAGTCGGAGTGGCTTGCGAGCCATTTCATGGCTCTACCCGAGAAGTCATAGGGGGACTCAGTACGTAGAATAACGGCTCCCAGTGGTGAAGAACATACATGTACAGTACAGTATGTATTGCCTTCCAACCGCTTGGTACGCCAGTAGCTAAGGGGGTGGGTCGCGATGATGATGATGATACTTCTAGGGTTCGGTTCAACAGAACATCTGAGAGAACGCCACCTCGGCTCTTGAAGGGCTCCCAGACATGCAACGGGAAAGCCAAGGGAATATCACACTGCATATCGTGCCAGATGTTTATCATAACTCACAGTACGAGCCTTCTGGACAAAGGACGAGTCGGCTTTGTGAAAAGGTGCGGACATGCGATCTGCACAGGGGACCAGGATCCTCCCTTCAGGGGTGTACCAAAAGTTGTAGGGATCGCCCATGCTTGTAGCGTTTAGCTCAGGCCTGCTGATCAACCGAGCGACCAAGCAAGACTGGGTTCTGAGATCCTGCAGTTGCTATTGGGATGCTAGCGAAAAGATGGCGCGCGGGCCGCTCGCAAGGCAGCCGCCCTACAGCGCAAGGTTTCTGGTGAGCCTGTACTAATCCAAAGATTGGACCATGGAGGCCAGTTAAACATTTGATGGAGGGCTTTTGGAAGTTGTCGCAACCCTTTCGTGGAAGCGAAGTTTGATATTGATTAGCGCATTATTCCCTGCCTAACCTCCCCACCACCCACTCAAGGCCGAATCTCGTCGGTCAATGGAGAAATTCGAGGTCGAAGGTGTATATTGGTGCAACACAAGGATGGCATCTCATAATGAAAGTTTCGACGATGCTCCCAGAAAACACTCACTGCACTCAGTCTCAGGATGATAACAGAGTCATGTGGCAAAAGTCCGTCAGGATGGTTCTGGATACCCTGATCCAAACCTCTGGCTTGGGTTTTGACGAGATGAGGCGGTTACCCGAAGCGAAACCAGGAAGTAATCTGTTCAACTCGACACTCGTGGAGGCGAAACACATCTCGTTATCCTACCCCGCCTTGATCTCGCTGGTTCATACACAGCAGTGGTTGGTTGAGAGACCTCGATGTACCAGTTAACCCGCCCGGGGTGGGCGAGTTCACAAGTCTATGTGAACTGTCGCCCATTGCTTCGCTTGAGAGTTGTTGCACAGTAGTCTGTGAGACATCCTCAGCGACGGTTCACAGATTCACTTGTCTCTACCCGCAACCAAAGTTGCACATTCTCCATTTCCAGTATGCAAATGGAGGTTTCTTAGGCCAGGTGTCCGCCATCACTCTATTAAAACATGTTCGGCGGGATCAGCTTAAAGTGTTGAGATTTGTATGTAGTGCTCACTTGAGACCATCCCGACAACCAGGGTTAGACAGCGAGAGCCTGTTCCAGGGACTCGACACGTGCATGTTTCAGTGAGTGTCTTGACGTATCCGTACAGGCCAATGGAATCCACTTGGCAGCGTCGAATAGATTTAACAGAGTGTTGAATCAACGAAATGCTGTCAGGGGCCCGTGTCTGTTGTCAGAAATTGATCGTTCTGGTCAAAATTTCAGATAGCAATGCCATGTAATAGACCTGCAACAACAGACCCGGGATCCGGTTGATGCAGAGATATGTTGAGTATCAGCTGGTAATGATAGAAGAATATGAAACAGCCAAGCGATAGCTGGCTAAGCACATGGCTTCTGTGGCTATGCTTCGACCCAATTGAAGGCTTGTATGCGAGCAGCGAAGAATATTATGTTGTGCATCTGGTCAGGGGTATGAAAAGCTCATCCTTTTACTTGAGCGCATGCAAATTACAGGTTCCGTGGGAACGGTATTGCACGATGCTTGTATAACTGCTATGGTTTGTCGCAGTTGTTCGGTCCAGGCCGAAAGAAAACTCAACCCCACGTAAAAGACTGGGCAAGTAAGCTGAGACAGGCGCACAGGGTGCAGCTTATGTGATATCCTGTTACCGGTAAGTTTAAAATCTTGTCAGTGTGTTTGAGCTTCTTACCCAAGAGAAAAGAAAAAGCAAAGACTTGGTGTAGCTGCACTGCGAGCTGAGTATCCGTCTCTTGGCGTAACGTGAAGGATATTCGGAGAGTAACAAAAGCATCACGTTTCCCGCTGTCGTAATCCTGAGGCGATGGGTTGAGGAAGCGTGCATTGCAGGCGGAAAACAAGCGAGCGAGGGCTGGCGCCGATGAGGTTGTTGGTTTTCTGAGATCATGCAGGCCGTGTTGCACAAGCATCGCACATCGCACATTATAGATCTGGCACTTTCCCTAACGTCGTCTTTTCTTGTCCTATCGCACGGCATCCCTCGTTATGGACAGCGTGGTGCGGTGGCACAAAGCTGCGCCTCTGAAGAAGTGCGTGCTTGTGTTGGTGAAGCTGCCAATGAGACGTCATGGTTCGCGTATTACCAGCGTTGCAGGCTGATGCTTGGTGCAGAAGCTCATGAGTCTTCATCCTGATCAACAAGAAGGAACTTGAGTTATACGACACTTGGCCCGTACAATCATTGCCATCAATGGTAGTGAAAAAGACGAATTAACGAGCCTTTGCTGAAGGTCTGAAGTTCGCTAATAGGTCTGTTTAGGGACGCGTTTGTGACTGCTTATTCGTGGGTGATGCATAATCTGGCAACATTAAGAATTGGACATTTGAATGAATAATTTTCAGGCGCGTTTATCAAGTCCGAATACACTTGTTTGTTGTTGTGAATGGAAGCAAATATGTTTCTCTAAATCTGGTGTCGTTGACAAAGTATACGGTTGAGGCAAGAGAGGCCGCCCCCACTTTCAGTCCGTTTGCATTCGACGGTTCCTTCTCTCTGTTTTTGTACATGTCAATCGGCAGGTGCGTGGAGAAGAAAATACTCCTTCCACTCATCAAGTTCTCTGTACCTAGGTAGGTAGGTAGTTGGATAGTATCTAGGTACCTACCTAGGTAATCATATTCTTTGAAAATAAATATTGCTCAATCTGATGTCCTATCACGACGAAAGACTCGAGCTGCTGCGGTACCTTTCACAAATGCAACCGCTAACGTTTGCAAAAGTGATTAGTGGAGAAGACAACTCGTGCCCAGAAATGCAACGCAGTGTAAGTTGATGGTATTGTGCGCTTCTTCACATGGAACTGACTTAATATAAGTTATGTGTAAAGTTGGGGAAGAATTTTACAGTGCTTGCTATAGAAACAACCGCTTCCAATTGAGGATCTTGCCGCGAGGCAACTCATAACATATCACCTCATGTATTCTTGCCATGTATGGATGCTACCCTGAACCTCTGGCTCGAGTCCTCACTGCGTTACCTTTACTGCCTACGCGTTTGTGAGAGGGGATACTGCCCCAATATTGACCTTGCACTGCAGTAATGGCGAATGACAACGGTGGTGAAACCAATGGCTAGTATTTTGGAGTTTCGACACGATTCGGTATTGACCTGCAGCAGGCCTGGCTCTGTCCTGAGTCCTGGCTTGACCAAGCCAAGAACAACGACAAGGTTCTCCCCCCGACCTCTCCTCATCGGTGAGCTTCTAACCCGCAATTCAGTCGGCCAAGGAAAAAGAAAAGAGAAAAATGACAAACCAAGAATTATTAGAGAAGCGATTGGGTATGTACCTATCTATGATCCGCCGGTCGGCCATGCCGGGTCTTGTTGATTGGTTGTACATGCATTATACATGTAGCATCCCGTGGAGGGGCGATGTGTGATTTTCAAGATCCAGATCCTAGCTCTACATCATGTAACCGCCCACATTGGAGCAAAAGCTCGCTACTCTGTGCTACGATGCAGAATACACGCCCCTTCTACAGGGTACGGTCACGCAGCAGTGCTTCTTCACGTCGTACTATATCGTACAACAAGTGAAAAGAAGCGTTTTCCAAGACGATGAGATGGAGATGTGTTACACAAGCCCGAAGGGGAGTGCTTCCAGTTCGGCGATGACCACTCAATCTTTTGTTATTGTGGCCTTTGCGCTCCAATCGCCAAATCGACAAAGCTATTCCTCATTACCCCCTTACCGACGATGGGAGGAAATAGTCCTCGCGCACTTGCATCCACGCACAACGGACAAATGGGACTCCAGGACGGATCGGTACAATGTCTCCTTGCAGCCGCTAACAAGGAGTGAGTTGCGCATCCATAGGCCTGGGACCGATTATCGCACTTCAGGCACTATCCTAACTTTACAGTCATCCGGATCGCGACCCCTGGTTCGTCGGATATGCAGCCTCCCGCTTCGAACCGGCTGATAAAATAACCAAGACTGATGATAAAGCCCCAAGTCAGGGACTCGGGGAGCCGGACAATGAGGCAGCAATGATCTGACGGAATTATCCTCAGCTGGCTCGATAGTCCCGGCTCGACAAGCGTATGTGTATGGCTAGGCCGATCCCTGTTGAACTAGCGACATGCTGGGCTTCAAGCCGCGTTAATGATCCAATAGCAGTTAAGCCCAATGAATCTTCTATGAACCACCAAAATGTCCATTATCGCGTGGCTATATGGATCGCCGGGACCAGCAACTTGTCATTCTGATATGTCGAAATTATCGACATATAACAACCGTAGTAAGGTGGGGTTTTCACAGTCGGTTTTGAGTGAGGCTGATGGCAAGGGTTATCCTCGCACACCGTAACAACGCAGAAAAAAGCAAACAACACTTGACTCCAAGTGTCGTGCATTTGCTTCTGCACATTCAAAACAGGGACGTCTACAAATGACGTATTAACGGTCCCGAATTTGGAGAAAGACATGATCTGAAACTGTATCTGAAGTCTGGACGAGACAAGTATCAGAAACACTTTACCTTCGCTCCTCGGCAATCTTGAAGATCACTCGGTCTACAGCATGATAAAGATGAAATTATTAGCAAGGTTGGAGAGAAAAGACGACCTCCGAATGTGTCAAGGACTGGCGAGGAACCGTGAATCGAGAATGAAATATGATTCGATGGCAGTTTTCAATATATATGATGAGTTATGACAGGGCTCACATCTATCATAACTGCATGTGCAACTCAAACATGGCTGAATGACCTGTTTGTCAAGTCATTCGATTTTTGTGTCTTTGAAGATACTCTAGGGGCAGGTTTAACCAAATCGCCATGACATCTTCAGTTTGCACCGCCCTGATATTTTCAAAGAAAATCTTGCGACTGTATATCGGGTCGTTGATATGCATTGCCACGGGATATGGTACGCAGATGATATTCTAGAATCTGTAGGGCTAGCTGCTCGCCAGATCTACAGTCTCCTGCGATACTCAGCTGTTTTTAGAGACAAGGGCAGCTGATGATTGGGTCACGATTGCAAGTTCAGCAGTCTAGTCCAGTTGATCACGGTCGATCCTCAGCCTTGGACCTGTATAAGGCTCCAATAGCACTGGACCACCAAACGCGGATACGGATAGTGTGCTTACAGATAGACGGACAGTCTAAGCTCGAAAAGATAGGCATCGGTCCTATCAGAGACTGGAAGACACGAATCGTGTTCCGGCATGGCATCTCCAGACCGACATTACACACGAGTCAACACCTGTACAGAGTATGCGTACGGTTTAATCCATATATTTTCGGAAACTGGACTGAAGGTCAACTGCAAAAGGCGGGCGGCCTGAGCGCGCTCATCGAAAAAGCAAAGTTTGCGGTTTTCTGGGCATTGTGAAATAAAAAGCAAATATGCAACCAATGGACGTCCATCTGGGTAAAGTTATGGTCTGCATACTGTACTTGCAAGGAACAGTCATGGATACTGCCGGATGGAGGGCGTGGGGGGAGGGACTACGCCGATCTCTCTCCCTTTGGAGCAGTGGAGGGGATTTAAGCCCTGCTGTTGTCTCTTTTGTTTTAGCAGAGAACAATTACGGATACGGATACTACCCAAAAATATATCACATTTTAGCTCTCATTGGATGGTCAACTCCCACCGGACGCTACGCGCTTTGACACAGAACAAGGCTGGGCTCAGGTGAGGCGCCATCTTTTTTCCCTCTTTCTTCCAGACTAAGCCATGTGGTCTGGGTCTATGATCTATCCCGTGGACGGGAAGATGATCCTCTTTGGGGGCATTTCTGTTTTAAGCCGACTGCATATCCATCCCCTCATCCATGCTGCGCATCGAAAAAATTGGTGAAAGTCACGGATATAACTAGTGTCCACGGGGATCAAGGGAAACGACGCCGAGGGGATCTTGGCAGAGGCTAATGCTCCGTTTCCCCTTTTGTCTGGACTTTGTCTTGCCTTGTGAGCATCAGCATCTACTCCCAAAGTGAGACACGGGAGTGTCAACCGGGGTTCTCGTTCTCTACTAAGTTAAGTCGAGATCGGTCCAGGACTTGACTTGACTTGACTTGCTCTAATTAACAAGACTGGCAATGATCTAGACTAGTGAATGGCCAAGTCTGACTGCCAACTGTGCTGCCTACAGCGCATTCTTACTGCCATAATGATATGCCTAATATCGCATCCCTATCCTGGGTCATCATGTACTGCAACTCTGAATCGTCTGTATTATTACTACTGCACGCATGGGCCCTTTGAATGCAATGCTCGATCTGCCCTGATCTGCAAAAATGAGGCTGCATCGTAAGACTTGCATTTCGTCTCATCTCGTCATGTCTATTACCTGCCTGCCGGAGCGGCGTTGGTTTGTCTACACTTCTCAATTAGGCCATGGACGTTGCTTTATCAGGTCCCCAACTTTGGATCCCAGTTCCCTACCATGTACATCAGAGGCTCTTTTTTCGCCTCCAGAATTAATCTTCGTAAATCTAACCTCTTGTGAGACATAACGCGTTCGCGTACATGATTGGATATCGCTCTTCATATGCTGCATCCTGCTGCTCACCGCCTCGCAATGGAGGGCATCCTGTTCGTGGATATGGCCTCACCTTAGCTACCTCAATTTGCATACGCACAATCACTAAATAGGGATGAAAAGAGGAGGAGTCGACATGCACATGTGTATTCCCATATTTTAGAACAAGCGATGCTACTCCAGCCTTCCAGTTTCAGAGAACATTGCATCTTCTTTACAGACGTGGTTGCTCATGAGACTATCAGGATCTTCACCGCTCATATATGATGAGTCTCGAACGTAAGATCTGAAGCAGTGTGAAATGGTTGAGGCAAGACATCTGTAGAATGCAATGCAAGTGTTACAGATCTGTCTGTCGCTTATTCGTCTATCGGGATGCTATGTTGAGGCTCTTTGGCGGTGAGGTCTGTGCTGTTACGGTCAAGTTGTTGGAATGTATTTGTTGTTTCGATACTGCAGTTTAGGTCACTTGATATCTTGTCAAGACGAATGCGGCGAGATGCTTCGAGGCATGTACCTTGTGAAGTCGTCTCGACTTTGCCGTAAGGGAGCCGTAGTCTCTTGACACGGGGCATCAGTTGTATGGCAAGCACTTCTCTGTTGCGCATGCTATCGGGACTGCAGAAATGAGCGACTAAAGTTTCGATCTTACTATGAGAGAGCTCACGTTTGGTCGTGAGCTTGGTGCAGTACAACTTCGGGTGTCTTCGTAGCTCGCGATGTTGACAATCGTGAGTGATGGGAGACAGAGCCCTCAATTAGCACATGTAACTTATGCTAACAGAACTGACTTACAAAAAATGCCCAAAATTTGAGTACTGATGATGGTGAACATGTTACAGTTCTCCTTAATGCCCCTTTATGGTCTCTTGTTCAAGGCGCTTTTGGATCCCTTGGTGAACAGTGACAACTATCCTGCACACAGCGTAATTAACTCCGAGCTTCATATAAAGACCCTAGTGCTACAAGAGTGATAGAACCAATAATTGGATCGAAGCATCAGACATCTACGTGGGCTGCTCAATCGCAATGTCACAGAAGGAAGGGGTCAAATGCTATGGCATAGGGTAGGCTGAACAGTTTTAACGACAGAAGATATGTGGCTTTTTCCTTTCATAGGGACCTGAATTAACTGAGAGGGATGAGCTGACATGATGATTTATACGAAAAAGGGATGTCTCGATATACATAGCATAGTTGTTACGGAGTGGTGGTGATAGCATTCAGCATCGTTGGTGTACGACTCCATGACGAGATATATCTACCAGAGGACCCGGAACAGACAAACACGGAGTATAAGCTCGAGTAACTCAGTAAATCTGTAACGACTGTAAGTTTTCTCCAAGAAACTTGATCGTTTTTCCAAAATGACCCCGGGCATCTCAAATGATAGTGAAGATAAAGAATTCTCAGAACGCTCACACTTCGGTCATACAACCAGCCATGTGCTTATGTATTGGAGTCAGATAAGAATTATAGAAGGAGAACATGGGATCATAGCTTATGAGTCTCTTTGATACCATTTCGACAGCGGAACAAGCATGCGGATAGCCTTTAAGGGCTAGACATAGCGTATCGAAACCCCTGAGCAAAGCAAGTGAAGGGTGGACTGGCTTGTAAGTACTTTCCTTTCATCTTGATAACCCCAGTTTCACCGAGCTAACTCTAGGTGATATGAGCAATTAAGGTTGGCATCTAAGTTACAATGATCGACCCGATGTAAGGTCAGATCACGCCTTTCAGTCCTGGCGATGGGCGCAGATCACAAGTGTCAAGGCAGGTAGATAAGAGCATTTCTATGCCACGTGAGATCCCTCATCTCCTCGTCCAGGCGCCATGTGTCAGTTGAGATGGTATCCTAGTCCCCGCGTGGAAGGGTGTGGTTTGTAATCATTAAGCTGGACAGGTTCTTCTCGCTGTCAATATTCAGAGGGCAAGTCACTCGCTCCTATCGGGACCATCTCCACCGAATAGTAAAAACTGTGTGGTCTCATTAGCCTACTTCGCTTCTAACGAGTTGTTCATCTTCGTGATACTGGGATAATTGCACTTACTGGAGTGTCTTCAGCTGGATTCTGGTAGACTCGTGGGTTAGTTCATGTGTCTTGCAGACATGGTCTGCTCTACAGAGCCATACTACAATGATGGATACGCCCCGTGTGTTGTAGAAGCGTACCTTTCGCCATTTGGCAACTTTCTCCCAAGTTCGAAAGTAGAAGACAAAACGTGGACCATATATCTGTCACGCTAGATGTGAATCTACATCTCCCCAAAAGGGTCGAAGTTGACTAGGAGACACGAGGCGATGGTGTTGCCATCCATGAGAGTGTGACTGCGGTTCCGAGGCCGCTGCCCATCCTTGCATTCCGATGGCCGGCATATATGAGTTGAGAGATACTTGAAGTAGCCTTGGGGCTCATGAGAAGAATTTCCTAACGTCCATGATGGCAAATTGCGTTTTCGTGAAATAGGTAGTACGAACCTGATATTGTAGGAAGGATATGAATTTGGCATCAATGCAACACTCTGCAATTAGGCACTGGAACTGAGGAGGAGGAGGTATCATGAGCGCATCATGTGCTAGAGTGTTTACTTGGAGAAGGACACACAATACTACTTGCAGGGCCTGGAACAATGGACGAGTATGTACAGGAAGATTACTCGAGATCGCGCTCGGTCTTTGGGTGGTGGGCATCCAAATTTCAGGCTATGCTTACTTTGTAGGAACTAAACAGTAAGCTTCTATGATAAAGCAGTTTGGGTCTAAACAACATGTGGCTCGGTGTGTGATCATCGACAGCCCGTCAGAGGAGCAAAATAATATGAAGAACTAAGGTACCGATCATAACTTCCTGCTATAAAAATATATCCCCTAAAGGTCTTGGTATCCAGGTTTCGCAACATTCGAGGCGGCTACTCCCAGTACCTTCAAGTTCATAGACAATGTTGAGGCACGAAGGGAAGGCTACAGGATAATGAATGGGTTTCCGTCACCTGATAATTCACGTAAGAACATGTCAAGGAGCGAAGTTTATCTTGGGTATTTTTTCATTATGGCTATGGTACAGAGACTGGATTTCCAAGTCTATGGAGGTGGTAGAACAGTGGGAAGGAAAACATAGGTATATCAATCGCTTATACGCCTTCGTCTTCTTACCCAATCTTCACAACAAAGAAACCTGTGTCATGACTGAGCTGCCGTCTTTTAATTTTCCCCTTTTCACCACGTCGTCTAGTGTTTGAAGCTAGAAGATCCTCCATTAGCTCGAAAAGAGCTTAGATGATTTATTTGGGAGGGTTGGAGGCAACGAAGGCAACACCCTTCTCAATGTTCTTCTTGAGGTCGGTAAGACAGGCGTCAATGAGCTTCTCCTCGTTGGCGTCGACCTTGCCGATGGGGTGGATCTTCTCAACACCCTCGGGGCCGAGCTCGACCTGAGAGGAGAAGAAGTCAATGCCCTGGTCCTTGTAGAGAGGAGACTCGACGAAAGCGGGCTCCTTGACACCCTTCTCGCCCTGGACGGCGCGGAGGACGGAGTCAGCCATGCGGGCACCAGCCATGGCCATGGAGAGAGTGGCAGAGCCAGCACCGTCCTTGGCCTTGACGACCTCGTCACCACCGAACTGGACACGCTTGACGAGCTCAGCGTCGGAAGAAAGGTCGGGGTGGTTAGACTGAGAGAAGAGAGGGACGATGGTGACACCGGAGTGGCCACCAACGACGGTGATGTTCTCGTCCTTGGGGTCGGTTCCCTTGATCTCGGAGACGAATCGGGAAGCACGGACAACGTCGAGGGTCGTGACACCGAAGAGGGTCTTGGGGTTGTAGACACCCTCAGCCTTGAAAACCTCCTTGACGATAGGGACGGTGGAGTTGACGGGGTTGGAGATGATCAGGAGCTTGGCCTTGGGAGCAGCCTGAGCAGCGGCCTTGGCGAGGTCACGGACGATGGAGGCGTTGGTGTTGAAGAGATCGTCACGGGTCATACCGGGCTTGCGGGGAACACCAGCGGGGATGAGGACAACCTCAGCACCGGAGAGAGCCTCCTTGAGACCGGCAGCGTTGGGCTCGTAACCCTTGACGGAGGACTTGGTGTTGACGTGAGAGATGTCAGCAGCAACACCTAGCAGAATTGTTAGCCGGTCGATTCTGAACTGGTTGAGGTGGCATCATAGCTTGGTCGGGTTTCGGGGTAGCTCGACCGAGGCTGTTGTTCCTCGATTCATCGCAAGCGAGGCGTTCGCAACCCAAGATACCCTTTCCAAAGCATGAGGAGCGAATATTGTTACGTACCGGGTCCGCCACGGATATCGTAGAGAGCGAGGTCAGTGACGCGGGGGTTCATCTTGAGGAGAAGAGAGAGAGGCTGGCCGATACCACCAGCAGCACCGAGAACGGTGACCTTGGAAAGCTATCCATGACAGTTAGTACATGTTTACAGAGAACTGAAGCTGGATTGGCGATCATGAAGTCGTTCTCGGGCTTCATGATGGCCTCTCAAGACCGGCCCGGCCTTGATCGGTGAAGAGGAAAAAAAGATCAAGCGGCACAAAGCATTGCGCAATGTAAGAGGGGTATTAACTTACGTCCCGGGCGGTGGCGGAGAAAGCACGGCGCTGGATGCGAGAAGCGGCGAACATTTTTGCGATTGATAAAGTGTTCAATTGGTGAAAAGGGTAAAAAAGGACGGGATGGGGGTGGAAGAAAGAAGAAGTTGGCGATGAGCACTTTAAATACGGGGAGGAATAACCGGAAGGAGGAGGACAGGATGGGGAAGCTCCATCCAAACGCAAGGCAAGTCAACGCCGGGTTAGACTCTATCGGGTTTAGCGCATCGAGCTGACTGGCCAGCACGGAGGACACTCGGTATTTTGAGAGCACGGAGCAACGGGGGGGTTAAGTTCAAGCAATGACGATGAAATAGCAACTGTAAGGCATGAACATGAATGTAGTTACGATATATTGGAAACAGTGAGTCACTTGACGCTTAAGACTAGGTACCTACCTAGGTACCTATGATTGAAACAATAGTCTTCCGTTTGCTTGAAAAGTTTTGTGTTCGTACTGCCCGCTCACAACCAGCTTCAAAATCCAACCTAGGTACCTACTAAGCTTCCATCCCGAAAATGTTTGATCGGGTGTTGTATGACAACCTGCACAACCCCAAAGTAACCACATTTCGCCAAGCACTACTGCGACCGTAGTCTACCATTTGACACTGGCTATTCTAGTGGATTTGCCTTCATCTTATCTCTCGATCTGGTGGAGAATGGGAGATATATCATCGTCAAGTCCCCAGAGATGTCGCTGTTCGTGGTTGGCTCGCTTCAAAGCTGTTGACTTATCCATTCATCCGGTAGTTCCACCTTGTATCCAAGCATCACAAAGAAATCTGTAAATGTTTGCACATCATAAGTACGGGATACCTCGGGAAGAATTGAAGTTCCCATGCTGGAAGCACGTGTACGGAGAACGGAAAGATAACCCGAGCACTACACCTGTTGATTCTCTTTGCAGACGGGACGGATCATACACAGGGTCCTTCATGCTTCAGCCACACAGTGGACCCTTCCTGGCACATCCCTCACTGCCACTGATCACTCTCTAAGTATCTGAGTAGTCTATCACCGATAACTTGGAACCAAATTTCATTTTAAAACTGTTATACCCCATCGCTCATGGCTGATCAAACATGGAGTGCAGCCTGGGCAGGTCAAGGTCGGCGAGTGAGTCAGCATAGAATGTAGATTTTGGAGGGGCTAAGGCGGCTTGGTGGGGGAGCTCCAAGCTGTCTCTTTCAACGACGTCAACAATCCGATCTCAACTTTTTCGACCTTAAAACCTCCAGGAAGAAATATTCACGGCCCAGGATCTGTCAGGACATCAGAACAAATCTCGTTTGCAGCGAAAGACACCCATCATGTCCATCGCGCAGCTCTCGCAGCTGTTACCGCTTCCTGATGAGGAGCTCAAGCAGGTCCTCGATTACGCCTCTACTCTCTCCACAGCCGAAGCGGCGGATCACTTTGGAAATCTACTAGGAGACTCTCCTCAAGCGATCGAGTTTATATCGTCGTTCAACTCGCGGAGACAAACATCGGCGCCCGGTAGCTCCTCGTACTCCAATGCTGCTGCACCGCCAGAACCCGAGTCGCAGAATATCGAGGCCGTACCCAAGGCGAAACGCCAACCAAAAAAGAAGAAGGCAAACATTCACACACCACAGGCCAGGCAAGTTAGCGACTATGCTGCACCTGCTGGTACGACGTACAGCAAGAAGGATTTGAGTCTTGATTACATTCCTCAGCGGTCGAGCGCTCCTAGCAGTAACCATGCTTCGAGATCGTCGACTCCGAAACCCGATCCTAAGCCTGTCGCGAAGCCTCCTCCTAGGCAACATGCTTCAGCCGGTTACATGCTTGGTGAGGGACCACCCAAGTCAAAATCCAAGTCGACTCCCGCTTCGCGCAGTTCCACACCAAAGCCAGCGGCAACTACCACCAAGATTTCAATAGCTGGAGGCATGCCCATGGCTGGCGCCTCAACTGCCATATCTGATCTTGATGCTGCTATCCGTGCGCTTGAAATCTCTACAAACCCCACATTGGATAACTCCAAGTCTAGAAAGTGTAATTGTGTTGCTACGAGACATCCTCTGCAAGGCGCAGCACCAAACTGTCTCTCTTGTGGCAAGGTGATATGCATGAAGGAGGGTTTGGGACCTTGTACTTTCTGCGGCAGTCCTCTCCTAACACCGGATGATGTTCAAATGATGATACGAGAGCTTAAGGATGAGCGAGGGCGTGAACGACAGGCCGCTAACCGTGATGCCAATCGTCGCGCTGATGTAGCCAAGACACCGGCACCGTTTACTCAACCCCGCGGTAACGACGGCCCTTCACTTAGTGAAGCCGAAGCCAAGGCTCGTGCTCACCGTGACAAGCTTCTCAACTTCCAAGCTCAGAACGCAAAGCGAACTACCGTCCGCGATGAGGCGGCTGACTTCGACGTTGGCGGAGCACTTACAGGAACGGGCAGCATGTGGGCGACTCCCGAAGAGCGAGCACGCGAATTGAAGAGACAACAAAAGGTCCTGCGAGAGATGGAATGGAACGCACGACCAGACTACGAGAAGCGTAAGCAAGTTGTTAGCATTGATGTGGTGGGAGGCAAGGTCGTCCGCAAGATGGCGGCTGTCGAACGTCCCGTTACACCCGAGTCCGAAGATGAGATCGTTGATGAGGCCAACAATGGTGGCTTTGAGGACTCATCTACGAATAAGGGTAGTGGAAGAAACGGAGGCGCTTTCAGTGGCAATCCTCTGCTTGGATCATTAATTAAGCCTGTCTTTGATGCCAAGGGCAAGGGTGCTGAGGTAGAGGGACGGGAGGCACGAAAAAAGAAGGGGTGGCAGCGTGTTCAGCATGATCTTGATAACAACGAGGGAGTCATCTTAGATGGCGGTGTCTACGGACATGCTGGAGACGATGAGCCAGCATGTGGATGAGTTATTCTATAGCAAGCTAGCTTTGGAGCGCAACTATGGTGTTGAGATCATGATAAAATAGACGACTTGTTGAAGCGACATAGACCATGTATTATAAGCATCATGAATAGAAAACCGGGCAAAAACATTCAGAATGATTTAAAATTACAATTCACTGCAATAACCACAAAGTCTGGTATGTATGAATTCATCATTTATCGCGTTCTGAGGAATCCCTATATACATCCTTGTCTTATCAATCTCCAATTGTTTACAATCGATAGCTGCGGCTTGTGCCGCACGTGATCTCGCGTCATCAACGCTTTACTGACTTTTCCTGGCCCAAGCGTGTCATGGGTCTGGTTGTCACCCACGATCCACGAAAGGAGGGGGAAAAGCAATTTGGGGTTACAGGGGTGAGGTCATTCCCGTTGCACTCATTCATTGAGGATTGATTTATGATAACGATTCGCTGCAAGTCTGCGACATTTTGATGTGTGATTCTAGGCATCTAGATACTTGAACCATATCTTGTACTGATGCCTATGTGTTTTGCGCAAGCTCGTAAGTCGGGCCCTCACAAAACCTTGCAGCGCCACGCGGCTTTTAATATTTTCGAGCTGCATGACCGAGAATGAGTGCTTTACTGGCACCTCAGATCATGACAGGGGTGTATCTGCACCTCACCAAAGAGGTGTCCTATTCACAAGCTGGAATTCGCCTCAAGATAACGTTCATGCGACACAGATGACTTGTATCCCCGTTGACGGTTCACCAGGAGAGTCTGTCCGCGGTTCAGTACATCAATTAAGCCTCCAGCGGATGAACGCCCTGAAAGAGACCCCGGAACCACCCTGCAGCCACTAAAACTTTAGTGTATCTTTAGCAGATTTCGGCTCGGTCAACCTTGTGAGCACAGAACGTTTCCATGCAGGCGCACACTTTAAGGTATTTTGCACTGACCGAGTCAAGTCATAAACGTCGCGTATCAGATCGCGTTGAATCTATACTTATCTTCTTTCCCACAAACCCGATCCATTGCAGCCTCAAATTCTGATCAAAGCAGGAACGTCCTTAACCTTACCTGCCGTTTGGGTCTCTTGTGGCTCCTTGTTTAAAATTAAATATATTCAACGTGGATCACCCATCTCATCTTGAATTCATAATGGCCAACAACCACAAATAAACAGAAAACAATCAATAAATATCATCGCCCTCGCGCCCTGGTCAAATCCAATTATTTCCCTTGTCTCTATTCTTTCTCTAGCTCCCTTGAGATAGCCCGGATTTCCCGCCGCGCTGTTTCGTCTAGACCCTAGACCCTTCGTTCTGGGGCCTCTAACGTGTACCTCCACTCCCGGACAGTTGTCGGTCTACAGCGCCTAAGTTAAAGTGAGGGTTCACCTGTACAGCGGAGGCTTATACGTTCTGGAATCCCTCTAATTGTGGTCCTGGAACTTCACCCTAACAACTCTCACAACTCCTCTCTGGAGGCTTCAATACGATCCGTCATGAGTCCAAACCAGCCTTTACATGAGATTGCGCTGAACAACAACCGTATCGCGCCTCCTCCGCCGTTCAAGACAGTCGACGCTACTGCTGGTACAGCGACAGCAACGGGAGCGCGACAAGGTGGGGATACCGCGGTACCACTGCCAATCCCGGCCGACGCGCTCTCGCGAGCCTCCCACCCGATTGCGTCGATAACTGCTGCGCCCGACGACGGTGCTGCTGTTGATTCAACGACCAGAACTACAACAGCACATGCAGTTGTTGTCGCTGCTATCGCCAAAATGCAGCGCAAGCCTTCTACCGACCGCGACGATGGTTCTACACAGAGCCATCCTCGTTCGAATACCGGGTCGCAAGACACCACCATGACCGTTACAACAGATCCCACATTCACGCCGCCAGCGAGCGACGCCAGCAACTGTGCACCTGGACCGTCTAGCCAGGATAGCCAACTGTTACAGCTCTCCGAGATTGCTGCCGCACAGGACAGGATTTACTCGAATACACGGAAACGAATGGCCGACGGTGTGGTTAAAAGCCGTACAGAAAGCCAAAGTCCCGTTAAAGGCCATTCAAGAACACCGAGTGCTGTGAGCAGAACATCAGCGGGTGGTCATATTGGAGAGGTATGTCAACCGCGACGGTAGAAGGCCGCGTCTTTGCTTTAATTGCTGTCCGGTTTGTGTGGGATTACGACTAACACGCCCGCTTTAGTTGTCTAACGAACTACGAACGCGTCTCTCGTACGCCATGGTCAAAGTCAACAATGGCTGGCAGTCAAATTCGCTCGAAGAGGTCGAAAACATGGCATCGCAAGCTGCTTCTCCCGTTTCAAGTACATCCACCGTACACCGCCGACAAGGCTCATCCGCAAGCCCTCGAATGGCCATGAGCAAGCCACCCTCGTCCTCAGCTCCCTTACCACAAGCTTCTGCTACTGAACGACGGAAGTCACACACACCACCGGAAACGATCTGGTCCAAGCCTTCTCTCGCCCCGCCAGCACCTATTCGACCTTCTGCGTTACCTGCACCAAACGTAAACCCGCGTCGTAATTCTCATCCCCATCGAACGCCGGGTATGCTATCACACTCACATTCCGCCTCACCTCATACACCTGGCCAACCGTCTGCCTTGCATCATGGGGCCAGGTCTCGTATCTCGGGCGACCCAGTCCTCATGTCACCACATCAAAATGTGAGGGAACAAGATGCTATTGAGACCTTGCTCTTTATGAGTAGTCCAGGAAACTCGGCCAACTTGAAACACGCATTCTCTCCCCCAAGCTCATCAGCACCGAATGTCATGGGCAGACCCCAGGCTCCGCGTCACGCGTTGCCTTCGGGACCTAGAAAGCCACTACCCTCACAGCGCCAGACACAGCAGGTTCGAAGATCTCCTTACGAAAACTCATCCATGGGTCCGCCTCCTGGTTCACCAATGGATCTAGATTCACCGCAGCAACATTATGGTGGCCAACATAGAGCCATGCCCAGAAGACGTACGATTGGTGGTCGAAGTCAACTACGAGGGACGCTTTCACTACCCAGCGGCATTGGCATAGGGAATGGAAAGACGAGAAAAACATTACGCGATGAAGACATCGAGAGGATGCTTGACCAGGCCAGCGCAGAGACAGGCGATAGCTCTGACGACGAGGAGATTCTAATACCGGCAAGAAGGCCAGTCGCCGGAGTCATGCAGTCATAAAGTGGTGTTTGTGTTCTGTTTGCATTGGTAATGGTAATGGACATTGGTTATTTTGGGTCATCCGGGCAGCTATAAAACCTGCAGACGATACCTCTGCAGTACAATGATCTTTCTCAACAGCGTTGTTGGAGTCTTGTTTCAAATCGTTTTTGCCAGGAGAGATGATGCAAGAACAGCCAGTGATTTGGCGTCGATTGATTAAGCATGGCATGCTTTGGATATCTCGTTGGTTTATATCGGTCTGCGGACTGAATTGTTTTACTACGGTGCATCGTGCAGGGTTTTCTGATTTGAGCGTAACGGAAAGGCGGTTTCTCTTGCATGAAGATACGAGACGAGCCATGTGTTCCGCGATATGATCGGTCGCGTGGAAAAAATTGGCGTTTGGGCTATTGCTTCAGTTTATATATACGACTGTGGCTGTTTGTCAATACCACGATTCCATTAGTGCATTCAACGATATTGTCTGGTCTACTATATATTCCATCAAGGTCGAGGGCCTGGTAGCGCATGGAAATACTGGTTACGTTAATATCAGGGACAGGTCAACAAAAAAGTGGTTTATTTGTTATGCGCAAATACGCTTGTTGTGATTTGAAGCAGTCCAGGCCTCATACTCTTGACTTGAGAGTTGTATTTACACTCTGATATTGTATAAACGCCTGCCTTGAACGCCTATTCGGAAATCCCAATCATATCACATCTGAAACTTGCTATTTTTACACGGCAGCCATTGGCTACCAAGCCCTGCCAACCTGCGCGGGCCTAACATACTCATGGATACTCATGGCCACTGCGCTTCCAGGTCTGGAGCTCACAGGTCTTGGCGATTCATATGGGTTGTTAGGAAGACCCAGATAAGCGCTCTGCGCGCGGTTCTGTCGAGGGATAAGATGATCAGTGCCACTGGTCCTGTGGTTCATGGTCATCATTGATGCTCTGTGCTCAAGCTCGACCCAAGCTGCTGCCGACCTTCTGCGTCGAGCATCTGTACTCGTTGCGGCGTCGGCCAGGAAAAGAGTGTAGTCATCGCTGCTTGCTTGGCTTGAGAGGGTGCTACTGCGTGTTGCAGTCAACGCTCGTAGCGCTCGCTCGCGATGATCAACGTCGGGCTCACTGTCGGTGATGCTGTGGTTTCTACCCAATCTGTCGGCGCGGCAGTTGTATGAACAAAGCGTCGTCTCATCGGCCTCGACCATCATGGTCAGACGGTTGGTAGCAGTCTTTGAAAAGTCGCTTGCTGCATGGCGTGGTACGTAAGCGCCTCCGTATGGAGGGTACGTTGGTGATTGAGGCATAGAGTATTCATTGTCGAATTGGTTTGCTGAGGAAACGGACCAAAAACGAGAAGCTCGTCGAGAAAAGCGAGATTGTGTGGGCGGTTGTTGAAACTATCTCTTGTAAGTCAGGAGTTTGAAGAGGGCATCTGGGGGCTTACCTCTTGAGGAATAACTTGGATTGTGCTTTCATTGTCGCTCTCGTCGTATAGACGAACGGAGTCGGAGCGTTTACGAGAACTGAGAGATAGACGACGGGAGATTTTGGAAAAGAGAGACTTTTTGGATGAGTTGTTGCTTGGGAGGGATTTGGAGCGATGAGTTCGAAGAGACTTCATGATTGCAAGCCGAAGATGTTGGAAAAGAGAGAAAGGAGAATGTCTGAAGGCTTGAGTTGGAAAAGACAGACAGAAGTAATAAATGAATGTTTAAAAGTGGAATGAATGTATCAAGGTGAGACGGCGTTTCGCTTCACTTCGAAGGCAACTCCGGACGGGGGGTTGAGCCTCACGGGTTTATATATATATACCCACAAGGGTCTCAAGTATGGGGTAGACTAACGTTACTTTTCAATAGTTGGGTCAATGGACGTAAGCTTTTGGACTAGGACTAAGTGATTAGACGCCTGTTGGAACTTGGATGTGTGATACGGCTCCGACCGAAGAACGCCACTGGATGAATTGTTTGCTACAGCGCCCGTCTAGAATGAATGAAACATTGGATTTTATAGTGGTGTGCAGACGTGCGCCTCTCGTTAGCGACAACGAATTGGCATGGTTCAATATACAAAGTGAATGCCACTTTGTTTCGGGTATCGACTTATAGTCACGCCTTGTTGGTTCGTTTTTGCCGCTTGGACGTAGACCCCTGACCGGACGAGACGCTGATCTATGTCTTACAACAGAGTATTTTCTGTCCTATTTTTGGCTTTTTCATCTCGTCTCGAGTTTACAACCTTTTTGAACACGTGTGTGAATAGATTGGCTTGATACCCGACAAGATTTATGCGTGTTCTAGCATAGTCTGGTCTTGTCAAAACGTATGATTAGAAGGGTGATGCTGGGCAGAGCATAGGGTAGTGGTTGGTACCAGCGCTATGGATGGGGATATGGATGGAGAGAAACTTAAACGCCCTTGGGACCAGCCTTGTCGAATGCGGATACGGATGGGACTTTCCGAGGTAAACAATCAAACACAACTGGACAAAATGTATATTCTCAACATTAGAATAATCGTTAAGATTTGTTCTGATCGAGATGCAATCAGGCAGGCTGTCAAGTATGTTCAAGACATGGAAGAGAGACCTGTCAAACTCCTTCTCGAAGCGCCAAGGATTCTTCCCGAAACATTCTTCAACGTTCCTTGCAGGTACAGCAATTAGTCTAGTCACAGTAATCTGCCGACTCGGAATTATTATGCAGGTCAACCGACCGTTAACTTTTGTTCCTGCAGAAGCGCTATTCTCTCTTTCAACCCAAACCTCTGTCTACCAACCTGCCAACCAACCAAGATACTAAGCTTCTTCCCTCTCGGTACCGAACAACTCCCCCATCCACTACTTCTCCCATCTTGTTACGCAAAGCGTCTCGCTCAAGAACAGCCTTGATTTCTTCATAAGCTTAACCTGCGGCGTCAAGAGTTGTCACATGAGCTTCAACCGATCTTCTACTGTACCTTAGACTTGGTAACTGTCCGTGGTATGGGAATCTAGGACGTACTAGTCTAACCGCTCCGCATTCCTTGTGTCGATAACCTTTTACCATCGCCCGGTCTGGATTTTGTAGGCGGGTTCGTGACAAGAGCGGCACCGAGGTTTGCGAGGATTTTCTTTAGGTCTCATGCCTCTTTCGTCATTTTTATTGAAGTACATCAACGGGCCCGAGGTGAATGGATATACCGGATCGCATATGCTGTAACATATCGTGATACTGTAACTTGAGACTAGAAACGTCGTCGATCGGTGATCAACAGGGGATGAAGGGTTTCAGGGTCTCGATACAAAAGAAGTTTTGCATTCACATTCCTGTCTTAGCATGCTATTCCCGAATTGCCGTATCGGTTGGAAGCATGCGGACTAGAGCGATGTCAATAGAAGTTTACATGCCCGTCTTCCAATGGGAACCGGTACCAGAGGAATGAGCCGGAGGGCTACCGTGGAATGCTTCTATTGTCTTGTTTGCTTCTGAAGAAATTCCAGGATCCCGGAACCAGGAACAGATGGTACCTGTTGCATCCGCTGAATTGAGATTGTACACCCAGTTAAGTTTCACTCCTCAAGGTTCATCACTTTACGATCAGCGACATTTGGTTTGGAAACTCGTATATTCTGTACCAAATTTTATCACCCCTGCCTCAAACCCGGAAACCCACTGTACTTCCGATTTAGGCCTTTCTTCCACTGACGTTTTTGTTCAAGTCAATCTCTTCTGGTTCAAGTCATAAGTCGTATCGATAGAAAAAAGAAAACTCCGAATGTGTAAGATATCGGCCAGCCCCGGATGCCCACTGCACTTCCGGCCGGTTCCAATGCGATAAAGACAGTATGGTAGCTTATAGCTACCAATAGAAATGCACAACTTTGTAGCTTTCAAGTAATAAGGACAGTCTGTGTGTTTAGACTTCCACGGAGACAGGGATAGAGACAACCTCGCAGGTATTGTTGCAAGGCATCTGCAGCTTAGCCAATGCACCGTAACCTCCACGAACACACTCTGCCTCAACGCCCTTGGCACGAAGGACACTGTTAGCAACACGAGAGCTATCACCGTCGTAACACAAAGTCAAGACCTTCTTGCCACGGAGCATAGACATGAGCGCTTCTGCGCTAGCATTTCGGTTACCGCTCTTGTCCTTGACGCTGAAGAGGCTCTCCAGCTCAAGCCAGACTTCCTCGAGCATGGCACACTCGTCGGCGGGGTTGGAGAAGGGGCTGCCACTGTCGGGTCCGTTGCTAAGAGCCTCGAGGGGAATGTTGACAGAGTTGGGTAGGTGGAAAGCGTCGTAGTCTGATGAGCGGCGGAAGTCCAGGATTTGGGTCTTGGTCGAGGGAGTGAGGGCCTTGTCGATTTGGTCTGCGAGGGAGAGGACGGTGTCATGTGTTCCTAGGGGGTGAATGGTGAAGTAGTTTGACAGGGCAGTCAGAGAGTTGAGCTCCCAGGCGTCATCATAACGGTAGAGATCGACATTCCTCAAGCGCTGGGTCATGTTAGTATTGCCCTATTACCAGGTTCTGCATTTTACATACCTCGTTGCGAAGAGGGCTAAACTTCTCAGGACCTAGGTTAGAGAAGTACTCGTTCAAGTACTGGAAGGGGAGATCGCAGCACATGAACACACAGTGGATCTCGCCATCAGGTCCAGCAAGCTCCGATAGCTTTCCCTCTTGCTTCAGCTTCTCAAGGCGCTGGAACAGACCCTTCAGAGTGAAACCCGAAGAAGGACCGCAGACGATGCCCTGGCGGGTAAGGTCCAATGAGAGGGAGTATGAGTCTGGTGCACCGACTTCCTCCAGGGCATCGTGAGAGGCTAGGTATGGGAACTCAACCTCGCTCATCAAGGAGTACTCGCGAGGTCCAGGGACACGCTCTCCTGCGTTGGTACATACACTGTCAAGGTTAGGAATTACTCGAGGATGTTGATGATGTCAACGGAACTTACGCAATTCTGTACACATCAGGCTTGGCCTCCTTGAAGTAGGTCCCGAGACCGGTCATGGTGCCTAAAATTGAGTTAGTACGGTACGCATAAGACTTGTAGTTGATGAGCATATCTTACCAGATGTTCCCATGGAGGCTACAATCACATTGATCTCCGGGAGTTGGCGGTGGATCTGAGGACCAGTCCATCGCACATGTGACTTCCAGTTCTGCGGTTTGTTAGCAAATGAGTATGGGGTTTTGCAGAATGGGAGACTTACATCGTCGTTGATGTACTGGTTAGGACTGCATACAGATTCAGACTGGGCATCCTTTCGGGCTGCGGCTCTGATACCACCTCGCTCATCAACCGGCGTAGGTTGAGCAGGTCCACCAAAGAGAGTGCTTCTCAGTAGTTAGCAAACATTGTCTCATAGGTGAGTAATGTGACTTACACATTGAGGCCAAAGAACTGCATCATACGCAGCTTGGTCTCACTTGTCTTGTTGCTGAGGTAGGCGTGAACATCGTTAATGCCGTGAAAAGCACGGGCAACCATGGCCATGGAAATGACTGTTGAACCGGAACTGCTCTCGACGATGGTCTTTGTCTTGCCAGGCTCAACACCGTTCTCCAACAAGTTCATAGCTGCACAGGAATTAGCTACTTGCTCAGTGGTTGTTATAGATCTGCAGACTAACCAGGCATAACCTTGACGTTGGTAGCAGGATGCATGGTCATCATCTTGGCGTAGATGCGAACGCCATCTTGACGGTAAGGGTTGAGACAATCGGGAATCTCAACTAGAGGCAGAGGTGGTGACTGCTCAGGGTCAAAATAGTTGCGAACGGATTCAGGACCCTTGAAGACATTGAGATGCTCGGAGCCTGTCATACTGGTCACGTATTGCTTGTAAAGATCTAAAGTATCAAGTGAATTATGAGGACAACTAGACAAAAACACACAAGAGACACATACGAGAGAGGGAAAGAAGAAAGAAAAACTGAATCGACTAGATCCAAGTTTTAAAGGGATTGGATATTTATTCTCGAGACGAGTTAACCAAGTTAAAACCCCGCTGGACAGTAACTGCACCCACGTTTCTCTGGGTCAATAGCGGAGGTGCGAATCCTAGTATCACATCCACAGGCCGTATGATGGGCTGAAAGAACAAGTCTCAGTCCGTGAATAACTCCGGGGAACATGACTATTGAACCGAGTGATACCTTGATTGGTGAGTCCAAAGTGTAGACCGCATGTGAGATCGAATAAGAATGCCAGGTAAAATGCACATGAATTGCGGTATGGGTATGGCAGATTCTTTTGACCAATTGCGAACCCCACGGGACTTGTTAGTAAAATTTCAAGACTTCTTATTGTTCCAATGCAGTAGCGTTCTTTCGGGTCGTCGTCATGAGTCCTGGTCCCTTCGGACCATCGGCTGTGGATATCCAGTCATGCAACGTAGTGGAGTTTTGACTGCGCACAAACGGGTCTGAAGTGAACACTTGAAGTCTTGAACTTGCAAGAGAACAAATCAGAGAGCTCTCACTTGAGTGTTAGCGGCGAAGAAGCGGAGGTTCTTGTGCGTCTTGACTCTTGAGTCTTGGCTAGGAAGGAGGAAACAATTCGCCTCGTCTAGCTCGTCAAGTTCAATGCATGTATGTACAGTACTGTACTGCGATCCAAGCGGATGACTGCAGTAGCTTGTTTTTATTCAAGCTCGGCAAAGATCAGAGTGGGATTTTCACTGTTCGGCGTTTGTGAAACCATTAAGCCCGATATCAAGTACGACATGGATTATGTTGCCGTTGTCATCTTGTAATGGTAATGCAATGTAATGCTAGACAAGTCTTTGAGTGGAGAATAAAATCAGAACAGTGAGAGGTGTGATGCTGTACTACGGGGAGTTGATCGGTCCATCTCTTCCCGTTGAAACCTCAGGTTACACTTGCAGCCGGGGAGTCGGCAAGCATCATCACGTGGAGACTCACGTGCCTGTTGTTTCCTGGAAGTGAGGCTTTCACAGCAGGTGGAGCCGGCGCCGGATGGCGTTAAGCATTGACATCCGTCCGTTTTCAAGACTCCATCTCGACTAGCGAATGGCATCATTTATACAAAACAAGCAAGCACTATCAAAAACTCAACAAACCTTCTTTGCAAAAGGCCTCATCCGGAATCAGTAGCTGGCAGCTATTTACCTTACGCGACTCATATCAAACTCTGTTCTGCTCGCTTACAACAGGTGACCACTTTTTTCTGCCGCGTCCACCGGTCTAATTGCGATGTGCAACCATCAACACGAGAAAAAATGCTCCCTTTAAACCCGCTTTATCGTGCGAGATTGAATGAGGTTTCAGATCCGCCATTTTTAGCCATTGGACCCCGTTAATATGACGGCATAATAGAGATGATCCCCCTTTGGGTTGTGGAGTCAACCGTAGGACAGTCGGTACATTATAAACATCACCGCCGCGCTTTTGATGGACTGGTCACGTCGGTTTTGTCAAGCGATCGGGTGTTACTATTCGTGAAGGAAGGAACCATCGGCAGAAACTTGACAATCGGCACTTTCCGTTTTTACATTCATTTAACCTCTGAGAGGTCCTCTGCATTCGCTCAAGATTCCATTTCTTTAATTCATCTTCTTTTCGCACACTGGTCTGTGAATAGCAGCAATCATGATATCCACCATTTTCCTCACCACCCTGGCTTTGGCTGGTCTTGGTACCGCCAAGAACATCAAGGTCGAAGAGACCCCCGTCCTCCCGAATGGCTGGGAAAAGATCGACCAGACTGTTGATCCTAGTCATGTCCTGCGACTCTCTATTGCTATGCGACAGCCTGATATCAAGAACCTCGAGACTGGACTGCGAAAGCGCGACGCTACCTGTGGAAAATACATCCAGCGACACCTCAGCCAGAAGGAGGCACTCGCACTCCGAAACCCAGACGACAAGGACGTCGACCAAGTGTTGTCATGGTTGAAGAGCAAAGGTGTGGCGGCAAAGGCGACGTCCGACAAGGATTGGATTCATGTCAAGACTACCGTGGAGGAAGCTCAAGATCTCCTCGATGCCAAGATTGGCTTCTACCAGTTCGGAGATCAAGAACCCGTCCTTCGAACAAGAGACTACTCAGTACCTGAGTCTTTGGCTGATTCCGTCCACTTCATCCATCCCATCGCCAACTTTATGCGACCTACAAGGGAACTTACCACTCCCGACCCGGATTTCACTCCCGACATGCTCAAGAGCTTGCAGCTGGACAAGCGTGCCAGCATTTCTTGCGCCCGAGCTGTCAAACCCGACTGCCTTCGAGAACAGTTTAACATCAGCTATCCTGCCTACAACGGTACCTCGCCGATCCGCTTCGGTATCGCTGGTTTCCTTGAAGAGTACGCCAACTACGCAGACGTCGAGGATTTTCTGAGAATCTATGCAAAGCCTCTCCATGAAGCCCGCTACAACTTCTCAACCCAGTTGATCAATGGTGCCAAGAACTCGCAGGATCTCTTTGACTCTGGCAATGAGGCGGCTTTGGATGTCCAGTACGCCATGGCACTTGGTTATCCTACCAACATCACTTACTATCTTGCCGATGGTCGTGGCCCTCAACTGGGTGATGACGGTGAGCAGGTTCCCGAGGAGTACAACGATAACGAGCCTTACCTGGAGTTCCTCGACTACCTCCTTGACCTTTCCGATGACGAGGTCCCTCACGTGCTCTCCGTCTCTTACGGCGACAACGAGGTTTCAGTCCCCCGCAAGTACGCTGAGCGTGTTTGCTCACTGTTTGGTCTTCTAACAGCCCGTGGTACAACCGTCCTGGCCGCTTCCGGCGATGGAGGTGCAAAGGGAAGTTCTAATTCAACTTGCCGCACCAACGATGGTACCAACAAGGATGTCACCATGGCTGTTTTCCCTGCAACTTGCCCTTGGGTCACTAGCATCGGTGGTATTGCAGCTGGTGGTGAGCCCTTTGAAGGTGCTGAGTTCAGTGGAGGTGGTTTCTCTCAGTATTTTCCTCGTGAGAAGTGGCAGGATGCTTCTGTCGAGAGCTATATTAAGACGCTCGACGGTCACCTTGACGGCCACTTCAACGCCAGCAACCGAGGAGTTCCTGACATCTCTATCACCGCGACTAGCTTCATTACTCGTCTTAAGGGCCAGCAAGTCGCTCTCCGAGGTACTAGTGCCAGTACACCCGTGGTCGCAGCCATGATTGCGCTCATCAACGATGCACGCGTGCGTAAGGGCAAGGATGTGTTGGGCTGGATCAACGAGGTTCTGTACTCTGATGAAGTTCAGGCAGTGCTTTCAGACGTTTCTGCAGGAGAGAGTAGAGCATGCGATTTCCAAAAGGGTGAAAGCCCTGCAGGCTGGCCAGCAGCAAAGGGCTGGGATGCGATTACCGGTCTGGGAGTTCCAGCTGACTTCCAGAAGCTCTTTGATGTGCTGGTTGCTGTTTAAATTTAGATTAGTTGTTGGTCTATCATTCTAAAATGTATACTATCTTAACGCTGTTAATACAATAATACGAGTAAACACTCACGTGTTGCGATGGCTCAACTTGGACATCTGAGGGTGGGACGATGTCTGGAAGTAAGGTGATGTTTAAAGTCCACCTTAACTGAGTGGGGCGTTGACAGCCAGCGGGCAATTTAGCGGTTTGTCCCTCCAGCTCCCGTCCCTACCTTACTGGCCCGGGGGTATCTGCCAGTGGTTCTTCACAAGGCGCTTTGGTCCCGCCCCTTATCGATAGGTGCCTGCCCGCTGTAGAATCCTTACCCAGCCTCTGAAAAGCGCGTCCGACATTACAGGAGCGGGCACTTGCACTTTAGAGGTCCAGACTCGGAGCGCGTTCATGCATGGGTTTGTTTTGGGACCACTCAATTCTTGTCTCCAAAAACGATATTGAATCAACATCAATCAATCATTCTAGACAACTCTTTGACCCTTTGAGACGTTGCTCTGCTATCTATTCAACCACTGTTTCTATCGGCCGACGTTTGAATCACTTTCTCGGCAGCGTGGTGCCCTCCCGCTTCGCGACCCCAGTCTCGAATCTTAACTCCAAATCTAAGTCACCTCTCGCCCGCCACAACCTTACTAAGTTAAGAAACTTGAACCTCACACCACGAACGACCTCGCCTTCAGTGCTCCCTACGCTTCATCGACGACACATATCCGTACCACAATGACAACAGGCCATTCTCAATTATCAGTATTGTAAGCTCGTTAATATCGCAGTCGGCTCCACGCGATCGCGGCTTACACCCGCCCGCTACGATACCGCGACGCGGCCGACACCCTTTCCTCCTCAACAATGCCGACCACACACGTTTCTCCCGAGTCACAGGACGAGTTAAGGGAAATCGCCAATGGACTACTCAAGGCGCGCAAGGTTATCGTTGTGACTGGTGCTGGTATCAGCACGAATTCGGGCATTCCTGTGAGCTTTCTCGATGGGCACTCCAGCCTGCGTTATGGAGATGCTTTTGGTATACGCAATCGTCGGCTGGGTAGCTAATTGGTCTAGGATTTTCGTTCCGAGAACGGTCTTTACTCGTTAATCAGTGCACAATTTGACGCGGCAACACAGCAGGCGCGTCTGCTTGAAGGAACCACCGATGACAAAACATCTGACTCGGAAGCTCGTCCGGCGCTCAAGAGGAGAAAAGTAGTACGCGATGAGCTACCTGAACCTGAAGAGGAGTCGGGCGAAATGGAGGAAGAAATAGAAGTTCAGTTGGAAGACCCTGAGCCGGTAGAAGAGGAGAAAGTCGCAGACACGATCCAGGTCGAGGGCGATATAGACGACGAAATGTTACCGGACGATTCGCAAGCACCGCTGTTAAATCCCAGGACGACACGCTCAACTATCGCCATTCCAACTTCCCCGCTCTCTTCACCTCCGCCTGAAGATTTTCGTCTCACACCACCCGCTGCTTTCAGAAGAACGCGACGGAACCAGTTGAACGACTCTGGAATCCCACCTAGTTCTTCGCCATTATCTTCACCACCTCCCGTCCTATTCGAGCCATTCTCATCTCACGCGACGACAGACGATGGCCCAAGTAGTCGCAGCAGCACGTCACCATCTGAGGTTGACGACACCCCGCCTTCAAACCCCAGTTTATCACAAACAAATCTTGGCGCAGGCAAGAATACACTACCCAACATGAAGGGGAAGGACATGTTTGACGCATCAATATGGTCGGATCCGTTGAGAACGTCTGTGTTTTATACATTTGCAACGACTCTGCGCCAAAAGGTTAGAAACGTGGAGCCCACAAGTTCTCACAAATTTATTAGCCACTTGAGGGACCGCGGGAAGCTTGTTCGTTGCTATACGCAAAATATTGATCAGATTGAGGAGAAGGTTGGACTTTCAACCCGTCTCGACGATGGACCTGGTAGCCGTGGTCGGTTCTCTCGAAAGTCAACTGCCAATCTTAACCAACTCAACAGAATGGTTGATGAGGTCAACGCCATGACCGAAGCAAACTCGGACAAATCACAGCAATCATCGGACAATGAGGCTAGCCAACAATCACAATCAAGTCAATCGCGAGGGGACTTGCTTCCAGCTTCTCAAGCTGAATCTGATCATGGCGCATCAGAAGATGCTATGATTGCAGTACAGAACCTTCGCCGGGACCTACCCAAGTCTGGCGTTGAGTGTGTCTTCCTTCACGGTTCGTTGGAGCTCCTCCGATGTTTCCTCTGTGGTCGCGTCTGTTCTTGGGACGATGACGGACGTCAACTGGAGACCATGTCGGGTCAACAGCCCGAATGTCCTCACTGCGTAGGCGCTACCGTCGCTCGCGAAGAACGCGGAAAACGAGCTCTGGGTGTCGGCAAATTGAGGCCAGATATTGTGCTCTATGGTGAAGAGCATCCCAATGCACACCTCATTAGCCCAATTGTCACGCATGATTTGGCTCTATGCCCAGATCTACTTCTGATTCTCGGCACCAGCTTACGAGTTCATGGCCTGAAGGTGATGGTCAGAGAATTTGCGAAGGCAGTCCACGCCAAGGGTGGAAAGGTTGTCTTTGTCAACTATACTAAACCCCCAGAGAGCTCATGGGGGGACGTTATCGACTATTGGGTCCAGTGGGATTGTGATGCTTGGGTTTCTGACTTGCAAGAAAAGATTCCCAAATTATGGCAAACACCCGAACCTCCCAAGCTCAAAAAGAAGCGGGAGTCAAGTGGTGCTGGTGAGGAGAGCGAAAAGACGGATGCGAAACGGCCAGTCGCCGCCTACCCAGTTGCTCTTCGTGATACAAAGGTTGCAGGCGCTTACTGGGTACCCAAGATAATGAAGGACCTTCGAAGGATAGCCGGATTCGATCCTCTTGAGCCTAGAGAGATAGTGGCACTGCCCGAGATTGCAGCACCTGTTATCGCAGCACCCATTGTTGCAACACCAACCGAGGTTCCTCTACCTCTGGCTGAAACCCCAGAGCCACTCACGAACAAAACCATCGCAATCCAGAGGAGAACTAGACGGTCTCGCAAGTCTGCACCAGGTGCTTTGGAACGATCCAAGAAACCTCCGTCTACACTAAATCCCAATCACGGCCGGACACTTCGCAATGCCGAAACACCCCAACCTTCCAAGGTCGAAGAACCTCAAGTACCCTTCAGTCACATCCTAAGGCCTGAAAAATACATGGCCGAAAGCTCAATCATCGATTCGGTTAAGGGCCGAACTCGAAAGCGCAGGAGGATTGATGGGGAAGAAGTCGAACTGCCCACAGCTGGTAGACGCCAATCAGGTCATAAAGCTGCACAGATGGACAGCTCGCTCCATCTTCCACCATTGAAGCCGCAAGCACCATCCCCTCACAACAGTCCACCTCACGAACGGTTGGTGCCGATGGAGCCACCACACACCCCAACCCCAAAATTCGAGACTCTAGAGAATCCCAAGCCATATTATGTGAACACGCAGCCGCAGCCAGTTTCACCAATGGTCATGCCTAGTTCACTGCCGCTGGCACAGATCTCTCATAACACGAGACCTTTCACACGCAGTCAAAGGTCCTCAATGGGTCTTGAGGAATGTCCCCCACAGCCCGTGACTGGGTATCCACCAGAGAAGTCTCTTGGGTTATATTGTAACCATCAGGATTCTTACAGTTTAGTGATGAAGCCCGGCATGTGCCAAGCAGAGTCTGATACGCTCGCGGCTCTGGCTATGCTGAAACACGGTCAAATACCCGAGGTGGTAGCTAAAGACTTTGTTCTTCCTCAACAGAGAGGCGTGCGAACACGATCATCATCAAGGATTCGGGAGTCTAACAACAAATGAGTTGAGCAATAAATATAGATGGGAGTTTGGTTTATGACGAATGACAATCAATTCACATACAAGCGATCGCAGTTGGGCGATGACACAACATCGGAGCTTTAGATTACTAGGAGCATTCATGGAAGGGCGTTTGGGGATAATGGCGCGGCTTTTGGGAACAAAGTAGCACTGCATCAATTGAAATGAGAGTTGGCATCTCTTTGCTACATTTTGCATTTGTAATCCTCCGTGATCGGGCGGCTTTTGGGTGACTCTTTAATGAAGCATCCCTGCTTCAGCTCGCGATATCTTAACTGTAGTTGTACTGGAGTAGCATCGTGACTCTTATTGCGCACCCACACACCGCGCCCTACTAGGCTTAAGACGCTAAAATAATATTGTCTAATTGCTAGTCTAAACTTGCATAACGTGTCTGAAAGTTTTTGTCTTGACAACTCTTGGCGGCCAATTCTTGTCCAGATGGCGCCGTATTGCGGATACCGACGGCCCGCAATTCGGTTTTGGCTTGAAGATGTCCGTACGGGGTACTGCAGCTGAAAGACTAATTGGAAGTCAAGGGCGTCGTTGACGTTGATGGTGTGGGGTATACGACTGATACTCCATTGTGACTATGTCAGTATCTTATCAATTGAGTCACCCCAGAGCCATGCCTTACTTTCTATATAAGAGCATCGAGGGCGCGGCAGAATACTTTAGATCATCATATCAGTTATTGATTGACTATTCTATTTCATTTCATCATGGGTTCTATTGGTAAAACCGAGCTTCCTGTGCGGGGCAAGTGTGCTTCTGCCATGGGAAGTATGGCGAAGAAAGATTTCATGTTTGATCCTGAATGGAGGAATATGAACCATGGTATGTTGTCATTGCTAAGGGTCGGATAAGGTGCTGACATTCTAGGATCCTTTGGAACATATCCCAAAGCTGTCCAGGCTAAGTTCCGCGAGTATCAGGATGCCAGGTAAGTCGACCTTCACTCACGAGGACGTGTTATACCTAACAACAATTAGCGAAGCTCGTCCTGATCCTTTCATTCGCTACGAATACCCTAAGCTGCTTGACCAAAGCCGCGCAGCAGTTGCTGAACTCGTCAACGCCCCTCTCGACACAGTCGTATTCGTCCCCAACGCAACAACAGGCGTGAACACAGTCTTCCGCAACCTGAAATGGAACCCTGACGGAAAAGATGTCATCATCAGCTTTTCTACCATTTACGAAGCTTGCGGCAAAGTAGCAGACTATCTCGTCGATTACTACGGTACCGTGGAGCATCGGGAGGTGAAGCTTGAGTATCCCATCGACGATGACGAAATCATCCGTCGATTTGGGAACCTAGTGAAAGAGATTGAGAAGGGGGGCAAGAGGGCTAAGATTGCTATCTTTGATGTTGTTTCTTCGAGGCCTGGAGTAGTGTTTCCCTGGGAGGAAATGGTCAAGGTTTGTAAGAAGCTTGGTGTTTTGAGCATGGTTGATGGAGCTCAAGGAATCGGAATGGTGAAGCTTGATCTCAGCGCTGCTGACCCTGACTTTTTCGTGTCCAACTGCCACAAATGGCTTCACGTTCCGCGCGGATGCGCAGTTTTCTACGTTCCTATCCGCAACCAGGAGCTCATCCCAACGACACTGTCGACTAGCCACGGCTACATTCCCAAGCTTGTGCAGCGCATCACACCCTTGCCTCCCAGTTCAAAATCCCGCTTCGTCACCAACTTTGAGTTTGTGGGTACTTTGGATAACTCGCCTTATCTTTGCGTCAAAGACGCTATCGCCTGGCGCAAGGAAGCTCTCGGTGGCGAAGACAAGATACTCGAGTATCTGCGGGATCTGAACAAGAAGGGTAGTGAACACGTCGCTGAGAAACTGGGCACGACATACATGGAGAACAGCACCGGCACTCTACGAAATTGCGGCATGGCTAATATTGCGCTGCCTGTTTGGACAGAGAAGGGTAAAGAAGGTGAGGTAGTTGTTTCTGCTGAGGAGACGCAGACTGCTTTCCAGTGGATTCTTAACACCTTGATTGGCGACTACAAGACTTTTGTAGCACTTTTCTTGCATGGAGGAAGGTTCTGGATCAGGACGAGTGCGCAGGTTTATTTGGGGATGGAGGATTATGAATGGCTTGGTGGTGTTTTGAAGGAGCTTTGTGAGAGGGTTGGCAAGAAGGAGTATCTCAACTAACTAGACTACAATATAGCTGATTGGAGCTTCATTGAGAAGAAGTGAAATCTGACATCATTTCAATTTATCTACAGTATCAATCTGCCTTAAGTGCGGATCTTCGGCATAGCCTTAGCCCAGCTTCTTAATGTGCTGATCTTGGGGTGCGGACTGACCAATGGTTCAATAGCACTGCCTCTCTTCCTTGTCACATCGTGGAATTGCAACGCCCGATTTGTATGTCTCACTAATAGGCCTTGTGACAACGCCACAGCCGTCACTAACAAGGAAGAGCTGAAGTCCTTCCAAGACCCTTCTATAAATACCTTCTAGAAGTTCACTCCTGCCAAGCTTTTCACCATCACTTTCATCAATCCACTCTAACAAATTGAACTACCTACACTACATCTCTACCATCATGGGATTCTTTAGCAAAGACAAATCATCCCCAGACTCAACAGAGAAAAAGTCTCTCTACCGTCGCTACAAAGATAGTAAAGCGCCTGTGCCCCTCAGCGACGAGGACATCCAAAAGTACACGGGCAAATCTCGAGAGGAGCTTAAAACATGGGCTGATTCAACGCCTGGCGTCGGCAAAAACCAACTCGCTGGGAAGGCGACGGTTGGTGACGCTAGCGGATTTGGTGGTATGGCCATGGGTGATGGATATGGAGGTTGGGGGCCTAGTGCTGAGCCGAATGATGTGAATAGAGGCATGAAGTTTCCTCCAAAGAAAGATGACGGCGTGGAGAGGGAGGTCATTGATCTGAGCGGAAAGAAGTAAATTGGCCACAGACAAAAGGTACAATTACGACGATCACAAAGCGAGATGATTTATAGTCCAGAATGAGCAACAATTTATTTCCTTCATGTTACATAACTCTGAATATCTTGATGTCTTACAAACTGGGACATCAATAGCCTAAATGAATGACAAGGTTTCATGCCTTCAAGGAGAGACGAGGTTCTGGATCCTGATTCCATGTGTGCCGTTTTCCATTCTTCAAAACAACTCGCTCACAGATCATTCTGCTTCTTGCGAATGTCAAAGATGTTGAGGGCTTCCTCGGCAGCCTTGAGACCGCTCAGAGCCATAGCACCAAAGGTAGGGCCTGTTCCATATTAGTATACATACACATGAAGAGGTTACAATGACAACATACCCATTCGGTTGGCACCGTCAACTTCAGAAAGTTCCATTCCACCAACAATAAGACCAGGGACAATTTCACGAGTACCCTTGACAATGGCGTCCTCAGCAAGGTTCATGTCAAGACCGCGCATGCCGCCAAGCTTCTCAATGCGCTGCATACTAACAAGACGCTTAACACAGAAGGCGCCCATAGGACCATCGTGACCAGTGGTGGAGATGATCAAA